>JACEIK010001124.1:5953-20198 GCA_018107945.1 Datura stramonium
ATTCTTAGAGGCTTGCAGATTGTATATTCCCTGTGGTTAGTTGTACCGGTCGTGTGAGGCCATGTCTATGTTTTAGTTTGTTTATGATGGACGTGTGGGGACTTATTCAGTTAATAGTTGGTGACCTTGCCGGTCACAGAGTAGTTTAGCATTTGATTAAGCGTTTCAGTGAAACTAGTCAGCATGGTGGCCTTGTCGGCCCGCATAGGTTCCTTTATACTACTTTTGTTCTGGTTAGTTGTTGTTATCTTACAAGTGGCTATAGGCCTAGTCGGCCTGAGGCTGTGTTTACAGCCGTTATATAGCCCATTGGTTCTATGAACCCAGAGTTAGAGCCAGCCTGGCACCAGAAGTGCTTAGGCTCAGTAGTCCACCAGTCCAGGTCTTAGTAGGGCACTAGGTGCCAGTCATGCCTCCCAAGGCGGGGCGTGAAAGAGCCGACCCTGGCTTGCTAGGAGAGGGTCGTGCATAAGGCGTGATATCACATTTGAGGGGATCATTATCATAACATCATAAAATTTACAACCTATGGTGGCACGTGGTCATGAGACACCGGCGTAGTCCTTCAAACGACGGGTTGCTCGATGCTAGACACAGCTCCCAAAAACATTCATATAGGCTCATACATAAATTATTAACATCATGCATAAAATTCATTGGCTATGATATAACATTAATCATCATTGATCCCCTTTTTGAAACATGCTTAGCCAAGAATCAAGGCCCTTTTTTCGGCCAACATCATAAAACGATAAATCATGAAATTCATTTCGTAAATCATAAATCATTCTTCATCATATGGGTATTGCCCAATGCTTCATCATACTCAATTCTTTCAAAACATGCTCATAAACTTGGGTAACTTGGATTCATGCATTTCTTTAATCAATAAACTTAAAATAATGAATATTCATCACAAATCATGATTTCCATGAACTTCCATATATGAGCAATTTCGATTTAAAAAGATTGAAATATGAATTAAAGAAAATAATAGTAAAACCTACCCATCATGCACATTTCCATAAGAAAAACTCCATTAAAACATACCCATAAGGAGAAATCACATTGACATGCTTTGGGTAAAACCCCATGGAATTTGAGTAGGAGAATTCATGAATTTAATCAAAATTGGAAATGGGTGAGGAAGAATTTCCACCCATTTTAAAACCCTACATACCTTGGTATGGAGAGACTCGAAGTTCCTTGAACACCCACAAAGAAATTGAAGAAAATTTTGGGGAAGAAGGCCTTCAATCTCCCAAAAACCACTCTAGAATCCTTGCATGAGAATGGGCATGTCTAAAGGACTTAACTCATATTATCATACTCAAAAAATATCCAAAACGATGTAGTTTAGGGGCTAAAACGAGGAAAGGTAAAAAATACCCTTAAAATAATTTACTTGAAAATTGTCCCGGACGGACCAACGACCGACCCAATGGGTCGTGGAAACATATCACGGCTCGTGGTATCGAGTTTTTGGGTGCACTGCCTCATGACATGTCTCAGATCCTTCCCACAACTCGACAGGACGAGTCGTTACAACAAACCACAGGTCGTTGAATCGACCATCGTCAGCCCCTTGACCAAATCTGACTTCTCTTTCCACGAGCCTCACTGCGACTCGTGGTGACATCCAACGAGTCGTGGTCTCCATCTGTTGAATGCACTGGAAACCTCAATCAACCAGTAATGACTTGAAATAACGGGTCGTTGTCTCTCACCACGGATCGTGGGATGGCCCGTTTCTTCCTCCTCAGCCTAAGTTCAGTCCTTCTAACTACTGGTAACAACAACTCGTTGTTCCTAACAACGAGTCGTTCACCGTCCGTTGTCACCACTGCTTCTCTAACTTCCCAAACCATGACTGTATATGAAGACCCTTGGTATTCTACCACGAGTCGTAGGGTCGTCCGTTCTGTGATATTTTTGGCAGTTTTCTGCACTTTTCAATTTTAGCTCCTGGGTCAATTCTTAGCTCTTTCCGGGTTATTGCACAATGAAATTGATAAATATTTTTCTGCCATTTTCCTTTTGAAGTCTTGAGAAAATCATGCATTTCGAGCACACGGGGTTACTCAGACTTCATCTCCAACTAAGATTTCAAAACATCCAACTTCATATAGCATTTCTACCAAGAAGAGTACCCATATCAACATTGTGCAATTATCACTTCCCCAACATACCCACATAATTACAAATATTCAACCATTGAAGAGAACAAGATGGGGATGGGGAACATGGCTTGAAAAAGTTTCGAATTTAGCATTCTTACTATTGGACTATCATTCTCCAATTACTAGAAAAATAAGAGCGATAAGCACACATACCGAGTGAGAAGAGATAAAAGTAACTAGAGTGAAAACTTGGTGTCTTGATCGACAATGGCTAACCCAAACCTCAGAACTTTCTTTTGTTTAGTGAGATTTTAGTGAGAGATGGTGAAATGAAGAGAATGGTAAATGGGGATTTTATAGGAGGAAGCAAGTGAGAGTGAGTGGTGGTTTGAGAAGGTGGATTTAATAGGAGTTAATGGGGTGAAGTTGGAAAGGTATAATGGTTGGTAGGTGGGTTATGGGAAAGGTGAAAAGGTGGATAACAAGGGTTTTTGGGGATTTAAAAAGGGATTTGACCGGTTTGGGAGAACCATGGATCAAATCGGTCAACAAGTTTGGTCAATATTTGAAGTACTTTATCTGCACCTGTGTTGGACCTGCGGCCACCGCCGGTTATTGGCGTTTCGTAGCTTCAAGAGTAGGTGACCACTGCTCTTGCCCAACTCACTGCTTGCAGGCTGTGTTCGACCGGCATTTTGCAGATTGCCACTTGTATTTTGCCGGTGGTTCGCAGTTCACCCTTCAACTTCTAGGCTCAGTGGTTTAAGCCTACACCAAACCTGCATTTCATGGTTTGTCACCAGTGTTTCACAAGTGAGGCACCATCTATCCCCTTTTTCTTCCAACATTCTGTACTCCTCTTGCGCTTGGGCAGCAACTCGCGCATGCGCACCTATGTTTTGCAGGTCTCGCATAGTGCTTTTCCTATTTTTCTTTCACTTGGTTCCTCATCCAATCCACCTACAAAACAAAAACAACAAAAACATCAAATAATGAAACAAAAAACACTTGGGTAGCCTCCCAAGAAGCGCCTTATTTAACTTGGTAGCACGACAAAGGTGCTTTTCTACTACGGCTCATCCAAGTATGCAACCTTCACCATGTTGATTTCTGCCGACACTCCCAAGTACTTTTTTACTCGTTGGCAATTCACTTTAAACCTTAGCTCTTTTGAGCTCAACAGATCCATTTTCAAAAACTTGGGAAACCTTAAAGGGACCCGACCACTTAGATTTAAGCTTCCTGAGAAACAACCTCAACCTAGAGTTGAAGAGTACCACCCAATCTCCTGGAGTAAATTCCTTTTGAAAAATTTTGTAATCATTGTAGTACTTCATTTGGACTTTGTATATGGCAACATTTTCATAATCCCTCATCCTAAACTGGTCCATCTCATTAAGATTCTCCACTCGCCAATCAAGGTTCAAACTCTTCAAGGCCCACATGGTCGTATGCTCCAATTCCACCGATAAATGGAAAGCTTTGCCAAAGACAAGTTGGTATGGTGACATTTCAATTAGCGTTTTATATACGGTCTGGTAGGCCCAAAGAGTGTAATCTAGTTTCCTTGCCCAATATATTCTATTGGCATTGACTATTTTAGTCAATATAGACTTAATTTCCTGATTGGATACCTCATCTTTGCCACTGGTCTGATGATGATATGGAGTAGCAACTTTGTGTTTCACACCATACTTTTCTAGCAAACCACTAAATCGATTGCACAAGTGTGAACCTTCGTCGCTGATGATAGCTCTAGGGGTGCCAAAAAGCAAGAAGATATACTTTTTCAAAAAGGTTGTCACACTCCTCCCCTCATTGTTGGGCAACACCATAGCTTCAACGAATTTAGACACGTAATCTACAACAACCAGAATGTAAGTGTATCCATAAGAACTCACAAATGACCCCATGAATTTGATTCCCATACATTAAACAATTCCACCTCTAGGATTGGTGTCAAAGGAAGCTCATGTAGCCTAGAGATGCTTCCGGTTCGTTGACATTGATCACACTGCTTAACAAAGTCATGGGCATCATGATGGAGAGTAGGCTAATAAAACCCACATTGTAGCACTTTTGCAGTTGTCCTCACACTCCCATAATGGCCTCCAACTGGTGATGAATGACATGCCTTGAGGATTGGAATCATTTCAACATATGGGACACATTTGCAAATCATTCCATCAGCACAAATATTAAAGAGATATGGATTATCCCAATAGAGCTTTTAGACATCATATATAAACTTCTTCTTTTTATGGATGTTTAATCCTTTGGGAGTGATGTTGTTTGCCAAGTAGTTAGCAGAATTTGCAAACCAAGGTATTAAGTCGTAGGATGCATCCAAAATGTGCTTCTCAGGTAAAGCATCATCAATCTCCTTATTTACACCTGGCTTTTCATCTGTCTTTAGATGAGAAAGATGGTCAGCCACTTGATTATTACATCCTCTTGTCCTTTACTTCAAAATCAAACTTGGAGCAAAAGGACCCACCTGATAAGCCTTGATTTAGCTATATTTTTTAGTCATCATATATCTGAGTGCAGCATGGTCCGTGTGCACCACTACCTTGGTCCCTAACAAGTATGCTCGAAATTTCTCGAACACAAACACTACTGTGAGCAGCTCTTGTTCTGTCATTGTGTAATTTTCTTGTGCACCATTCAGGGCTTTGCCGGCGTAGTATATGGGCTGAAAAATCTTTTCCTTCCTTTGTCCAAGGATTTCCACTAATGCTACACCACTAGCATCATATATCAATTTGAAGGGCATCGACCAGTCTGGTATGGTAATGATTGGAGCGAATACAAGCTTCTCTTTCAACTCAATGAAAGCCCTCATAAAAGTCTCGTCAAAATGGAATTTTGAATCTTTTTCCAACAATCGAAAAAAAGGATGAGCTACCTTGGAGAATTCTTTGACAAAACAGTGATAAAACCCTGTATGTCCCACAACACTCTGAAGGCCCTTCATAGTCTTTGGAGGAGGTAGGTGAGCTATGGCATCAATTTTTTCTTGGTCCACCTCTATCCCTTTCTTGAAAATTTTTTACCCTAGAATAATACCTTATTTTACCATAAAGTGGCACTTTTCCCAATTAAGTAGCAAGTTCGTTTCCTCGTATCTTTTCAACACCTCATCCAAGTGAACTGACCAATCCTAAAATAAATGTCCCACAATCGAGAAGTCATTCATGAATACTTCCATAGTCTCCTCCACCATCTCTAAAAAGATTGACATCATGCACCTCTGGAACATAGTTGGGGAATTGCGAAGCCCGAATGGCATCCTCTTAAATGCAAAAGTTCCATAAGGACAAGTGAATGTGGTTTTCTCTTAATATTCTGAGGCGATAGAAATCTGCTTGTAGCCTAAGTATCCATCCAAGAAACCGTAATACTCTTTTCCAGCCAATTGATCTAGCATTCGATCAATGAATGGGACTGGAAAATGATCATTCTTGGTCCATGAGTTTAGCTTGTGGTAGTCTATACGCACCCTTCATACAGTGATTAGACGTGTTGCAATCAACTCATCCTTCTCATTTGGTACCACTGTGATTGCCCCTCTCATGAGCACACATTGGACTAGGCTTACCTAATTGCTATCAGTTATCAGGTATACAACTCCTATATCTAACCATTTGATGATTTCTTTCTTAACTACCTCTTACATCGGTGGGTTTAAATGTCTTTGATGCTCAATCGAAGGGTTGCAATCTTCCTGAAGATTGATCTTATGAGTACAAATACCCAGAGGTATACCAATGATGTCGACTATAGTCCATCCTATTGTTCACATGTGCTTCCTTAAGACTGCTAGAAGTGCTTCCACTTGTTTTTATTGAGCTTAGCTGAGATGATCATAGGCAATGTATCATTAGAACCAAGATACACATACCTCAAATGGGTAGGTAGCGGCTTGAGCTCCAAAATTAGTGGTACGAGGATTGATTGTTGTGACGGTAGAGTTGTTCTATTCTTGAGCTCAAGGTCAAGCTTCCTGGGTTGGAAAGAATAGGACCCTAGACTTTTTATAGTAAGACATACCTCTTCTAGCTCTTCACTTCTACCATCAATATTCAAAATAATTCCTTCACATGTCTCCTTGAAAAATGACTCCTCTACTTCCCATTCTTTGTCTTCCTCATCAACATTGCTTGGGGTTAAAGTGGTCTCTTCTTTAGTCAGCTCATGGGTTATCATGCTTGCCTTTGATTCCATCTGAGATGCTAACAAAATCATTATCTCTTCTAGCTACCTAATTGACATTTCATGGTCTTTCACTGTTTGAGTGAGGTTTAAGAGATCACTTTTTAGCTCTTGAATCCATGAATCAGTCGAAACAACTCATTGAAGAACCACTTCAAGAATTCTTTCAATGCGGGAGTAGGAGGACTCTTCACTCCCCTGACTACTAATAACGTCCATATTCACTCCTTGCAATGATGGAGTGTAAACGGTCGTTGGCAAAATAAATATGCCCGATGAGTGCCGAGGTCTAATCCCACAAGGAATAGTAGTTGATCACACAAGAGTTGTCTATCAATTTGAAGTAACTTATATCAATGTCTCAGAAACAATAAAGTCAAGATTGAGGGAATCAGAACTTGTCAATTGAACTACAAATTTGCACACGAAAATAGGGACAAAGCATAAAAGATACCAAAGGAGAGAATATTAGGGGTGTGATATTGAAGGGGCATCATCGGATTGGAATTACTAACAACTCTTAGCATTACTCAATAGTATAATTAGTTGTGGATGAGGTGGCACCCAATGTTTTTCAACCAATTAGGTGCCTTGTGCCTCAGATTTTCTCAAACCCCTAAGTCCTTTTCACAACAACTTGGGTAAGAATCAAACTGCTTCTAGCTTTGATTCTCAATGGGTGTGTGACAATGGGTTTTGGCTATCTCTAGCCCAACCCCACATGATCAACACCCAATTACCCACTAGTGTTTACTCACCCATATTTTGAATCCCTTTTTCAAGTAAAATTAGAGTAAGTAAATACAACCCACATTTGCAACAATGAGTATTTAGATTAAAACTTAGAGGAAACACTATAATTGTACCAATTGAGTAAATCTAAGATCAAATCAACAATACCAAATCCGAATAAAACCCAATCATTCACACACCCCTAGCAAGGAATTTAACTACTCATGTAAGTAGAAGAAGACATTGCATTAACTAATAAATCAATATCTATTCAACAAAATAAGTAATAAAATTCAAGCATAAGGTTATGATCTCCAATGGAGTTTTTCTACCTTTTCAAAGAAGAATATGAAGACTTCTCTCTCTCCAATTCAATTCTCCTTATAGAAAGGTACAAAAGTAGGGTACAAAATGCTCCTCTTTTTCTGAGCTAGATGCTTTTCCCCTTTCCTGACGACCATCACTTGCGAGTCTCTGGCGGTTCACTGATACTGATACGCAATCTGCTTGTCTATTGCAGCTGGTGTCCCGTGAATTCTGGGGTAGTCCGGCATTGGCACTGGTGGTTCTCCGGTAATGATCCGCGGTCTGCCAGTAGACAATCCTCTTTAGCACAGTGAGTAGCTACAGTCAGACGGCATTTCAGCTATGTCCTTCGGTGGAGCGCCGATCCTCATCTCAAATTTCATGTTGTTTGCTCAATTTCATGCTTCATCTACTCAAGTTAAATACCTGCAAATATTAAGGAAAAAGGGCATAAAATCCACCTAAATAACTTGAAAACTAAACAACAAGTCATGTCTAAGAGCCTAATGAGTTGGTAATTTACCAACTCATCAAACCCCCAAACTTGAACCACTGTTTGTCCTTAAGTAATGCAATTCTTTACAGTTGAGCAAATAGAACGGCATGTTATGCCATATGAGTCTATGCACCAAGGACTACTAAGCCTAAGACAACCCAAAATTGCTCGCCGACTCAATGAAAAGAGAAGAGACTTCACAAATACACAAAAGTTTCAAGAGGTAACTACAATAAATAGGTATGATTCATAAATATTTTCATCCTTCAAAATAAGGGCATGGTTTATCAAAACGAGCATACATAGCATCTCAAATCATTGCAAATTCATATTCAAATCTTGCCTTGAAGCTCACAACTTTCATGTCCCAATCACATCTTTAAACCAATACAAGCATGTTCTCTAAAGGGGTGATGCCACTCACGAGAAAAGAGAATTCCTTTTTATCATCAAGCAATGCACACACAAAGGATTATAGAATAATACAATAATGCTCACTCTCACAAAGAAATTCTCTATGCACACAACTTGACCTATAGGCTTGCCCTTCCTGTAACTCACCACTAATGTAGAGTTGCTACACACAAAATCAATTAGGACTTGGGGATCATAATGAAGGCTAGGGGTTAAGGTAGGATAAATAATGAATTTTAGTGGTTAGAACCTCCCCAATGCCTTTTTGCAAATATTTGCAGCATCCCCACCATGTATTGAAATCACTTCCTTATCTTTCCTTGTTCATCATTTTCCTTACTTTGTTTAGCAAGAGCCACCCATATAACTCCTTTGGATTTCACAATTAGCCTCATCTAAGCAAGAAGTAACACCTTTCAACTATTTATTCTTTTTTAACGATTCAAGGTTCTTCAACCAACTAATTCATCAATTTTAATCACAATTTGGTGCTACCTCACATCGAAGCTCTCACATTTCTCCCTTTTCTTGTAAACCCTCAAACTTAGGATTTTGCCTCATTTCAATTTATTTCCTTATCTTTCCCATTTATTGGGCTTTAAGCCCCATTTTTCATTCTTTCATCACTAGCAATTAGGGAGGATGGGTGCCAAAGGAGTGGATTAAAAAGGGTCATTGGGCTTGTAATGTGGTTTCCAAGAAAAATGGTTCAAAGACTCAACATTGGTTAGCAAAGAAAAATATTTAAGGAGGTCATTTTGGGTAAAGTAACTAGCAATAGAAAGCCTAACATCATGTTCTAAGTGAAGCTACATCTAGATTTTGGCTTGAGTCACACTTAGGGCAAGTTCTAGACAAATGTATATGAATGAGAATCATTCAGTCAACCTCACAACACAAGGCATCACACTCCAAGGAGTTCACAAAATTCGTTACCACAACCAGATTATGACTTAAGACACTTGAGCATGTGAATCAACAAGCCAAGCGAGGAATGTGCAATGCATGACAAGAGAGTTCTACATTTTCCATTTCAAATGCCCCATTTATTTCAAATTCATTTTTCCATGCCACACAAAAAACTTTTTAGTGGTACCTCTCAAAAACAATTTCAACAAGACTCAAAAACATGGCATTTTCCCTTAAGAAAATCGCCTCACAATCTATCATTGAGAAACGTCACACTGTTTTACAATAAAAAGGAAAAGAAAAAGAAATTGATCTTCGGAAAAGAACCATGGTATAAAAAAACCTCAGAGTTTATTCACTAACTACTATTCAAAAAGGTGAAAATCAAACTTCCTCCATGAACCATTTGGCAATTTAAACAAAGACCCAATCATTTGCACTAACAATCAAGAATAATTTTTCAGTTCATTCATCCCGAGCCCGAAAAAGGCTCAACAACCATCACAACTTCAAAACCAAAGCCCGAAAAGGGCAATATCAACATATCAATAAAAGCCTGATAAGGGAAATATCAACATCATCAATAAAAGACTGACAAGGGTACAAAATCAACAACAATAACCACAAAAGAGATACACTCATCCCACCCCCAACTAGAGTAATACATTGTCCCCAATGTACGCATACAAAACAAGTGAGGGTAAGAACTCCCTGAATTGGTCACTCATCAGCGTCATCATCCTCGACCATAGAATTCCCATCATTGACATCATCTCCCAAATCCTCCTCATCATCTATTAAGCCCTCGAACAAGTCGTCTGTGGGGCCTCAGGCTATAGACGGGGCAGCCACAGCTGCGTCTAGTGCACTCATGTTGGGAACCTCCATCAAGGTCCAACCTTTCCATTCCCTCACTTCCTCCCAAAGTGAATTGAAAGCCCCCTCCAAACATCCATGCGAGAGAACAACATTCTTAAGATATCATACATCGACTTCATCTCCTTTTTCACCGTCTTGGAATTCAGAGCGAGAATTTTATCCAATTTCTGTAGTTGGTTCTCGTCGGACTGTGTCATCTCGATGAGCTTATGGAGGCCACTTAGGTGAGAATATGTGGGAGGAGGTGAGGCTCCCCTAGTAGGTGCTTCTCCAGAAGCCTGGCCCGATGCCTTAGGGTGTTGCATATTGAAATTGGGGTCCATAAGGGCCTACTCTAAACCATGGGAGATGAACTCCTTGAGGATCTCAAAGGATTGCATCCACTTCCCCTTGATCTTGGGAGAATCTTCATCCCTCTTCCTATCCACAGTTATCATACTATTAACGAAGCTGGGGGGCTCATCCTAGAAAAGTGGCACTCCTGCTCGGAGGCAAAGCTGGGATATGAGAACAGCATACGGCATTGAGGTGTCATCTTGAATTTCCTTTCTTTTCATTTAAATATCCACTATTTCCCCAAATCTTATGGGGACCTCTATCATGATGCAAATGATGAGGATGGCCATCTCAAAATTTACCCTCTGCTCATTCTTTGGGGGAATGATGCGGCCATAAATAAAATAAAGTCACAACTTGGCTTCACACTTCAAATCATGTCGGGAGATCTCGCCACCCATAGAAACCCAGAAAAGTGTGTCAACAACAATAATGGGAGTTATCCACCTAAATTGATCCTCTTTGTTGGCAATTCTGGCTACAAACTCAGTTCTAAAGTCGATCTTATCCTCTTAAAAGAGAGAATTGATGGCCTCTGGTGTGATGTCAACCTCCACACCCCTCACCATAACTGAGGGAAGGTAGGGAATTCATCAACCTTACCTCTATAATTCATGCTCTCCTACCTATCCTGGTATGATGTATAGATATTGGGCACTAGGCTAGTGTAGAAATCTGGAAGAGGATTTGAAAAGACATGGCATTAGCGGTCAATGAATTGTATTGTGATGTTGGGAAAGTCACCACGCATCCCCACCAAGTCGAAGCGCTTCTCTATCGTGATAAAGCGCCCCTTCCAAATAGCATAATTCCCCTCCATGTTAGGCACGCAAAAGATAATGGCTTCTCTGGTGTTGGTGGGGACTGGGGTCACCTTTGTTTTTCCCTTGCCCTTGTTTTGGTTGAGGCCTTCTCTTTTCTTGGTTGTCTAGATGAAGACATAATCTGTAGATATATGTTAGTGCCACCCAATTTTTTTTATATTTAATTCTGATAAAGTAAAAGAAAGATCAACATTACTCTCGCTAATTGATTAAGGGATAAACAAATAGAAAGATTAAAACTAGCAGTACTGGCAGACCACCACAAAATGCAGGTGGTAACCCGCAAAGTGTCGTTGAGCCATCGGTGCTTTGAAGAAAACTGGGAGTAACTGGCGCTACACCAGCGTTTCGCCAGCCATGATCTGTGAAGCGCCGGTGACTTGCAGGTTCTAGGCAGTGACCTGGAGCCACAAATCCTCACCTGCATTTCAGTTGGCGTTTCACCGATCTTGGCCGATGAATCGTAGGGCACACGTTGCATGTCATATTCTCCCACAAATCATGCAGTCCAAAACACTTGACCCACATGCATTCATATTCAAATAACCTCATTCAACCACCCAAATCAAAACAATTTCAACACGATGGTTCCCCCTTAAGAACGACGTCATCCGATCTATCATCGGGAAAATAATGCTTTTTAAGCACACACGGGGTTACTCAAACTTCACCCCCAACTAATATCTCCAACACACACCTCATACCACCTTTTCACACAAGGTACAATTACACTCTCAACATGAAGTATTTTTTAATTACTCAATCTCCTACAAACCCATAATAAGAGAAATATGCAATTAAAGAACATCCATAAAAATAGGAAATGGGGAACATTTGTGGGGAAACTTCTAACTTAGAATGCTCAAATGTATTCACATCCTCAAATAATAAACAAAATCAGAGTATAACACACATATCGAATGAGGTTCAGAACAAAGAGCAAAAAGAGATAGAAGCTTGGTGTTGACCAACAATGGAGTTTCCACAAGAACAATTGCTTTAGCTCAGTGAAACGATTATTGAGAAGTGATGAAATGAGGGGAATAGGAATGGGGAATTTATTGGAGAGGAAAAGTGGTTATGAGTGGTAGGTAAGGAGGTGGGTTTAATGGTGGGAAGGTGAAAATGTGGTGTATTGGGAAGTTAAAGAGTGTAATGGGGAAAATTAAAAGGTGGAGAGAAAGGTTTGACCGGATTTTTTAAATCCATTGGTCGGGTTGGTAACGGATTGGTCAATATTTTAAATGAATTGCGTTTAACCAACGGTCGCTGGTGAGTACTGGTGTTTCACCGCTTTAACATAGGTGACCATCACCATCTTCAGTTTACTGCTCTTTATGCGGCGGTTGACCGGCTGTTCACGGGTTAGCACCTTTGTTTCGCCGATTTAGTCGCTGGTTATGCTTCAACTCCCAGGTGTTCTGGTTTGAACCAGCATTGCATCTGGCGATTCACGATTTGGCACCGGCATTCTGCCAGAAAATCGCCGGTTTTCCCTCTTTTTCCACATCTTTCTACCCTTAACTCATGTTCAAGAGGCACTTCGGCACGTGGACCGGTGGTTTGCCGATCAAGAATAGTGCCTTCCCTGTTTTTTTATTCTCTTTGTTGCACATCCACTCAATCCTACAAAACACAAACAACAAAAACATCAAAATATCCAAAGTAAAAATGCTTCGGTTACATCCCAAGAAGTGCCTTAGTTAACGTTGTGACACAACAGATACCTTCTAAATTTTCAACAATCCGGAGGGTCATCCTCTGATTCACTCTTATCATCAACTGGTTCATCATGCTAAACTTTACCATCAAGCACTACTATGACCTTACACTCATCTGGGGGCTTTGTAGGATGACACACATTGAAGGTGACCTCGTCACCACCTACTCAAAACTTAAGCTCCCTGAGCTCCATATCAATCAAAGCTCTTCTCATTTCTAGTAATGGGCGCCCCAAGATAGTTGGCACCTCGATTTCAATCTCACAATCTAGCACAACAAAATCAGCTTGGAGTATGAATTTGTCCACCCTCACAAGGACATCAATTAACACTCCAATGGGTCGTTTAGTCAACCTATCCACCATCAAAAGCCTCATGGATGTAGGTTTGGTATTCCCCAACCCTAATATCTTGAAAAAAACTAGAGGCATTAAATTAATACTAGTACTGAGGTCGCAAAGAGCTTTATGGAACATGCACAAGCCAATTGTGTAAGAAAGAGTAAATGCCCCAGGATCTTCACATTTTAGAGCAAGGTTACTGGACGTCACAGCACTACAATGATGGGTCACCTCCTCAGTGCCCATATCCACCACCTTCTATTTCTTCCAAAATTCCTTCATAAATTTTGCATATCCCGGCATTTGAAGCATGGAATCCACAAAAGGTATATTGATGGATAATTTCCTGAACATCTCTATGAACTTGCAAAATTGATTATCCTCTTTTTTCTTGGTTAGTCGTTGTGGATATGGAGGTGTAACTCTTGCTTCTTGATATTTGTAATTGGGGACCATCTTGCCCTCATTCACATTCACATCATTTGAGGGAGTCAAACAATTTCTCCCTCATCCTTCCCTTCTTCACATCACCAACACTTGGTGTTTTTAGTTCCTCTTCCAACTTATCATCATCATTTGCGTTGGAGAAACAACATATTTGGGCTTCATGCCCACATCACACAATATCTTGCCACTCCTAATCACGATTTCCATACAATGGCCATCGTTCAGTGTCACTAGGGAGTGCACCTTTCATATGGGGTTCATTTGTGAAGACAAGTGGTTCATTTGGGCTTCAAGGTTCTTGATCAACGCTGAGTGGGAACTCACTATTTAGGTGAGGTTAGATACCTCCCCTTTTAACTCTTTAACTCCACTGTTGGTGGATTATACCTTCTTCAACACCTAAGACAATATGTCTTCAATCTTCGAGTTGCCCACATCACTCAGTCTGAGCTGCCCTTGAGATGATTTAACTTTTGGAGGAGGCACATAGGGGTTAGAATTTCGG
>JACEIK010001124.1:20245-31991 GCA_018107945.1 Datura stramonium
TCCAACCTTTATTCTCATCCCTTGAGCGCCAAGGGCCTTGATTGGCACCTTGATACCCAGGGCGAGAACCCCCCACTTGGCCCACCATGTATTCACACTCCTCCTCATATCTTGGTGGTGAAGTGTCAACATCAAATTTAGTATGGCCTTGGGCACCTACAACTTTCACACTCTTTGCACCAGCTCCCATCATATGTTTCGTCATCAACTCTAGCTAGGTCATCATCTTGGAAAGATTTTCATCTCTAGGCTCATCCCTTTTCCTCATTTCATCATGTATAATGTTGGGGCTAACACCACTAGAAGATACCTCCACTTCTCTAGTATGCCATGCTCGATTGGTCTTGGTCATTCTGTCAAGAAGTGCCTTGACCACTCCATAGGGTTGATCCATAATGGATCCGCCCGCCAAATTATTTGCCACAAACTTTTTGATACAATCCAATGAACAATAAAAGCTTTGAAGTAGAACCCCATCGGGCAACCCATGATTTGGGCAAATGGAAACCTTTTTCTTAAATCTCAACCATGCTTCATGAAGTTTTTCCCCGCAAGTTTTCATAAATTGGTAATGTCATCCCTCAACTATAGCATCCTCATGGGAGGAAAGAACCTGTCCAAAAATGCTTCCGGAAGCTCATTCCAAGAGGTAATAGACCAAGGAGGCAAGTCCTCCAACCAAGAGGTGGCTTCCCCTATTAGTGAAAATGGGGAGAGCCTCAATTTGATCGACTCTTATCTTATATTTGCCATGTTGAATGGTTGGAAAATCTCAAGGAAATTGCAGAGATGCCTATTTACGTCCTCACTCAGCATTCCTCCGCAGAGCCCCTTCATTTGGAGTATGTGTCATATTTTACTCGTCACATAGAAAATTGCATTTCCTACTATAGGAGGTTGGCGAATGGCACCTGCTACATTGGGCATCATGGGATCATCATCCTCATGATCCATATGCCCATCCACCAAACCTTCTCCTTCTTATGAGTGTTGACTCATATCAAGATCAACCTAGATAGCACAAATCACAAGAGTAAAGTCAAACCAACCAAGATGCAAAATATCAATTCAAAATAACAAAGAACTGAAGGATATCAAACTATATTCCCCGGCAATGGCACCATTTTTGATAACATCCAAATTCACTCCTTGCAAGAATGGAGTGTAAATGATCATTGGCAAAACAAATATACTCGACGAGTGTTGGGATCGAATTCCATAGGGAATACAAGTTAATCACATAAGAGTTATCTATCAAATTAAAGTAACTTGCATCAATTTTATACCCCGGAAGCCCTAAGATCAGACCGGGGAGTTGAAACAGAGAAAATAGGATTTTCTGTACTAGGTCACAGAACGAGTCTTCTTGTGACCCATCAAGTTCACCATGAGTCGTTAAGTGACTCGTGGTGAGGTGTGTTGACTTGCCTAAAAATTTCAAATTGGGGTGACCAAGGGTTTGACCCCGTGTCGTGGTCAGCCCCACGAGTCGTTAGGTCACCCGTGGTCAAGGGCAGTTGAAGGATGAAGAATGAGCTAGCAGTGTACCCCACGAATGGACACCACGAGTCGTGATCAGATGCCACAATTGTTTGGTAAGTCGTGGTCAGCAGTTGATTAGGGACTTAAGGTTTTGGGTAGTGGAGGTAACGGAAGGTTAACATGAGTCATGGTCACCAGTGACGAGCCGTTAGGTCCCTAGTGCGGACCCTTTGAGGAAAATTGATAGTGCACTTAATGACTGGAGACAATGACTCGTGCCTAGTGGTAAAGACTCGTCCAGTCCCTCATTGGGACTGGCAATCAGTTTTTCTCTACGAATTTAGTAAGGGCTTTTCCGTAATTTCTATTATCCTAAGGCCTAAACTACGTCTTTTTAAGCTATGAGTAATGATTTTTAAGAGGGGTAAGTTTATTATAAGCTATTCCTATTCATGCATGCAAACTTAGAGGTCTAGAGAGGTGATTAGCTTAATTCCTTCAAGTTTTTCATCAATTCTTCCTTGGGCAATCAGAGAAGTTTTAGAATCAGATTCTCTTAGGTATGTAAGGTTATGAATGGCTGAATTTATTCACACCCATGCCCAATCCCTTTCTAATTCATGAAAATTTGTATGTTGATCCTATGGGGTTTTAACCCAATGCATGAATTTCCTAAGTTTCTACCATGTTTCTATTATTGAATTATGATTCATGGGCAATTTTTACAATGTTTTCACTTATAAATCATGTTTTCAAGTTTTATAAATTATAATGCCCATCTATGAGAAGTTCATGAATGTTTAGATTTATGATGTATGTTCAAGTATGATGAGATATGTATGATGAAAAGCATGTTTTCAAGTTACCAATGTCTATAATCATGTTTTCAAGTTTATCAAGTATTTTTAAGCATGTTTAAATATTGGGCAAGCCCATATGTTCAAGTATGATTTATGATTTCAAGTCAACTAGATTACCACATGATTTTTGGAGTCAAGACTCCCAATTATGTTCAGCTTGTAGTATGGTTTGAACTAAGGCTCCTCATGTATGATTTAAAATTTTATAAGTACATCATTATTCAGCTTTGTCACTAGTCAATGGTCAGCTTCGTTTAAAAATGACGGAGAGCATATGCATGTTTTGGAGAGTAGTGTCTAGCACTGAGTAGGCTAAGGGCTAGTCAACCCTATGCCTCAGAACTATGCGACAACATAAGTATAATTATATTATTTGGGGCCTCCTTTTGAGCTTTCCCCAACCCCAAGGGGCCTTCAGCTTGATATCGATATCATGGTAGCGTCTTTATCCCTGGCAAGGCTTTAGACAGCTCTGCCCACTTGAGTGTGATAGTCGGGACCACGTAAGCTCTATCGTGGTAATGTCGATTACATGACAAGTATCCCATTGTTCCATTTGATTTCAATTATGCATGTGTATCATTCATGATATATATATATNATATATGTTCTAAAGAAGGTTTGACCCAATGTTTAGTTTTACTTATGATTATCAGATTTCATCTTTGGGTCATTCGATTCAGTTATGATGTTCAGTTATGTTCAGATCATGATTTCAGAAAATAGCATGCAAGTCCTACTCTCATATTCTCACCTTGATTATATTTTATATTATGCATGTTTTTAATTATTTTACTTATTTAAGCGGTTTACTTACCTTGCATACCGGTACATTCCACGTATTGACCGCATACTCTAAGTTGTATCGTTTTATGATACAGGCTCTGATCTTCAGACTCAGCCCCGTCATTAGCCAGTTTCAGAGTTAGCATCCAGATTCAATGGTGAGTCCTCATCTCTCGAGGACCATACATCAGTATCTTTGCATTTTCAATTTTCAGACTTGTTAGATTAGTTGGGGGTGTTGTCCCATCAACCCATCATATATGTTAGAGGCTTTTAGACTATACGTAGTAATCAGCTTGTCATGTATTTTGGTGAATTCCAGTTCTGATGTTATGTTAAGATTAGACTTCCTCTATGGTTATTATGCCGATCTTCTACTTCTATTGATTGATTTAGATGTATGTTCATGTCGTGGGTCGACTTGGAATATCATGGGGCTCCTTGTCCCATGTATCAATCCGGGCCTATGTTTGAGTCGTGACAAACTTGGTATCAGAGCCATAGGTTTTGAAGTGTCCTAGGTTGTCGGAAAGCCGCGTTAAGTAGAGTCTTCTTCATGGGTGTGAAGCGTCCCACCCTTATGAAGAAGAGGCTATGAGACGTTTAGGAAATGTTCCCTTCTTTAATAATCTATTTCATGCGGTGAAATGTCTCTCTATCCTTCTAACTCATACTATTCGCGATTGTAGAATCATGTCTCCCTAAAGATTTAATGGCAGAAGAAATGGGAATGGAAATGACCACGAGGATGGCAATGGAGATGGGCACCAACAAGCCCCACCATCCCATTAGCATCATGCACCGAAGCTGGTTGCCCATGCCGAATTCAGGGCAGCCATTCAGATGCTAGCACAGGCCTTGACCGCCTAGGTCAACCAGTAGGAAGTAGCGCATGCTCTGCAGAATGGTAATGCAGTGACAACGTAGGTAATAGATTTCCTAAGGATGAACCCACCAGAGTTTCTTGGGTAAAAGGTGGACGAGGATCCACATGAGTTTATCGACGAGATTCTAAAGATCACCCAGGTCATGGGGTGAATTGAGGGGAGTGTGCCGACTTGGCCTTGTATCAGTTGAAAGGGGTCACACACATTTGGTTTAAACAGTGGAAGGATAGTAGGGCAGTCGGAGCAGGCCCTATTAGTTGGGATGAGTTTCATGTCGCTTTCCTAGATCGGTTCTTCCCTCGTGAGATGAGGGATCTGAAGGAGGCCAAGTTCGTGAATCTAAAACAAGGAAAGATGAAAATGCAGGAATATACCCTAGAGTTCACTCTCTGTCAAAGTACACCCCAGAGTTAGTGGTTGATTAGAGGGATCGAGTGAGCAGGTTTGTTCATGGGGTGGCAGACTATCTAGACAAGGATTGCAGAACCCCCATTATCCATTAGGATATGAATTTTCCTCGGATAGTCTTTTATGCCCAACAGATGGAGGTGGTGGCCAAGAGTGCCAGGACAGACAGCTATAGGTTCTCTCAGTTGAGACCAAGTAGTGGGCATCGACAACAGTCCCACCAAAGATCTTCAGCCCCAGTATCTTCAGCGATAAGTGTGCCATACTGACCTAGGCATGACCAGAGGGAACGAGCATCGGGATCTAGGGGTTAGAGCAGCAGGTCCGCTGATTTTAGTATCCCGGTTTGCAATAGGTGTGGCCAGAGGCACACGGGGCAGTATTTGGCCTGTATGGGTGCTTGCTTCGGGTGTGGGAATCTCGGATATATGCTCAGAGATTTCCTAGCAGTTAGATAGGGCCATGATAGGGACCAAGGCCCAGCTTCTAGTTCAGCAGCTCCACCAGCACGCCCAGCCCAACAGAGAGCATCTACTAGCATAGGTGGCCGTCAGCACCAAAACAGATTCTATGTCGTACCATCCTGCCAGGAGAAAGAGGTCTCCCCGGATGTAGTCACTTGTATGTTACGAGTTTTTCATCTTGATGTTTATGCTTTGTTAGATCCAAGGGCTACCTTATCTTTCGTGACGCCCTATGTGGCTAGTAGTTTTGAAGTCAGTCCTGAAATCTTGTCAGAACCCTTATCAATATCTACTCCAGTGGGTGATTCAGTTGTAGCTAGATGAGTGTATAGAAGTTGCCCGGTCACAGTCCTTTAGAAAGTCACCTCAGCAGATTTAGTATAGTTTACCATGATCGATTATGATGTTATCCTCGGCATGGATTGGCTATTTGCATGTTATGCCCTAGTTAATTGTAGAACCGGGGCAGTATAGATCAGATTCCCAGGTGAGCTAGTCATAGAATGGAAGGGTAGTTTAGTTGTGCCTGTAGGTCATTTCATTTCCTATCTTAAGTCCAAAAAGATGATCTCCAAGGGTTGCGTGTACCATTTAGTTAGGGTTAAGGATGCCACGTCCGAGACCCCGACTATCCAGTCGGTCCCTATAGTATGTGAGTATCCAGAAGTCTTCCCAGATGATTTATCGGGAATCCCTCTCGAGCGGGAGATTGATTTTGGTATTGACCTTCTTCCCGATATGCAGCCTATATCTATTCCTCCTTATAGAATGGATCCAGCCGAGCTAAAGGAGTTAAAGGAGCAGTTGAAAGACCTTTTAGATAAGGGATTCATCAGACCAAGCAAATCCCCATGGGGTGCACCAGTTCTCTTCATCCGCAAGAAAGAAGGTTCTCTTCGTATGTGTATTGATTACCGGCAATTGAACAAGGTCACCATTAAGAACAGATATCCACTCATCATAATTGATGATTTGTTTGACCAGCTTTAGGGTGTTAAGTGCTTTTCGAAGATAGATCTCAGATCCGGCTACCATCAGCTCAGGGTTTGGGAGAGTGACATCCCGAAGATAGCCTTCAGGACGTGGTATGGTCATTACGAGTTTGTAGTTATGTCTTTTGGACTAACGAATGCTCCTGCAGCTTTTATGGATTTGATGAACAAGGTGTTCAAGCCATATTTGGATATGTTCATGATCATGTTTATTGATGACATCCTGATATACTCTCGGAGCGAGGAGGAGCATGCCGCTTATTTGAGGGTGGTGCTACAGACTCTCAAGGATCTCCGATTATATGCTAAATTCAGCAAGTGCAGGTTTTGGTTGGATGCAGTGGCATTTTTGGGCCATGTGGTGTCAAGTGAGGGTATAAAGGTGGACTCTCAGAATATAGAAGCGGTGAAGAATTGGCCTAGACCGGTGAATCCTTCAAACATCAGGAGTTTCTTGAGTTTAGGAGGGTACTATTAGAGATTTGTAGAGGGTTTTTCATCTATTACAGTGCCATTGACCAAATTGAGCCAAAATAAAGTGAAATTCCAATGGTCGGGTTCTTGTGAGAGGAGCTTCCAGGAGTTGAAGACTCGACTCACCTCAACACCGGTATTAACCCTACCCGAGGGCACCGATGGGTTTGTGGTGTATTGAGATTCTTCTAGGATCGGTCTTGGTTGTGTATTGATGCAGCATGGAAAGGTTACAACATATGCTTCTAGGAAACTGAAGGTTAATGAAAAGAATTACCTTACCCATGATCTTGAATTGGCGGCGGTGGTATTTGCTTTGAAGATTTGGAGACACTATTTGTACAGGGTCCATATAGATGTGTTTACGGACCATAAGAGCCTACAATATGTGTTTACCCAGAAGGATCTAAATCTACGCCAAAGGAGGTGGTTGGAGTTATTCAAGGATTATGATATGAGTGTCCTTTACCATCTGGGTAAGGCCAATGTTGTAGCAGACGCACTTAGTAGACTCTCTATGGAGAGTGTGTCCCATGTAGAGGAGGGGAGGAATGATTTGGTGAAGGATGTGAATTGACTTGCAAGGTTGGGAGTTCATTTGGTTGACTCGACCGATGGCAGGGTTATTGTTCAGTACGGTTCAGAATCGTCCTTGGTGACTGACGTAAAAGATAGAAAAGACGAGGATCCTATTTTGTTAAAGTTAAAGGAAGTCGTTTAGAATCAGAAGGTAGAGGTCTTCTCCAAAGGGGGAGATAGTGTGCTTCGATATCAGGGTCGCTTGTGTGTACCGAAAAATGATGATTTTAGAAATCGGATGTTGCATGAGGCTCATGGTTATAGATATTCGATACATCCAGGTGCCACCAAAATGTACCGTGACCTAGAAGAAGTCTATTGGTGGAATGACATGAAGAAGGACATTGCAGAATTTGTGGCTAAGTGTCCAAATTGTCAACAAGTCAAGGTTGAGCACCAAAAACCAGGAGATGTGCTTCAGTACATCAGTATCCCTACTTTTAAGTGGGAAGAATCAATATGGACATCATTAAAGGGTTGCCTCACACTCGTCGATAGTATGACTCCATTTGGGTGGTCGTGTACAGGTTGACCAAAGCCGCTCATTTTTTATCGGTCAAAACCACTGACTCAGTGGAGGATTATGCCAAACTATACATCCGAGAGCTAGTTTGGTTGCATGGAGTGCCCTTGTCCATCATATCAGACAGAGGTACTCAGTTTACCTCTCAGTTTTGGAGATCGATTCAAAAAGGACTTGGTACTCAAGTCAAGCTCAGTACAGCATTTCACCCGCAAACGGATGGTCAAGTGGAGCGGACAATTCAAACTCATGAGGAGATGTTGAAAGCATGTGTGATTGACTTTAAGGGTATTTGGGATGACCATTTGTCTCTTATTGAGTTTGCATACAATAACAACTACCATTCTAGCATTCAGATGGCTTCGTTTAATGCTCTCTATGGGCGGAGATGTAGATCGCCTATTGGTTGGTTTGAAGTCGGTGAAGCTGTGATGATAGGACAAGATTCAGTCCATGAAGCCATGGAGAAAGTTCAACTCATACGAGACAAATTAAAAACATCTAAGAGTCTCCAAAAGTCTTATGCGGATGTGAGAAGGAGAGAACTCGAGTTCGAAGTGAATGATTGGGTGTTTCTAAAGGTGTCTCCCATGAAGGGATTGATGAGGTTCGAAAAGAAAGGAAAACTCAGTCCCCATTATTTTTTCTCGTACCGGATTGTGAAACGGGTTGGGAAGGTAGCATATGAATTGGAGTTTCCCTCTGAATTCGCTTCAGTCCATCTATTTTTCCATGTATCGCTCCTAAAGAAGTGTTTGGGTGATCCAGCTCTAGTTGTTCCAGTGGACAGTGTCGATGTGAAAAATAGCCTTAGTTATGAAGAGGTTCCGATGGAAATAATTCGAAGGCGAAGGAACAAATAAGTAGCGTCAATTAATGTTTTATGGAGGAATCAGCTTGTTGAGGGAGCTACGTGGGAAGTCGAGGCAGGTATGATGGCTAGATACCCACATTTATTCCCTATCGGCTCAGTTCCAGCTTGAGGTATCAGTTTTTGCCGTAAAACTCTATTCAATTTCATGTTCAGTTCATGTGCCCCAGTTTCTTTCATGTAAATGTATGTATATGTGATTCACGAGTTCAGTTTAGTCATCTAGTTTAAATTAGAGTTAGTCATTCCGTCAACTTTCAGGATATATGATCAGTATTTAAGTATGATGATTGCATTTCTCTATTTTCTGTATGATTATCAGAATTCAAGGACTAATGTTCCCAAGGGGGAGATATTGTTATACCCCGAAAGCCCTAAGATCAGACCCAAGAGTTGAAATGGAGAAAATAGGATTTTCTACACCAGGTCACAAAATGAGTCGTCCTGTGACCCATCATGTTGACCACGAGCCGTTAAGTGACTCACCGTGAGGAGTGTTGACTTGCCTAGAAATTTCAAATTGGGGTGACCATGGGTGTGACCACGAGTCATGGTCATCCCCACGAGCCATTAGGTCACCCGTGGTCAAGGGAAGTTGAAGGATGAAGAATGAGCTAGCAGTGTACCCCACGAATGGACACAACGAGTCATGGTCAGATGCCACGAATCATTAGGTGAGTTGTGGTCAGCAGTTGTATAGGGACTTGAGGTTTTGGGCAGTGGAGGTAAAGGAAGGTGACCACGAGTCCTGGTCACCAGTGACGAGCCGTTAGGTCCTTCGTGGGGACCCTTTGAGGAAAATTGGTGGTGCACTTAATGACAGGAGACGACGACTCATGCCTAGTGGTAACAACTCGTCCAGTCCCTTGTTGGAACTGGCAGTCAGTTTTTCTCTGCGAATTTAGTAATGGCTTTTCCGTAATTTCTATCATCCTAAGGACTAAACTACGTCGTTATAAGCTATTAATAATGAGTTTTAAGAGGGGTAAGTTCATTCTAAGCTATTCATATTCATGCATGCAAACTTAGAGGTCTGGAGAGGTGATTAAGCTTAATTCCTTCAAGTTTTTCATTAATTCTTCCTTGGGCAATTAGAGAAGTTGTAGAATCAGATTCTCTCAGGTATGTAAGGTTATAAATGGGTGAATTTTTTCACACTTATGCCCAATACCTCTCTAATTCATGAAAATCTATATGTTGATCCTATGGGGTTTTAACCCAATGCATGNTATGTTGATCCTATGGGGTTTTAACCCAATGCATGAATTTCCTAAGTTTCTACCATGGGTATGATCTAAGTATGTTTCTACTATTGAATTATGATTCATGAGAAAGTTTTACATTGTTTTCAATTATAATCATGTTTTCAAGCTTTATAAATCAAAATGCCCATCCATGAGAAGTTAATGAAAGTTGAGATTTATGATGAATATTCAAGTATGATTATATATTTATGATGAAAAGCATGTTTTAAAGTTATCCGTGTCTATGATCATGTTTTCAAGTGAATCAAGTATTTTCAAGCATGTTTAAGTATTGGCCAAGCACATATGTTCAATAATGATTATGATTTCAAGTTGATTATCTTACCACATGGTTTTGGAGTAAAGACTCCCAATTATGTTCAGCTTGTGGTATGGTTTGAGCCAAGGTTCCTCATGTAAGATTTCAGATTTTATACGTACATGATTATTCTGCTTTGTCACTAGATGAGGGTCAGCCTTATTAAAAATGATGTAGAGCATATGCATATTTTATGGAGTAGTGTCTAGCACCGAGTAGGCTAAGGGTCAGTCAACCCTATGCCTCAGAACTACGCGCCAACATAGGTATGATTAGATTATTTGGGACCTCCTTTGTGAGCATTCCCCTGCCCCAAGGGGCCTTCAACTTGATACCGATATCATGGTAGCATCTTTAGCCCTGGCAAGGCTTTAGAAGGTTCTGCCCACTTGAGTGTGATAGTCGGGACCGCGTAAGCTCTATCATGGTAATGTCGGTTACATGACGAGTCTCCCATTGTTCCTCATGATTTCAATTATGCATGTGTATCATTCATNGTATGTATGTTCTAAAGCAGGTTTGACCCAATGTTCAATTTTACTTATGATTGTCAGATTTCAGCTTTGGGTCATTCGATTTAGTTATGATGTTTTGTTATGTTCAGATCATGATTTCAGAAAATAGCATGCAAGCCCTACTCTCAAATTCTCATCTTGATTATGTTTTATATTATGCATGTTTTAAATGATTTTACTTATTTAAGCGATTTTCCCTACCTTGCATACTCGGTACATTCTACGTACTGACCGCATACTCTATGTTGTATCATTTTATGATACAGGCTTCGATCTTCAGACTCAGCCCCGTCACTAGCCAGTTTCGGAGTTAGCATCCAGAATCAGTGGTGAGCCCTCATCTCCTAAGGACCATTCATTATCAGTTATCTTTGCATTTTTAGTTTGCAGATTTGTTGGGTTAGTTGGGACTGTTGTCCCATCAACCCATCAAATATTTTAGAGACTTTCAGACTATACATAGTAATCAGCTTGTCATGTATTTTGGTGAATTCCGGTTCTGATGTTATGTTAATATTAAACTTCCACTATGGTTATTATCTCGATCTTCCGCTTTTATTGATTGAGTTAGATGTATGTTCATGCCATGGGTCGACTTGGAGTCTCTCGGGGCTCCTTGTCCCGTGTCTCTATCCAGGCCTATGTTCGGGTCATGACAATCAATGTCTCAAAAATAATAAAAAGTAAAGATTGGGGAATTCATAATTTGTCAATTGAACTACAAATTCGCACACAAAAATAGGGACAAAACGTTGAAGATAGCAAAGGAGAGAATACTAGAGGTGTTATATTGAAGGGGAATCATCAAATAGGAATTACTAAAAGCTCCTAACATTACTCAATAGAATAATTAGTTGTGGAAGACATGGAACCCGGCGTTTTTCAAACAATTAGATGTCTTATGCCTCGGGTTTTCTCAACCCCAAAGTCCTTTTCACAACAACCACAGCAACCTGGGTAAGAATCAAACTACTTCTAGCTTTAATTCTCAATGGGTGTGTGACAATAGGTTTTGGCTATCTCTAGCCCAACCCCACATGATCAATACCTAATTACCTACTAGTGTTTCCTCACCCATACTCTAAGTCCCTTTTCAAGCAAAATTAAAGTAAGTAAATACAACCCACATTTGCAACTATGAGTATTTAGATTAAAACTCAGAGAAAATACTAGAATTATACCAATTGAGTTAATCTAAGATCAAATAAACAATACCAAAACTAAATAAAACCCAATCATTCACATGCCCCTAGCAAGGTATTTAGCTACTCATGTAAGTAGAAGACATTGCAATAAGTAATAATTCAATATCTATTTAACAAAATGAGTAAGAAAATTCAAG
>JACEIK010001124.1:43367-80552 GCA_018107945.1 Datura stramonium
CTTTTCCCGGGCCTTTTTCTAGCACGTATGGCTTCCAAATATGCTTAACCAACACGCGAGTAGGCCATCTATGTGCCGGGAATCTTACGGGGTGTAACATAAACATAGAAGAAATTCGAACATAACATGACAATCTGAATAAACAACCCAAGTTTGAAGCTGAATACAATCTATTGTCTGAAAAGCCTCTATGTCTGATGAGTTGATGGGACAAGACCCAAACTAACTCTCTAAGTATGAAAATAGAAAATATCAAGATAACAGATAATGAAGGGTCCTCGGGTGATGAGGACTCACCAATAGAGACTGGATGCTAACTCTGAAAGCTGGTTAGTGGCGGGATTGAGTCTCAAGATCGGAGCCTATATCATAAAATAATACAGCATAGAGTATGCGGTCAGTACATGGAACGTACCAAATATGCAAGGTAAGTAAAACCTCTTAATTTAAATAAAATTAGTTAAAACATGCATAATATAAAACTTCTCATGGATGGGCATTTTGATTTATAAAGCTTGAAAACATTATTATAATTGAAAACCATGTAAAACTTGTCCATAAATCATAATTCAACAGTAGAAACATACTTAGATCATACCCATGTAGAAAATTAGGAAATTCATGCATTGGGTTAAAACCCCATAGAATCAACATATGGATTTTCATGAATTAGAGAGGGATTGGGCATAGTGTGAACAAATTCACCCATTCATAGCCTTACATACCTGATAGGATCTGATTACCCCAATTCCTTGATAGCCCATGAAAGATTGAAGAAAAGCTTGAAGGGGATTAAGCTTGATCACCTCTCTATCTCTCTAAGTTTGCATGCATGAGTAACAATAGCCAAGAATGAATTTTCCCCCTTTTAATACTCACTATTCAAAGCTTAAAACGATGTATTTTATACCTTAGGATTATAAGAATTACGTCTCAGAAAATAACTGATTGTCAGTCCCAATGATGAACTGGACGAGTCGTTACCAGGGGGACGAATCGTCATTAGCTATCGTCGTGTCCACTGCCACTTTTCCTCAAGGGTCCCCACAAGGGACTTAATGAATCATCATTGGTGACCACGAGTCGTGGTCACCGCTCTTTACCTTCACTGCCCAACATCTCAAATTATTCACCCAAGGTTAACCACGACTCACCTAATGAATTGTGGTGACTGACCACGATTCGTGGGTTCCAATCGTGAAGTACACTGCCCACTCATCCTTCATCTTCCATGACTCGTGGTAACATCCATGGTCACCCCAACTTTGAATTTTCTAGGTAAGTCAACACCCCTCACCACGAGTCACTTAATGACTCGTGGTCAACCTGACGGGTCACATGATGACCCGTTTTGTGACCTGGTGCAGAAAATCTTGTTTTCTCTGTTTCAACTCCCTGGTCTGATCTTTGGGCTTTCAAGGTGTAATACCCTTCTCCATATTTCATCCATCAATCGGATAGATTCAATATAAGACAACCCTTCGGGGTTTTGAATTAGCCTTTCAAAGGGGCTCATCTTCACACCAACAACATCAACAATGTAAAAATAAATCACAAGACACTCAATTAATTCAAGTCAACAACAACTAGGGGTTATCTAATCCTATTCCCCAGCAACGATACCAAAATTTATGACGTACAAATCCACTCCTCACGATGAGAGAGTGTAAACGGTTGTCACAATATAATTACCAACTCGTGAGTCGAGGTTTAATCCACAAGGAATAGAGATTTGATGGCACAAAAGTTGTCTATCGAATTGAACTAAGTCGCATCATTGTCTTAAAAATGAAAAGGTAAATATTTGTGGCTAAAATGATCTCACCTAGTATTCAACTTCAATCAATCAACAACAATGTAAACAACTTAAATGAAAAAAGATGTGAAAGGGCTAGGGGTGCGCGATTGATGGGACGGCAATCGGATTGGAATTAATTGGGAAATCAAATCATTACTCATAAGCATAAATAGTCATGGATGAGGCGGCACCCGATGCTTTTTAACCACTTAGGTATCTTTTTCCTCGGGTTTTTCTCAAACTCCAAGGTCCCAAACAATTCACCCACTATGACTTGGGTCATATTTGAGCTAATTCTAGCCTCAATTCTCTAATTGGTGTAAGAAGATGGTTATTGGCTATCTCTAGTCCAATCCCACACACTAAACACCCAAATACCCAACATTATTTACTTACACATACTCTATTCTTCTTTTCCAAGCAACATAAAGTAACTAAGCATTATCTACACTTGTAATTGTAGATATATCAAGTATAACCTAGAGAAAATAATGGACTTATACTAAATGAGTAATTATAAGATCAATCTAGCAACAGCCAATCCAATTTAGCCTTTATCATGCATACACTCCTAGAAAAATATTTATCCACTCATAGATGAAAAATAAAAGATTATATTGATAAATAAACCCATAGAATTCATCATCAAGAGTAAATTGTAAGCTCAAATTTGCCTTCAATAGAGGTTTTACCTTTAGGAAGAAGAAGAAGATGAAGAAAAGCTCTCTATCTTTTTCTCTCTCTAGAAATTCAAAAACAATTCAATCCCCAATGGAATGGAATTCCTGATACTTTACAAGGAATGTACAAAGAAATAGGTTAAAGTTGCTCCTCTTTTCCTGTGCTAGATGATTTTACCCCTTTAATGACGGCCTCACTTACGAGGCACCGACATTTCATCGGTGCCCATCCGCAGGGCGCCGCTTGCTCATAGTTGGGGATCAGTAAGTCTAGGTGTGATCCAGCATTTGCACCTACATTTCATTGGTGTTGACCTATATTCCACAAGTGTGCCACTAACTTCCCAACAGTTCCCCTCTACGTTTCACAGGTGTCAACCTACGAAATGCAGTTCCTCCTCTTTCAGCCCAAACCATGCTTTTTGTTCAAGTTCTTCTCTTTATCTATTTAAATCAAATACCTACAAACATTCAACATAAAGGGAATAAAATCTTCCTAATTGACTTTAAAACCAAGGAAAAGCTCATGTTTAAAAGCCTAAGGAGTTGGTAAATTACCGACTTATCAGCTATCATGGCCTATGCCAACATACAAAAGGCAGCCCAAACTTCTGTATGGGTAACCTGCTCATTCATTGGGTCTGCTGGAGCTAAGAGGGCTGGCTGGTGCTCATTCCCATTTCTCCTTCCGTTTGCTCGTCTGGGAGGCATTTTCCTCGAACACATAAAGCACGAGTCAGAAGAGAAACTTTAGAGTTTACACTCTATCGCACAATAAGAATAATGAAAGAAGGGAGTTTTCCTAGAAACGTCTCATAGCCACCCCATCATAAGTATGGCACTCTTCAAACCCATGAAAAGGACTCTTCTTGACGTGGCTTTCAGACATCCTAAGATACTCTAAACCTGATGCTCTGATACCAAGTTTTTCACGACCCGAGTTCATACCCTAGATGCAACACGGTACTTAGGATTACAAGCGAACCAAAGAAAACCTATGGTAAAACATACTTCTACTAAGATTGATTTGCTGAAAATAATAATAAGTCGAAGCTGACTAAGTAACAAGAAAATGTTGATTTATAACAAAGAGCTGAACAAAAATTGAAACTCAAGCTGAAATTTACATGTACTGTCCGAAATCCTTCTAAAAAGAACTGATGAATTGTTGGAACAAATCCTCAACTAACTCTAAGATCTTATACTAAAACTAAAAGAATATACTGAAAGAGAACTCCGGCCCTCGGCAAATGAGGACTCACCACTGTCAACTGATAGAGTCTGGAGCGTGTCTAACCGCGAGGCTGAATCTGAATACCTGAATATATCATAAAATGATATAGCACATAAAGTATATGGTCAGTACTTGGAATGTACTGAGTATGTGTGAAATGCAACTAAAACTAAAACAAACTGTTAATCCGAGAAGAGATTGTATTATATGCATAACTGGTTACATGAACTGAGGTGAATTACAATGACCCTATATGAGATGCATAAATACTGATATAATGTGTTTATTTGAAAATATTTTATGAGATATAGTAAAATAAATCTAGTTTTGGGTCAGGTACATGTATAAAGACTGAATCTGAAATCATAAAACTAAAAACCGTAACTGAAATATTGTACTATAGGATAGCCTATTAATTGACGTATAACCATGTGAGCTAGAGGCCACTGTACCTTGCTAGGGTTAGTGGTTGGTTTGTGTTATCACTGACAGAGGCCCATTCGGGCTAAAGACCTCCAATAGCACGTAGTTCTGGGACCCGAGGTGTGCTGGAACCTGCGCATGCTCAGTGCTAAGTACTACTCCCAACTGAAAACCTAATTATACCAAACTATACTAATATCTCAAAACTAATGTCCTAAAACTAAATCAGAACTACTTATTTAGAAGCATCCTGAGAGTCTAAAAGGACCTGATAACTGAAAATACTAGTGTTTTAAGACTTGTCAAAGCTGTTTTATCTGAATGTGTCATGACAGTCTAAAGAACTATGCAGGAAATAAATATTCTAAGACTTGTCAGAGCTTCTTTATCATAAAGTGTCATGACAGTCTAAAGAACTATGTAGGAAACTGGTATTCTAAGACTTGATAGAGCTGCTTCATCTAAAAGCATCATGACAGTCTAAAGAACTATGCATTAAATTGATATTCTAAGACTTGTCAGAGCTACTTTATCCGAAGTGTCATGACAGTCTAAAGAACACTAACTATGTAGAGCATACTAAAATCATGAGTAAGATCATAGGATTAATTCATATTTAAAAAAATCATGCATACTAAGGTCATGGTAGAGTAATATATTCAAAGCAAACTGTATTTTTGATAACAGTGTTGAATTATGGGGGCTAAACCTTTCAAATAAGGCTAGTATGAAATCAAGAAAATATATTATGAAATTGAGAGTAATTCATGACCATCATATACACCTTGACAAATCATGTGGTACTAAGGTAAAGCTATCTTATGAGCAACTTCTCTAAAATATCAATTTAAAATCAAACTCATGGTCAAGGTACTGTAAAGACTAAAATAATAATATGAATATATCTATGTATCATAATTTTAGTCCTAAAACTTGAAACATAGGAGAGGTAGAAAAACTCAACAACCATATTCTTTGAAAACAATGATAAATCATGACTAAGTCTTAGATATCATGCTAACATTATATCTTGGACATAAATCATGGATTTGGAGAGGGGGAATCATAAACATACATAGCTACTGATCATAAGAGTTTGGAAACCATGAACATTATATGCTAATTATCATGAAATCATGGAAGACATGAAAAAAACATTCAAGGAATAGAAACTCTAAGAAATTATAATACCCCGGAAGTGCCTAAGAGTAGACTCCGTATTTGAAATGAAAGTAGCAGAAAAATCTAAGATTATTCTCAGAACAACTTGTGGTATGGGTCGTTAGTGGGTCTAACGACCAGTTGGAGGCACTCATAGTGAGGATCTGCAGATGTAGACTTGGGAGTAATATGTCATGGTAAGGGGGTCGTTGTGAGGGTGGTCCTTGTCAAGGTGGCCATCACGAGTCACGGTATGACCCATTGTATGAGACAACAAGTCATGGTATTTTTTTGTTTAGAGGATTTCCAGGAATTGAGCAGTGGTGACAACGGGCGGAAAGGATGAGTCATTAGGGCTAGTAACGACTCATCCTGTCCAGTCGTTGTAGCATATCTGAGTCTGGAAAATAGAACGAAACCACGAGTAAGGTAATGACCCATTGGAGCAAAGAACGAACCGTTTTAGGCCTCGTTGTTCCTAGCAGTGCAAAAATTTCAGATATTTTATTAAGGGTATTTTCATAATTCTTAAGCTCTAAGGTACTAAACTACGTCGTTTTAAGCTCAGTTAGTAGGTTTTTAAGGGTGTTAAACCTATTCTAAGAATTTCCACTCCATGCATGCAATTTAGAGCTTTTCCTTGGAGATCAAGCTTGAAGAATTTCCCCAATTTCTCTCCAATTTCCTTTGGGCTTTAAAGAGGAAGTGTAAATCAGATTTACCCAGGTATATGAGGCTATGACTGAGAGTTCCTTTCACTCGCATGCTCTAAATTCTTCTCAATTCCATGGATTTCAACTCTAGATTCAAGTTTTATGATCTTATGGGGTTTATCGCAATTCTTGTGAAATTCTCTATGATCTATCTTTGGGTCAATTTCCTTCATGTATCAAATCATGTTTTATGTTCTATAGGCAGATTTTATACCTACTTTGAATATAAATTTACAGATTTTAATTTTAATTAAATTATGCCCAATTATGCATGTTTCATGAAAGGTCCAGTTATGATTCCACCATGATCTTGATCTTCTTTAGCCCGATTATGATTTATGATTTATGAATTGATTTCTCTCAAGTACTCATCATGGATTTATGAATATCATGTATATAAATGTTTTTACAAGTATGCATGAGTTTCATGATTTATGGATTTATGACCCTTGGACGAATCACGGGCCCTTATTCATGGAAAATCATGTATTTCAAGTATGATCAAGTATGTTATGATGTAATTCGACATGCACTTTATGAATGATTTATGATTATGATATGAGCCTCATGTGGATTTTTTTGGGAGCAGTGTCTAGCATCGAGTAGATGCGGCATTCAAGTAAACCCCGTGGTCTCTAAACTACGTGCCACCATAGGTATTTATATACAAATGTTAATGGATCGTCGTGATATCACATAATGCATGTTCCTTGCCTAAAAAGTCTGAGACGGCTCTGCCCACTTGAGTGAGATAGTTGGGGCATCATGTAAGCTCTATCATGATGGTGTCGGTTATGACGAGTGCTCTCATTGTTCCTCATGATTTATGCATTGTCATATTATGTCACTTTGGCTCAAGCTATGCTTTTATAAAGTTTCTCTTAAAGACTATGATTACGAATAAATTATGAATGCTTAGAAAACATTTAGCCCTCATGTTAAGTTATGATATTTACTTTGTGAACATGTCATCCTACTCTTATGAACTCTTGTGTATTTTAACTGTCCATTTTTACTTATCTTGCATACTGAGTACATTCCAAGTATTGACCGCATACTCTATGTTGTATAATTTCATGATACAGGTCCGAGGGATCAGTCTCAGCCACATCATTAGTCCTGCTCCCCTCTTAGACATGTATAGCCAGTGTTGGTGAGTCCTCATCCTTCGAGGACATTCAGTTATCTGTAGTTATGCTCTTTCAGTTACAGACTTTTGTTGAGCTAGTTGGGGATGTTGTCCCATCAGCTCATCAATTATGTTAGAGGCTATTTAGACATTATGTAGAAATCTGCTTTTCATTTTTGAGTCTGTTTTAGATTGATATGGTTGCAGACTTACGCTCATGCATGTTTTATTATATTAGTATTTTCTTATCGTATGCTCTTAGTTGCTATGTTCATGCCATGGGTCAACCAGGAGCCTCTCGGGGTTCCTTGTCACGTGTCTCTATTCGGGTCTATGTTCGGGTCATGACAAACTTGATATCAGAGCATTAGGTTTTGAAGTGTCCTAAGGTCTCTGAAATCCGCATTAAGTAGAGTCTTGTTAATGGGTGTGAGGCGCGCCATACTCATGACGAAGAGGCTACGAAACATTTAGGAAATGTTCCCTTCTTTCATGATCAATGGCGTGCAATAAAATGTCCTTCTATCCTTCTAACTCATGCTATACGCATTTTCAAAATCATGCCTCCTCTCCTAGTTAACAGAAGAAGGAACGGAAACGAAAATGGTCATGAGAATTGCAATGGGGATGGGCACCAGTAGGCACAACCAGCCCCCAAGGATCATGTGCTCGAGCAGGTTTCCCATGCAGATTTTAAGGCTTCCATGTAGATGCTAGCTCAGGATTTGGCCGCCCAAGTCAACCAACAGGCGGTAACGCATATCCCTCAGAATGGGAATGCAGCGGCGGCTAGAGTCAGAGATTTTTTTAGGATGAACCCTCTGAAGTTTCTCGGATTGAAAGTGGGTGAGGATCCGCATTAGTTTATTGATGAAGTTCTTAAGATCACCCAGATCATGGGGGTGACTGGGGAGTAGTGCGCAAATCTAGCCTCGTATCAGTTGAAAGGGGTTGCGCACATCTAGTTTAGGAAATGGAAGAATAGAAGGACAGTTGGAGTGGGCCCCATTGGTTGGGAAGAGTTCCAGACTACATTTCTAGATTGGTTCTTCCCTCATGAGATTAGGGAGATTAAAGCAGCTGAGTTTGTGAACCTAAGGCAGGGTAATATGACAATCCAAGAGTATTCTTTGGAGTTCACTCATTTTTCCAAATATGCACCAGAGCTAGTAGCTGATCAGAGAGCTCGGGTGAGCAGGTTTGTGCACAGAGTGGCAAACTACCTGGTCAACAATTGCAGGACCACTATGCTTTATATGTACATTGACTTTCCTCGATTGGTTTTGTACGCCCAGCAAATGGAGGCGGTGCATCTGAGAGAGAGGGAGGCCAAGAGGGCCAGGATAGACAATTATGGGTTCTCTCAGCAGAGATCAAGAGGCGAACATCGCCAGTAGTCTCATCAGAGGTCATTAGCTCCAGCACCATCATCGGCCAGTTCCCCACCTAGATCGCGAGGTAATTAAAGGAGCAGAGCCTCAGGTTCGAGGAGCCTGAGGAGCATGCAAATAGAGCGTACCTTTTTGGCCTGCGGAAAGTATGCAACAGTTATATAGGAGAGTGATTGATGGGATCAGATATCTGTTTTGGGTGTGGTAGATCAGGCCACATGCACCGGGAGTGTCCCTTGGCTAGATAGGGTGACAATAGAGGTCATGCTCAGGCTACCAGTTAAGTAGTAGCCCCAGCTCATCAGGGTGCATCCACCAATGCAGGTGGTGGCCAGCACCAGAATAGGTTTTAGGGCCTTGCATCCTGATAGGAGCAGGAGACTTCACCAGATGTGGCCACCGGTATGTTACGAGTATTACACTTTGATATATATGCATTGTTAGATCTAGGGGCTACCTTATCTTTTGTGACACCCTATGTTGCTAGTAGTTTCGGAGTCAGTCCCAAAATCCTATTAGAACACTTCTCATTCTCTACTCCAGTTGTTGATTCTATTATAGCTCGACGGGTATATAGAAATTGCCCTATCATCGTCCTTCAGAAAGTCACCTCAGCAGATTTAGTAGAGCTATCCATGACGGATTTTAATGTTATACTTGGCATGGATTGTTTATATGCATTTCGAATTATAGGGTTTATGAAAAATACTTGGGACACAAGGATAGAAGAAAACCCGTGTTGAAGTTCCACATACCCAGCTTGAAGAAATCCCCCACTAGCACTTGAATCTTGCAGCTCTTAAAGAAGGACCCTAAGTTTTCTTGACCCTTAAGAGGAAAGGAGAAGAAGAACCTATGGATGATTTGAGAAGGAATGAGGGATTAGGCTATCAACCCCTTTAATTCGATCCTTAGGAGTCCCAAAACGACATCATTTAGGAGTTGGAATCATAGAATTTTACTAAAATACCCTTGGGATTTCGCTTTAAAAATCTGCCAAATAGTGACCACGATCCACATAATAAGTCATTGTCTGTCGTAACAACTCGTTGGATCCATCCTTTCCTTCTTGATCAAAGTTGCAATTCTCTGGTTCTCATACAATGGGCACCCATCGCAACTCATTACTGGGTACCATGAGTCATCCTATGACTCGTGGCCAGTGGTCAAGCCTTGCAATCCCTCGGATTCTCCAACCAGCGACTGGACAGGATGAGTCATTACTCACAATGACAACTCGTCGCTCCTCTCATTTCCACCACTGTCTCATCTGAACAAATTATGCCATCCTTCCTATAGGTCCTCACCATAGATTGTTGCTTGTCACAATGAGTCATTACATACTTTTATTGCTTCTTGGCTAAATTCTCTGAACTCTTACATAACGGGAATTATAACGGGTCGTCATGGGTACCACGAGTCATCCTTTGACTCAAGGTCACTGGGACCCTTCATGTATATATTCTGAGCTTGTCTTCCACGACTCTCACTATGATCCATTACAAGTCACCTCGATTCGTTAGTTGACTCGTTGATTCTGGGAAGTATGGACTGCTGGCTCACAATGAGGCACATAACAGGTTGTTGTCCCTTACGATGGCGAAATTTCTACTAAGTGCCTACCACGAGTTTGACCATGACTCATGGTATCTTCTAATGAGTCATACCGTGACTCGTTCTGAGGCAAACAATTTCACTTTCTATTGGGTTCCTGCTTCAAGTTTGGGTTCTAATCTTTGGGAAATTTTGGGGTGTTACTGAAGTACGCAGTCAGTACTTTGAATGTAATAAGTATATAACATATGCAACTGAAGTATAAAACATGCTAATAATCTGAAAAGCTATACTAAATGCATAACCGAATGCATAAATTGAATAAAGTACGATGACCCTATTTGAGATGCAGAAATATTAATATGAAATGGTAGCCTGAAAATACATAATGAAAGTTCAAGTAAAACTAATTTGAGGGTAATGTACATGCACTAAAAGTTAATTTTGTCACTATGATTGAAATTGTAACTCAACTAAACTGTACTATGGGAGAGTCTGTTACCCAACATATAACCACGTGGCTAAACGTGGAGTTTGATGTATATGCCCTATTGATTGGACCTAATATACCTTGGTAGGGTATAAAGGCATGGATGGTGTGATAACTAATTTATGCCCGTTCGAGCTAAGACTTATGGTATCACATAGTCCTGGGACCTAGGTGCACTAAGCCCTGGCACACTCGATGCTAAGTGCTACTCCCAACTAATAACATACTGATAGCTCAAAAACTGATATCCTAAGACTAAGTCAGAAACTACTTTATCTGAAAGTATTCTGAGAGTCTAAAGGATCTGATAATGTTGGTTATACTATGAAAACATTTACACTACAATCATGATAAGATCATATACTCATAACAAGACAACTTTTCTAAAGCAATTCTAATCACGCAAACTGAACTTGAAATCATGCTAAAATCATGGTGATGAAAGTGTAATACGTAATTGGAGATAAAATCATCATTTCACACAATAACAATCATGGGAATCTTGAAACATTGAGATAATAGGAAATTCATAAACTGACTGAAAAACCCTAAGACATGATTTTCCAAAGGGCTGAGAGTTTTAGGTTTCATGAAAGCATTAGGGACACAAGGGTAAAAGGATGTCCCTTGTTGAAATCTCATATACCTAGAGTATGAGAATTCCTTTCTAGAGCTTGAATCTTTGAGCTTTTGGAGAAGAACCCTAGCTTAGACTTGAGAGAATTTGATGCCTTCAGCATTTTATTTCAGAGAGTTTAGTTGAGAATGAGAGGAAAAGTCAACCAATTTCCTTAAATCCCCTTCTAAAAGAACCCAAAATGATGTAGTTTAGGAGTTAAAACTTAAGAGGTTATGAAAATACCCCTGGGAAAATGTATTGAAAATTGGTCGTCCAGTCCTGACGGTTCGTACCATGACTCGTGGTGTCCATTCGTGGTCACTGAGGACAACTTGACCATTTTCTTAATCTTACATCACAATTGTTTAGGATGAGTCATTCTAGGTGACCACAACTCATAGTCTCTATTTGTGATAACTAGGGAGGTTTTGAACACTTTCTGATTCTCTTATCATGACCCCTCAGGATGAGTCATCCTATGCCAGCACGAGTCATCCTTTGACTCGTGGTGTTTGGACTTGACATGGGTCTGGGCTTCTTGGGTGACCACGACTCCGACCCATGAGTCATCCCTCCTCACCATGGCTCATGGTGTGGGTCGTCCTGTGGGGAATCTGTTCACTTCTTGTTGGTTTTCTACTTCATGTCTAAGATCTGATCTTAGGGACTTTTGGGGTGTTACACTACGCACCTGGAACTCTCCGAGATTAAATTATTTTGGGGTCTTTTGAAGCTTAATATAAATATATTTTTCTTTTTTTTTTCAAGAGAGGTTGGATAGATTGATAGAGAACTTTACTTTCTTCCATAGTTAGAGTAGGTCTTAGATCTAGATTGTAATTTTAAAGATTTCAATTTCATAAATTCAAATTTTCTCCTCTAACTTGCAATTTCTTTACTTGCTTTCTACTCGTCTCTTGCAATGGGAAGCTAAACACGGATCTAGGCTTGTGAACCCTAATGATCCTAATTTGGTAAAATTAATTGTGGGCTTAAGAACATTTGATTTATTTTTGCTTTGTAGTATGTGATTGATGATCAAAGTCACTTAATCCTTCCCAATTTCCTTTATGATGCTTGAAAGAAAAAATGTAGGTTGGGTTAGCATCAATCAACAATAACTCAAGGCTCTAACCCTTGTTTAATGAGTTATCCTAGACATAGGTTGAATTCCAATTACTAACAAGTAATTAGGTAGAAGGGAGTTCTCTTTAATTTGACAAAATTGAAGTAGTTTGACACCCATGGTTCTATTGAAAGATACCCATGGGTTGCCTAAGTAATTTCTTGTATGTTCAACCAAAGCCCACTCTCAATTTACCTATACTAGGTGATATAGGGGGATCGACCCATAATTAGGGTCACTTCCCTAGTACTTGTCATTCATTGATTTCAACTTAATTCAATTTGCATTCATTAGTTATAGATAAATCTACCCTAAACCTAATCTGAATAGTCTCTAAACTTGCAAATCTAAGTTGACAAGCACTAGACGGTTCGGACTTAGCGTAGTCTCTACAGATTCGACCCCAACTCTCAGTTAGGTGCTATATTTTCTCCATTGTTTACACTATCATATATTGGAGTGGATTTAAGCAGTGATCAAAGGACTATACATAGCAGTAGGAGAAGGTACTTGTAGTGTACCACGTGTGGAGACGGCCAGCCTAAGATGGAAAGAGAGACATCTTCTCAATCTCCAGTTTCTCCACTACATCAAGAGCCTCTGAAGGCTACAGAACCACCAACACCACCTCAGTCCTTCCTATTCCAGCTTATTAGGATTTTAGTAGCTTATTTTATATCTTTTCTTTGTTATTAGTTGCACATTGGCATCCAATGGCACTAGTGGTTGTCCGGCCTATTGAGGGACCCAAAAGTTTGAGGGTTCGCGAGTTCCTTAATTTATGTCCTCGATAGTTTACAAGGACAGATCATAGGGAGGACTCTTAATAATTTCTAGATCATCTTAGGATATTTAGGGTGATGCAGGCTACAAGCATTGAGTCAATTGATTTAGCAGCATTCCAGTTGTGAGATATAGCTATTTTGTGGTATAAAAGTTAGGAAAGGTCTAGAGAGAGTGATGTACCTCCACCTACTTGGTCTAATTTCTCTAAGGCCTTCTTAGATCACTATTTTTAACTAAGACTCAGGTAGGTCAGTTTCTACATCTCCACTAGGGCAACATTGGTGTCCAGGAATATGGGTTGAGTTTTGATTCTTTGGCTAGATATGCGCCAGCCTTTGTTGTTACGATGCAGGCCAGAGTACATCGGTTCACAGTAAGGCTTGTTCCAGTGTGTGTTGAGTCCTGTACTATAGACACCTTGTGGGATGATATGGGTATCTCACAAATCCAAGACTTTTCCTGAAATATAGAGGAGTTTATACATCGGTTGTACATGATCGCTAGGGATGAGAAAGAGAAATTGAGAAAAAAAAGAGTGATAAACCCCCTGGTCCACAGGCAGAGTCACGGGGTAATTCCAGACCCCAATATTTAGGTAGGCCTCCACCACAGTAATTCCAAGGTAGTAGGCTAGATCGTCAGGGATAGTCAGGTCCAGGTTAGAGCTTACGAGCATTAGGATCGCGGTAGTGGAGGGGCTCAAACCAGATCAGGTCATGTTTGTCATGTTGCGATAATTGCAGCAAGACACATTTTTGGAAGATGCATATCAAGCTTGACAACACACTTTTCCTATGAACGAGAGGGAAATATAAAGAGAAACTGTCCAAATAGAGATCCGAGGCAACAAGCCGAATCAACAACAGGGTGTGAACCCCAGACCTCAGTAGGTAGATGTACAAGCAGAGGGGGAGCATCTAGTTCTACAATGGTCAGAATAGCACATATGCATTAGTAGTCCAATGGAACTTTAAATCGTTGCCAGATGTTGTGATATGTACATTGAATATTTGTTCCTACTTGGTTATGCTTTGATAGATCAATTATCTACTTTTTTTAATGTTACTCCGTTCATACCAGGGAGGTTTTGTATAACATTAGAATTTCTACGACAACCATTTCTTGTTTGTACACTTGTTGATCAGTCTATTATTGTTAGGAGTATTTATAAAGGTTGTACGATAGAGGTTGTTAGTTTTCAGACCTCTGTAGACCTAGTAGAATTGGAGATGGTTGATTTTGATTCATCATGAACATGAATTGGCTAGCACCATGTTATGATAACGTTGAATGCAGGATAAAGATTGTCAAATTTCACTTCCCAGGAGAGGTAATTCGAGAATGGAAAGGCCATGTAGTGATGCGAAAGGGTAGGTTCATTTCCTATCTACAGGCAAGGAAGTTGATTGCTAAGGGTTGTATGTATAAAATTATTAGATTTTAGGATGTAAATGCAAAATTCTTGACTCTTCAACCTATTCCAGTGGTGAGGAAGTTCTTCAATAGGTTTCTATATGAACTTCTCGGTATTCCCCCATAATAGAAAATTAATTTTGTTATTGCTACGTCGATAGGAACGTTGTCAATACAGATTCCTCCTTATTGAATTCTCCATCTAGGCTAAAGGAGTAGAACGAGCAGTTCAAGGATTTCCTGATAAAGGTTTAATCAGGACTAGTGATTTACGGTGGGGTGCACCAGTATTGTTTGTAAAATAAAAAGTTGGATCGCTAAGGATGTGTATAGATTATCGGCAGCTGAATAAAATTAATATAAATGAAAAGTATCTCCTTCCGAGGATAGATGAAGATGTGTCATGGTTTTATATCACTTTCGATACTTAAAACATAGAAAAGATGCTAGAACTTGGGTGTGATTATATATTTGCAGGGAAATCAGTTCTAGGAGATAGATTATGGAAAAGAAGTGAAAAGTGCAGAAAATGGTGTTTTACGAGTCACAACACAAATTGTACCATATTAGTACGATTCGTAGCTAGTCTCCATAGCAGAGATTGAGAAAATGCACAAGTGTAAAGCTCAGAGTACGACCAAATACAATGAGTCATGACAGGATAGATTGTACGACCCGTACTGATGGCTTGTGGTGAGAAGCAGAGAATTAGGAACTTGGCATCATTAAGGTACAAGTGGAATGCACGAACCCTAACAGCCTAAGATGAGCTATAACAAGTGAATGTAAGATTGTCATGACCCGAACATAGGCCCGGATCGAGACACGGGACAAGGAGCCTCAAGAGACTCCAAGTCGATCCATGGCATGAACATACATCTAACTCAATTAATAAAAGCAGAAGACTTACATAATGAACAATGATGAAATCCAAACATAACATAACATTTTTAATATACAACATGAGTCTGAAGCTGAATATAATCTATTGTTTGAAAAGACTCTAATTCTGATGAGTTAATGGGACAAAACCCCAACTAACTCTCTAAGTCTGAAACGCAAATAAGTAAACATAGCTGAATAGAAGAGGGGCCCTCGACAGATGAGGACTCACCAATAAGGACTAGGTGCTAACTCCGAAAGATGGCTAGTGACGAGGCTGAGTCTGAAGATCGGAGCTTGTATCATAAAACAATACAGCATAGAGTATGCGGTCAGTACGTGGAATGTACCGATTATGCAAGGTAAGTAAAACCGCTTAAGTAAGAAAAAATCATTTAAAATATGCATAATATAAAACATAATCAAGAAAAGAATATGAGAGTAGGGCTTGCGTGCTATTTTCTGAAATCATGATCTCAACATAACTGAACATCATAACTGAATTGAATGACCCAAAGCTGAAATCTGATAATTATAAGTAAACTGAACATTGGGTCAAACCTACTTTAGAACATATGTATATATCATGAATGATAAACATGCATAACCGAAATCATGAGGAACAATGGGAGACTCATCATATAACCGACATTACCACGATAGAGCTTACGTGGTCCCGACTATCACACTCAAGTGGGAAGGGCCGTCTAAAGCCTTGCTAGGGCTAAAGACACTACCATGATATCGATATCAAGCTCAAGGCCCCTTGGGGCTGGGGAAAGCTCACATAGGAGGTCCTAAAATAATCTAATCATACCTATGTTGGCACATAGTTCTGAGGCATAGGGTTGACTAAACCTTAACCTACTCGGTGCTAGACACTACTTCCAAAAACATGCATATGCTCTCCATCATTTTTCAATGAAGCTGACCATCGTCTATTGACGAAGCTGAATAATCATGTATATATAAAATATGAAATCATACATGAGGAACCTTAGCTCAAACCATACCACAAGCTGAATATAATTGGGAGTCTTGACTCCAAAACCATGTGGTAAGATAATCAACTTGAAATCATAATCATAATTGAACATATAGGCTTGCCCAATACTTAAACATGCTTGAAAATACTTGATTCACTTAAAAACATGATCATAGACATGGATAACTTTAAAACATGCTTTTCATCATAAATATCTCATCATACTTGAATATTCATCATAAATCTCAACATTCATTAACTTCTTATGGATGGGAATTTTGATTTATAAAGCTTGAAGACATGATTATAATTGAAAACAATGTAAAACTTTCTCATGAATCATAATTCAGTAGTAGAAACATACTTAGATCATACCCATGTAGAGAATTAGGAAATTCATGCATTGGGTTAAAACCCCATAGGATCAACATATGGATTTTCATGAATTAGAGAGTGATTGGGCATGGGTGTGAACAAATTCATCTATTCATCACCCTACATACCTGAGATGGACCGATTCTACAACTTCTCTGATTGCCAAAGGAAGAATTGGTGAAAAACTTGAAGGAAATTGAGCTTGATCACCTCTCTAGACCTTTACTCTTGCATGCATGAATAAGAATATCCTAGATTGAACTTGACCCTCTTAAAACTCACTATTCATAGCTTAAAACAACGTAGTTTAGGCCTTAGTATCATAGGAATTATGGATAATCCCTTACTAAATTCGCAGAAAATAACTGAGTGCCAGTCCCCAAAAGGGACTGGATGAGTTGTTACCAGGGGAACGAATCGTCATCAGCTGTCATGAAGTCCACTGCAATTTTTCTTCAAGGGGTCCCCACGAGGGACCTAACGACTCGTTACGGGTGACCATGACCCGTGGTCACCACTCATCACCTCCACTGTCCAAAACCTCAAGATCCCACTCAACTGCTGACCATGACCAACTTGACGAATTGTGGTGCATGACCATGACTCGTGGTGTCCAATCGTAGGATACACTGCCACCTAACCTTCCTATTTCGAAATCCCTTGACCCCGATTGACTGAACGAGTCGTGAGGACTGACCACGACCCGTGGTCATGACCGTGGGGTCTCAAACCAACATTTTCCAACTCAAGTCAAACCCCTCACCATGAGTCACTTAATGAATCGTGCTCAACTTGACAGGTCATATGACGACCCGTTCTGTGACCTGGTACAAAAAATTCTATTTTCTCCATTTCAACTCCTGGGTCTGATCTTTGGGCTTTCGGAGTATAAAAAAGATGATCATCAGAGATGTTGCATTGTTGAAGTTCAACTCATGACTGGTTGCTATGACTCGTGGTGACATACCACGAGTAGTAGTAAACATCCGTACCTGAGATATCCAGAAGAGGCACCGTATGATCACTGACCACGACTCATAGGTCATCACGGCGTTGTAGTCCCTGTTAATTTAGGAAGGGAGGATACTTTACATTATTATTGTGTTTTTTTGGAGTTTCCTAACACAACTTGGAGGAAATAATACATGAGAGCTTTTAAAAAGTTTCTTCATTGTGTTCTTGACTTTGAAGATTTATTGTGCAATTGATTCTTGGAGTTCTATTCTTTCATAATTGTAAGTCTTTACTTATGAATTTTTATATGTTTTATAGATTTATTCATGCAATAATGAGTAGCTAAACCTTCACAACTAGGATTGTGGGAACCATGGTGAAATAACAAATTAGGGTTAACAAAAAGTAATTCTAAACCAATATTGATTCTTGTATTATTCTTCCCTTTATGATAATTGTTTCCTTAACAGTGTGTAAAGTTAGGGCTAGACCATATTCTCTACTTTCTTGAACCTATAAAAGTAGATATTAGGAAAAGGATAAGATGACAAAGACTTGAAATTATCAATTTTCATTTAATAACTTGAGCTACAGTCGCAGGAAAGTTAATTTGGGATCGTTGATAAAGGTTAGTTGGGAACACTCACAAGACCTAATACGGTGATTGAGTATAGTAATCTTAGGGATGAATCATCCATTTGCATGAATGTATTTTATCGATTCCGTAAGCTAAGCATTGGAATAGATCACAAGTGTAATAATCCGACATAGTTATAAATCCATGGGGAACACTTCTCTAGTTAATTGCATATCTTTGATCACAACATTATTTTACAATACTGTCACTTATTTATTTCTTTTAAAACCCCCCTTCTAAATAATTGAACTAAAAGCGTAAGTAATAGTATTAGTCAAAATCTTTACCATATTCCTCGTGGGATCGAACCAAATCCTAGTTGGGTTCTTTATTGACAACGATTATGTTATACGTCTTCTGAGATGTAATTTGAGAATTATCAGATGGCTTGTTTGATCATCTAAAGAGTGCCAAATACTTCTCAAAGATTGACTTGAGATTAGGGTACCAACAAGTACTAGTTCGGGAGAAGGATAGTCCAAAGATAGGTTTTAGGACTAGATATGGTCACTTTGATTTTCTTGTTATGTCTTTCAAATTAATGAATGTACCAGCTGTAGTTATGGACCTGATGAATAACATATTTAGGACATTTTTCGATCTATTTGTGATAGTATTTATCAATGTCATTCTTGTGTATTCATGATCAGAAGTTGAGCACAGACATCGATTGCGAACAGTATTCCATGTACGCAGAGATCGCAAGTTGTATGTAAATCTTTCTAAATGCGAGTTCTAGTTGAACTATGAGGCTTTCTTGGGCAATATTATTTCATATACAGGCATTCAAGTGGACTCACGGATAATTAAAGTCGTGAATACTTGGCCTAGACCCACAACTCCGATCAAGGTTCATAGTTTCTTGAGGTTAGTTGGAAATTACAGAAGGTTTGCGGAGGGATTTTCTTCACTATTTCCACCATTGACAAATCTAGCGTAGAAAGTAGCTAAATTTTAGTGGACTAAGGCTTGTAAACAGAGCTTCAGGTTGATATCCGCACTAGAACTAGACTTGCTAAAGGACTATGAAGTATATTATAATGCCTCGGGCATTGGGTTGGCGTGTCTTCTGATGCAGCACGGTAAGGTGGTTTTACATGTTTCAAGGCAGTTCAAGAAGAACAAGAAGAACTAATGGACCCATGATTTAGAGTTGGCTGCAATTGTCCATGCATTGAAAATTTAAATGCATTATTTATAAATTTTTCATGTCAACATCTTCACATATCATAAGAGCCTCTAATATATCATTAAGTAGAAGAGCTGCACTTGTGATAGCATCATTAACTTGAGTTATTAAAAAACTATAACGTGGACATCTTGTATCATCCAAGGAAGGAAAATATAGTAGCCAATGCTCTCAACCACAGATCTATGGGCATCTTTTCATACTTAGGATCTAAGCAAAGAGAGATAGCTTGAGAGTTTCATCAATTGGCTAGTTTAGGAGTCCGATTGATGGACTTAGATAATAGTGGGGTCATAGTTAAGAATACAGTAGTGTCATCTCTAGTTGTGGAGGTAAAAGAGAAATAGTATAAGGGTCCCATATTAGTATATCTTAGAGGCTAGGCTCGGCAAAAAGAGGCATTATCCTTTGAGGTATCAAGAGAGAGAGTCTTGATATATAGAGGGCGACTTTGTGTTCTAGAGGTTCTAGGGCTTCGACAATAAATTATGGTGGAAGTACATATTTTCTGCTACTCTATTCTTCTGGAATCAACCAAAATGTATCATGACATCAAAAAATTCTATTGGCGGAACGGGATAAAAAAGACATTGCTGAGCTTATATCACAGTGTCCTAGTTGCCAACAAATGAAGGATAAGCATCAAAAGCTCGATGGGCTAGCTTAGCAAATAGTCATTCACATTTGGAAATAGGAGCCTGTTAATATGGATTTTGTCACTATATTACCCTGTTCACAACATAAGTTTGGCTCTAACTAGGTGATTGTTGACAGGCTGATGAAATCAACCCATTTCTTGTTGGTCAGGACTATGTTTACGATCGAGAATTATGTAGAGTCTTATATCAAAGAGACTGCAGGATGTATGATGTCCTAATGTCTTTCATCTCTGATAGAGGGGCATATTTTATAGCTAATTTTTTTAGGTTATTCTAGAAGAATTTGGAAAAACAGGTTAATCTTAGCATATCTTTTTATCCCCAAACAAATGACCAAGGCGAGCATATTATTCAGATGTTCAAGGATATGTTATGGGCATATATTATAGACTTTATAGGGAGTTGATATGATCACTTGTCTCTTATTGAGTTTGAATACAATAATAGCTACCATTTCTGTATTAAGATGGCGCCTTACGAGGCTTTAAATAGGTAAAAATACAAGTCTGTCATCGGATGGTTTGAGATAGATGAACCGGGATTGATTGGTCGGACTTAATACATTAGGAAGTGGAGCAGTTTAAGCTCATCCGAAAGTAGTTGTTGACATCTTAGAGCCATCAGAAATTGTTCTTTGATGTCCGATAATGGGACTTTGAATTCTGTGTTCGATGACTGAGTTTTCCTAAAAATCTCTTCTATGAAGGGCATTATGAGATTTTGCAAGAAAGGTAACCTTAGCCCAAGATTCATTAGGCAATATCAGATCCTTCAGTGGGTAGGCTAAGTAGCATATGAGCTAGAGTTTTCATCTAGTATTCCATGTATCAATGTTGCAAAAGTGTATAAGAGCCCCTTCTCAGGTTGTCCCAGTTGAGGATGTTTAGATCTTAGAGAAGTTGTCCTACGATGAGACTCTAGTTGCAATATTGGATCGACATATCCGCAGATTGAGGATCAAAGATGTGGCTTCTATAAAAGTCCTATAGAGGAACAGGAATATTGAGGAAATGACCTGGGAGGCTGAGAATGATATGAGATCCAGATACCCTCACTTGTTCATAACCCTAAGATGTTATTATGTCAGCCCAGATTATGACGGCTGAGGTAAGTTACATTTCTAAGCTATATATTTCCTCTTATTGTTGCTATGTTTTGCTCAAATAGTTTTTTATCAAGTCATGTTGTTTAGCTATTTGTATCATCCTGTGAGACGCCTATGTTGGACTTTTCTATGTTTCAGTTTTTTGGATAGTCCATATGCTAGAGAAGACTCTTCCAAAAAAATTTCGGCAACTCCTAAAGACTTAAGCTTCGTGAATCTAAGCTACATTCAAGGATGAATTTTCTTGTGGGAGGAAGAATATAACATCCCTTATTTTAAATAAATGAACTCGTTAGATTAGTAGCATACGATTTAAATTCTATTACTTTATGATATATAATAAGGAGACATCGGAAAGTGAAGTCACATATATCGAGTTTTGGGTAAGGGACCAATCCCTGGGAAGCAAGGGTTGGTGAGGCAAAGCCGAAGTCAAGGGAATACCTCACCATATATCTTGCGAGGTGAAGTCCAAAGTGAGGCGAATCCTCGTAATGGATCACATGGCGTGAGCCAAGGGTGGTAGTGGATAATAGTATATAAGTCACACTTAGTCAATTGTTTCATTTCCACAAAAATTTCTAGAACTCAACAGCAAATCCTCTCTCCATCTGTATGTTTATGAGTGAAATTGAAGGGAGAAGATCATATTTGAGCTAAACCCAAGCCTAGGCCTACATAGGCTTCAACTGGCACGTGTTCACCCATCGATTTTGGCTTGGTTTGTGTTGATTTCGAAGAATAGATATGAGATTCTTCTATGACTAAGTTAGGGATAGATTCTACGAAGGTAAGATTTATATAACCTTCTATTATCTCTCATTTCAGAAGCTCGGATATTTTTTTCATCATTCCCAACATCTTTGTCAAGAGGATCTTGATTAGTCAAAGCTTTATGATTGTGTACAATATTTTGATTCTCCAATTCAGTCTCATATTGTTCTTTTTTGCTAGTTTCCTCCTTTCATTATCTTAATTGTTGTCCTCTTCCATCTTTCTATCATTCTCAACTTTCTATACCTCTTCCTTTTTCTTTTTATTTTTTTCATATCACTTTCATTGATCCAAATAATGTCCTAATCTCTTAAAATGTGTATAATATTTTGATACCCTTTCATACTTTAATTTTAATAGTAATCCTTCATAGCACTTCCTTCTTATTCAAGTCCAACCCAAATTTTATCAAACTGTGATTTTGTGAGGCTCATCTCTACTCTAAATTTGGCCAAGTTATGCATCGATTTATGATGAGTTGGTAATTTACCAACTCATTAGGATTTTAAACATGAGTTTTTGCTTGGTTTTCAAGTCATTTAGGAGAATTTTATGCTCTTTCTCTTTTATTTTTGCAGACTTAAAGAGAGAAAGCAAGAAATTGGACAATAGCATGGAGCTAAAGAAGAGGACCAACGTTCCACCGAATGGGACCGGCGAAATGTTAGCTAAATACAAGAGTCCACAGTGTTGAAGTGGAAGGTGCACCGGCGGAATGCGGATCAGCATTTGTGAATCGCCGGTGCCAACATCAAACCATAGCAGGAGTAACTGACCCCCAGGTGCATTAAAGCGGACTCCCATGGTTGGGCACCGACGTTTGTAAGTGAGGCCGTCATCAGAAGGGAAGAATCGTCCAGCACGGGATTTTAGGAGAATTTTTTAACCTACTTTTGTACATTCTTTAGAAAGTACTGAACATTCCATTCCAGAAGGATCAGAATATTGTATTTTATTATATTGAATAGCTTTTAATTTTCTAGAGAGAGAAAGAAGAGAGAGTTAGTTTTTCTTCACCTTTTTCTTCTTCTTCCTCAAGGTACAAACCTCCATTGAAGATAAATCTGAGCTTGCTATTTACTCTTAATGATGAATTTTATGAATTTATTTGTCAATATGCTTTTGTATTATTCATCTATAGTAGCTAAATATTTTTCTAGGGGTATACATGATTGGGGATAAATTGGATTGGGTATTGCGAGATTAATCTTATAATCACTCATTTAGTATAAATCTTTTGTTTTCTCCAAGTTATAATTGAATTATCCATAGTTGCAAATGTGGGTTATGTTTACTTATTCTATTTTTGCTTGAAAAAGGGGAATAGAATATGGGTGAGAAAATAATGGTGGGTATTTGGGTTTTGATTATGTGGGGTTGGGCTAGAGATAGCCAAAACTCATTATCATATACTCATTAAAGATTTGAGGCTAGATATAGTTCAATTCTTGCCCAAACCATAGTGGATGAATTAATTAAGACCTTGGGGTTTGAGAAAACACAAGAAAAAAGGCACCCAAGTGGTTGAAAAATATCAGATGCCACTTTATCCACGGTTATTTATACTTGTGAGTAATAATTTGATTTTCTAGTTAATTCCAATCCAATCGATGCCCCATCAATAGCACACCCCTGGCCCTTGGTCCTATTTGTTTATTCAATTTGGTTGCCTTGTTTTAGTTGGTAGTTGATTTTAATTCAAATTGTGATCTAACTTTACCCCAACATTTAGTTTTCCATTTTTAATGCAATTATGCAATTTAGTTCAGTTCAATAAAAAACTTTTGTGTCATCCAACCTTTATTCCCTATGGATTCGACCCCGACTCATAGTTGGGTATTTATATTGCGACTATCATTTACACTTCCTCCTTGTGAGGAGTGGATTTGAATGTCATCAATTTATTGACAGTGGCTACATTCATAGACAATAATTCACCCACCAGACCAAAATTTTGTTTAACCTAATAACAATTGTGACAATGAAAAAGAAGACCAAGTTGGAAAATCCATATCGGCGCAAAAAGGGTATCTTCCTCTAGCTTAAAATTTGGAGTCCACACTTTAAACCATATTAAAACTCCTTCTATTTTATTAACCCACTTAAAATAAACCTTTCTGAAATCTTCTAATCCATTATTAAGATCAAGAAAACTATGCGATAATCATATGCATCTATTTTAACATTATCTCGGAGTGGAATTTGTTCTGCAATTTTCAACCTAATGACCTCAATATGTTGTCGTGTTTTGAGAAATTTTCTTACAATTGTGAGTTTGAACTCCTCAGCCATGACCCCAAAGTAATTAGTCACTTTGAGAATAATAGTAGAGACAACATTATGTCTAGAGTATCGAGCCTTAACTGACTAGGGTCATTCAAGGATGGTGCCTGAATTGTGGTTGTCGTAAGAGTTGTAGCATGAGTTAATTTAGCAGAGTTTCCTTCCCCAGTGGTGCTCATCCCCATCACAGTACCATTGTAGCAGTCGGATGTGCTTAATTAGGGCCGTCCAAGGTGGTCATGCTGTCGGTGCATGAGCACCAAGCAAAGTAGAGGTTACCGTTTGCAAGAGTTGTATAGAGAGAGTTTAATTATCAGTGTTTCCTTCAAATGTGTTTTATTATTCCTCATGTTTGATCACACGAAAAATGTTCTTCCCACTCTTATAAGGTCCATATGGATTCAGATTTACGATCAATTTTAACAAAAATCATTATGATATTATTTACAGAAAATCATAAAGATCAAATGAAATAGAAATTGTTAACAAGATGTAATTTGCAGATAGATTGGATATACAAGATAAATTGAACTTAATTCTGTTGTTATTCAAAAAAATATTGAAATATCAATCACAAGAGTCAATGGCTGATCTATACATATAATTATGGTTCACAGGATCCCATGCTCCCTCATCCAAATTGTGAACTGTAGTGTATATATTTTGAATATTTGCCTTAATGTCTTACTTGGGAACCATCAAAATAGAAGTATTTTGGTGCACTTGGTTAAAGAATGAACTGATTGTTTCATATTTGGGGGAATTACATGACTTGTTTCATCAGTTGTCAGTGGTGCACCCATTTTTTTAAAATTTTAGATTCGCATCTGATAAGAGTGACTCCACAATTTGCATTTAATTGGTACTCCATTTACTCCTCGATCACGAGTCACAACCTCAAATTTATATCACTTATGGTATTCTACTAAAAAAAAGAAGAAATGAAAGACATTGAGAATAAGAATCTCAACGAATTTAATAGTCAAATTTTGACATTAATTAACAAAATGATGAAGTCAGCATATAATAAAATGTACATAATGAAAAAGAATCGAATTAATAGGAAAATCGGTTTACAAGTATTACAGCTCTTTCTTGTTCATCTTCAATGCATTTTCCTTATTCCTCACATGCATGCTCTTATGAATATCAGGACATTCTTCATAAAAATATTTTCCTTGAAAAATTAATTTTTCTAGAAAATGATTTCTCGTGTTTAGTTGATGAATTAAAATAGTTTTCAAAGAAATTTTTGAAAATTAAAGCATAATAATAATGTCTAAGTGAGAAGTATTATCTTTGTTTTATTTTAAAAATATTATTTAATAATCAAACACCTGAAAATAACTTCCTCAACAAAAATAAAATACATCGTAATTAGATGACAGTTTTATGAGAATATTGCATGTGGTGATGTGCTTCACTCATCTAGTAGGGTCTGGAGGGTTGTTGACTTGATGAAGGTAACTTCATCTAATCTCTCTTCCTCGCTTCGTGTGAGAATCAAATTCAAACTTGTGCGAAAAGTTCTCAACAATACTTACTGTTGGGGATTCTTCAAAGATTAAGCTTGAAGATAAGGTGATGTAAATTAGAAAATGGAGGAAAATGAAATTTGGAAAAGTTCCTTTAAATTCCTTTGTAAAAGGAACTTTGCCTAACATTGGTGGGGGGAATGGAATTCCTTATGCTTATATTGAAAAGAATATCCTCTAGTAATTAAAGAGTTGAGAAGAAAGTCTCCCCTTGCGTCATTGCTGTCACTCGGCTCGGCAGCGGATTTAGATATTTAGATTTGGTAAAATGATTTAATTTATTGATATATTTATTAGACCAAATTTATTTAAGATCAAACTAGTAGTGAACTGCGTTTCGCAGGTGCCAGCACTAGAAGTTTCTATCACGAATCGCAAACGGTGTTTCGCAGGTGCTAGAGTAGAATGCAATGCCAGTTTCTATCTAAGATGTGCGACGCACCTACGAACTACGGATTCTCACTTGTGTTTCACAGGTGCCAACGCAAGTCAGTCCATTAAAATTTAAATATTTCAAATGGTAATTTTTTAATAGACATTGTGAACAGGCATGTCAATCATGGCGTATATTCCAGGCTTGGCCTCAGATGTTTTTTACGAACTACAACAACAAAAAATCACATCTCTCAAATAGAGAAAAATATTTTTTTCTCCTATTCATTCTTTACATAAAAGTTTCAAAAGAAAAATTGTAACCATCACGTGTGATTCTGCTCTATTATATGAGTTCGATGGAATTCTGCAATTTGCATTTTCGCTATTACAGAAACGGTCTTCCGATGTAGCCTGGGAGGAAGTAACCCAAATCATGGCAACAGTGAGGGGGTTATAATTCCTTAAGGACACACAAGAAACTTGTGGGCTCGGAATAATCTTTTCTACTTCTTCTACAATTCTATTTTGAAGATTGCTTTTGTTCTTTCATTAGAAAAACATAAATTGATTGTTCATAGAACTGATCTAAACATAGATACCAACAAGTTTAAGGAATTATAAATTATTTAATTTTTTTGTGTTTAGTTTTGGTGTGGAGACTAAAACCTTTTGATTTTCTACTCCACTATTGGAGACTAAAATCTTCGGATTTTCTACTCCTCCTTTGAGATTAAAATCCTTGTGATTTTCTACTCACATTGATTACTTGGTTTGAAGATATAAAAACTTCACCAAGTAAATCTAATTGTTTGTATTCAATTTGAAGATATAGAAACTTGGCCAGTTTATTAAAGTTCTCTTGGTGTCAATTTTTGCAAAAAAATGACAACTAAAATAGAACAAAAAAATGTGTTTGTAGCTAACGCAAGCCGTGCAAATGTTTCTCAAACAATGGCTACTGCAGAGAAGCCGGAAAAGTTCACCAGTATCGGCTTTAAGTAGGGGCAGCAAAAGATATTCTTTTATCTCACCATCCTCAGTCTACAACGATCATCAATGAGGATGTTCCTGCTGTGGTAGAAGGAACTCCCAACAATGAAAAATTTGTTGTGATAGAGGCATGGAAACATTCAAACTTTCTTTGCAAGAACTACATCCTCAACGACTTTGAGGATAACCTGTATAACATCTTCTGTGTTTGTAAATCTTCATAAGAGTTGTGAATGCTCTTGAGAAGAAATACAAGATAGAAGACGCTGGACTAAAGAAGTGTGTGGAAACAAAAATTTTGGACTTCAAAATGGTTAACAGCAAGACTTTCATATCCCAAGTCCAAGAATTACAAAAAGTTATTGATGATCTCCTTGTAGAAGGTACAATCAAATTCAATAATATTGTTAAGTATATTAATTGTGTTACTAAATTCAGATTATCCTTTGAAGGTATGGTCATAAATGAAGCATCTCAAGTAGCAGCATTCATCGAGAAGTTACCAAACAGTAAGGATGACAGTACAAGATATTGCTATATTTACTTACCATGCAGTAAGGATGAAGTAATTAATGCATTCAGGAAATACAAAATTGAAGTTGAAATGCAACTAAACAAAAAAATTAAAAGGATAAGAAGTGATAGGGGCGGCGAATATGAATTTTCATTTGAATAAATATGTTTGGAATATGGTATTATTCATCAAACAACTGCCCCTTACTCACCACAATCTAATGGGACTGCGAAAAGGAAAAATAGAATATTAAAGGAGATGATGAATTCCTTATTGATAAGTTCTGGTTTACCCTAGAACTTGTGTGGGGAAGTCATTCTTACGGCTAATAAAATACTCAATCGAGTACCCCATAGCGAAACACAATCCATTCCATAAGATAAATGAAAAAGAAGAAACCCCAATCTGAAATACTTAAAAGTGTGAGGGTGTTTGGCAAAGGTACATGTTCCTAAACTCAAAAGGGTGAAGATAGGGCCAAAAATTGTTGGTTATGTTTTCATAGGATAAGCCACAAATAGTAAAGCATATTGATTTCTGGTTCACAAATCAGAAAATCTCAACATTCATGTGAATATGGTAATTGAATCAGATAATACTGAATTTTATGAAAATGTATTTCCATATAAAATTTAATGTGACTCATCTAGCAAAGATCTAAATGACCTCGGGAAGAGACAAACGAAGATGTTCCTAACGAGGAGAATCCAAGATGTAGCAAACGTCAAAGGAATTTTACTTTCTTTGGACCAAATTTTCTAGCATTTTTATTGAAAAATGAGCCTCGAACTTTTCAAGAATCTATGACTTCTTCGAAAGATCAATATTGGAAAGAGACAATCAATAGTGAGATTGAATCGGTAATGAATAACCATACATGGGAATTGGTTGATCTTCCTCCAGGAAATAAACCTTTAGGTTGAAAATGGATTTTCAAAAGGAAAATTAAAGATGATGGAACTATTGATAAATACAAAGCAATACTTGTAATCAAAGGGTTTAAAAAAAAGAAGGTCTAGATTACTTTGACACATATTCGCCGATAACCAGAATTACATCCATTCGGGTGTTAATAGCGTTAGCAGCCGTATATGATCTTGAAATCCATCAAATGGATGTGAAAACAGCCTTCTTGAATGGAGATTTGAAGGAAAATATTTGCATGTAACAATGAAGGTTTAGTAGTTCCTGAAAATCAAAAGAAGGTATGTCGACTTGTAAATCCACTTTACGGACTAAAATAAGCACCCAAACAATGGCATGGTAAATTAGACCAAATAATGTTGGAAAACGGATTTGAGATAAATGAGTGTGAAAAATGTGTTTACATTAAGAACAATCCAAATCATATAGTCATTGTTTGTTTGTATGTTAATGACATGTTGATAATAAGTAAAGACATTGCCAACATAAATGCAACTAAGCGTCTGCTTGCTAACAAGTTTGATATGAAAGACTTAGGAGTTGCTGATTAAATTCAACGAATTAAACTTCAACGGACTCCTGAAAGACTTAGGAGTTGCTGATTAAATTCAACGAATTAAACTTCAACGGACTCCTCAAGGTCTAGCAATGTCTCAAACTCATTCAATAAAATTGGTACTTGAAAAATTCAAATATTTGAATTTTAAGTCGCAAGAACTCCAATTGATTTGAACCATAATTTTGCAAAGAATAAAAGGCATAGCAAGTCTCAATTGGAATATGCTCGAGTGTTGGAAAGCTTGATTTTCATAATGAATTGTACAAGACCTGAAATAGCGTGTGATATAAGTAAGCTAAGTCGATTCACGAGCAATCCTGACCAAACTCATTGAATGGCAATGAAAGGAGTATTAGGGTACTTGAAATACAACCAAGATTATGCTTTGCACTACAACAAGTATCCTGCAGTTGTCGAAGGATATAATGATGCAAATTAGATCACCGGATCAAATGAAACTAAATCCACAAGTGAATATGTTTTTACCATTGGCGAAGGAGCAGTGTCTTGGAAGTCATCCAAGTAGACATGCATCTCTCGCTCAACAATGGAATTTGAGTTCATAGCTTTGGACAAGCCGGTGAAGAAGCTGAATGGCTCTGAAATTTCTTAGAAGACATTCCATTTTGGCTCAAACCTTTGGCACCTATATGCATACATTGCGATAGTCAAGATACAATAGGAAGGTCCTGTAGCATCATGTATAAGGGAAAATCTCGTCACATACAACAAAGGCATAATACCCTTAGACAACTACTCTCTAATAGAATTATCACGATTGACTATGTAAAGTAAAAGGATAATTGTCGGATCGACTTACGAAAGGCCTATTTAGAGAGGCAGTTGAAACATTATCGAACGAAATGGGGCTATGGCCAAGGACTAGTCATCATGGCGGTAACACTACCAAGAATACTGGAGATCTCGAGATCTAGCTTCAAGGAGAAGAATAAAGGTATGTTTGATGGTTCAACATTGTCAAAATAAATTTCTTTTGGTTCATTCTCATGATGAGACAATGTTCAGTAATAAGGATGAAGTATAAAGACTTCTTAATGGTTTCTCAGTTTGATACAGGGTAAATCTATCACGACCCGAACAAAGGCCCATATCGCAACACGGGACAAGGAGCCCCGATAGACCTCAAGTCGACCCATGGCATGGACATACATCTAAATCGATCAATAAAATAGAAGAATTAACATATTAACATAGTTGAAGTCTAGCATAAAATATAAATAAGAAATACAATACGAATATGAAGTTGAATACATTTTATTATCTGAAAAGCCTCTAAGTATGAGGAGTTGATAGGACAAGACCCCAACTAACTCTCTAAAGCTAAAAATTGAAACTACTCAATCATAACTGAAATAAATGAGGGGCCCTCGACAAATAAGGACTCACCAACAGAGGCTGATGCTAGCCGCAAAAGCTAGCTAGTAGCGGGACTGAATCAGAAGATCGAAGCCTATATCATAAAATAATACAGCATAGAGTATGTGGTCAGTACATGGAATGTACTGAGTATGCAAGGTAAGTAAAACTGCTGAGATAAGTAAAATAATTTAAAACATGCATAATATGAAACATAATCAAAACAAGAATTTGAGAGTAGGGCTTTGCATGTCATTTTTTGAAATCATGATCCAAACATATTCGATCTTTACGACCAAATCAAATGACCCAAAGATGAAATTTCATAATCATAAGAAAATCGAACATTGGGTCAAACCTGCTTTAGAACATAACTGAATATATGTATATATATATCAAGAATGATAAACATGCATAACTAAAATTATGAGGAACAATGGGAGACTCGTCATATAACCGATATACCACGATAGAGCTTACGTGATCTCAACTATTACACTCAAGTGGGTATAGCCATCCAAAGCCTTGCCAGGTCTAGGGACGATACCATGACATTGATATCAAGCTCAAGGCCCAATCCGGGCAGGGGATAGCTCACAAGGGAGATCCCAAAGTAGTATATATATATAAGTAATAACCTCCGTTGGTGCGTAGTTCTGAGGCATAGGGTGATCGACCCTTAGCCTACTCGATGCTAGATACTACTCCCAAAAACATGCATATGCTCTCCATCGTTTATCAACGAAGGTCACCATTGTCTATTGACGAAGCTCAATAGTTAAATACATCTCAAATCTGAAATTTATATATATGAGAAGCTTTAGATCAAACCATACCACAAGCTAAAAATAATTGGGAGTTTTAACTCCAAAACCATGCGCTAAGCTTAATTTGCAAAATCATGAATCATGCTCGAACACATGGCCATTGCCCAATACTTTAACATGCTTGAAAATACTCAATTCACTCAAAAACATGATTATAAACATGGGTAAATGGAAAGCATTCTTTTCATCATAATATCTCATTATACTAAAACATTCATCATAAATATCAACTTTCATGAATTTCTCACAAATGGGCATTTTAAATTTGCAAAGCTTGAAACGTGATTTTTAATTGAAAATAATGTAAAACTTGTCAATAAATCATAATTCAATAGTAGAAACACATTTAAATCATACCCATGTAGAAAATTAGGAATTTCATGCATTAGGTTAAAATCCCATAGAATCAATATTTGAATTTTCATGATTTAAAGAGAGATTGGGCATGGGTGTGAATGGATTCACCCATTCATAATCCTACATACCTGATTATAGTTGATTCTTACACTTCTCTGATTTCCCAAGGAAGAATTGAAGAGAACTTTAAGAAGAACAAGCATGATCACCTTTCTAACTCTCTAACTTTGCATGCATGGGTAAGATTGGCCTAAAATGAACTTAACCCTCTTAAAACTCATCATTCATAACTTAAAATGACGTAGTTTAGGCCTTAGGATCATAGAAATTATGAAAAAGCCCTTACTATATTCGCAGGAATTAACTGACTGTCAGTCCCCACGAGGGACTGGATGACTCATCACTATAGGCCACGACTCGTGGCATCATCCATTATGTACACTGCGTAACAGTCATNACACTGCGTAACAGTCATCTGGTGCTCGTGACGAGGGATATCACGAATCGTTACAAGTGACCACGACTCGGGGTCACCACTCGTCACATGCACTTCCCTAAATATCAAATAATATCCATCTGCTGACCACGACCCATCCCACGAATCGTGGTGACTGACCACGACTTGTGGGGTCCTTCCATGGGGTACATTGCCCTCTTCCTTCTCTGTCATAGTCATCACTTCGCACGACTGACCCAATGAGTCGTGGGGTCTGACCAAGACTCGTGGTCATGTCTGTGGGGACTCTAAATCCCATATTTCAAACTCACCTCCTGAGACTCACCATGAATCACCTCACGACTCATGGTCTACCACAACGGGTCATTGAATGACTCATTTTGTGACCTGATGCCAGATTTAAAATTTTCTCCATTTCAACTCTCAAGTCCGATCTTTAGGCTTCTGGGGTATAACAATATCTCCCCCTTGGGAACATTAGTCCTCGAATGTTGGAGAACATACAGAAAAGCAGAGAAATGCAATCATCATATTCAAATACTGATCATTTAAGCTGAAAACTAACGGAATGACTATCTCCGATTCAAACTACATAGCTGAACTGATTTCATGAATCATACATATATCCATATACATAAAAGAAACTTGGGCACATGAACTGAACTTGAAAACTAAATAGAGTTTTAGGGAAAAAACTGATACCTCAAGTTGGACTAAGCCGGTAGAGAATAAATTTCGGTATCTAGCCATCATATCTGCTTCTACTTCCCACGTAGCTCCTTCAACATGTTGATTCCTCCATACAAATTTCATTGAAGCTACTTTCTTGTTTCTTAGCCTTCGAACCTGACGATCCAGTATTTCCACTAGAACCTCTTCATAACTAAGGCTGTCTTTCACATCAATATTGTCCACCAGGACAACAAGAGTTGGATCAACCAAACACTTCTTTAAGAGTGATACATGGAATACAGGATGCATGGAAGCTAATTCTGAAGGCAACTCCAATTCATATGCCGCCTTGCCAACCCATTTTACAATCCGGTAGGTGCCAACATAACGAGGACTGAGTTTTCCTTTCTTTCCAAACCTCATCACTCCCTTCATAGGAGACACCTTCAGAAATACCCAATCATCCGCTTCAAACTCAAGTTCTCCCCTCCTCACATCAATATAAGACTTTTAGCGACTTTGAGCTATTTTCAACCTATCTCATATAAGTTGAACCTTCTTCATAGTTTCATGGACTGAATCTGGTCCTATCAGCGCTGCTTCACCAACTTTGAACCAACCAATAGGCGATCTATATCTTCGCCCATAGAGAACCTCAAACGGAGTCATCTGAATACTAGAATGGTAGTTGTTATTGTATGCAAACTCGATAAGAGGCAAATGATCATCCCAACTACCTTTGAAGTCAATCACAGCTACTCTCAACATGCCATCGAGAGTCTGAATTGTCCGCTCTGCTTGACCATCTATTTGTGGGTGACATATTGTGCTGAGCTTAACCTGAGTACCAAGTCCTCTTTGAAATGACCTCCAAAACTGAGAGGTAAATTGTGTACCTCTGTCTGATATGATGGACAAGGGCACTACATGCAATTAAATTAGCTCCCAGAAATATAGTTTGGCATAATCCTCCACCGAATCTGTGGTTTTAACCGGTAGAAAAAGAGCGGCCTTGGTCAACCTTTGTACCACAACCCAAATGGAGTCATATTGTCGACGAGTATGAGGTAAACTCGTGATGAAGTCCATATTGATTTCTTCCCATTTCCAAGTAGGAATACTAATATCCTGAAGCACACCTCCCAGTCTCTGATGCTCGACCTTCACTTGCTGGCAGTTTGGACACTTAGCTACAAATTTTGTGATGTCCTTCTTCATGCCATTCCACCAATAGAATTCCCCATAAATCACGGTACATCTTGGTCGAACTTGGATGCATTGAATATCTGGAACCGTGGGCCTCGTGCAGCATTCGATTTCTCAACTCATTAATATCCAGAACACACTAGCGACCCAGAGATCGAAGCACACCATCTCCCTCTTTGGAGAAGACCCTTATATTCTAATTCTGAATAGCTTCCTTTACCCTTACCAAAATAGGGTCCTCGCCTGGTCTAGCTTTCACATCAGTCACCAAGGATGATCCCGATCGTTCTTGAACTATAACACCTCCATCAGTCAAGTCAACCAAACAAACTCTTACAATTCATGCTAAGAATTTTGAAGTACCAAATCTCTGAGTTTTCATCCTTCATGCTTAAGATCATGCTAAGTACGCAACACACTTGAATCCACCCGAAACCAATCTGAAATCCTCCGATCACAACTCAAATATGCAATCCAATCATGTAACCCATTTCAGACCATTTGGAATCATCAAGTTATCAATATAAGATTGTTTGATTGCACATTGACCGTGGTCAGAATTAGCCTCCTCAAAGCTCATTATCTCAACCAAAGATTCAAACCACTCCTGAATCACTTGGGGATCCCCGCAAACTACTCAACCAAACCATAAATCACCATCCGAAACCAATAGAGCTTTCAGAATCCAAGTTCAAGCTCGTTAACCTAAAATATTAACTCTAGTCAAACCTCTCAAATTGCAACCCTCCAACATCAAAATCTCACCCGATCTTCATTAAATCATCTCAGAAATGGTGTCATCTACCTCCGCAAGTCATGAATAACTAAACAGAGATATGCGAAAAGTTCAAATTTAGGGATATGGATCCAAAGTTAAAATGACCATGCGGGTTGTTGAACTTCCCGGCTTGACTAATAACTGCATTTCATGGACTTCTCCCATAATCGGCACTTAAGGCAGGGATAGGGAGTTACCTCGAGCGCACCCATTTTAATCATCACCTCCATCATGGGGAATATTCAAAGGGTTTATAGTAAGGGAATCATGATCACAAATCATTTAAGAAATCTAAGCTGGGCATATACTTGACATAGCACAATCTTGTGAGCCAATAGGGAAAATCTTAGGGGCTGAATTCAGAGAGCTGAGCATGATAAGAGACATGAGTTCACATACATAACAAGGGTCAGGACATGAAGCTGAGTGGGTAATATATGTATTGTTGATTGATGGGGTTACCTATCATCGCAGGGTTCTAAACATGAGCATGAGTTGAGCGTAGCATCGAGCAACATATAAGGAAACATCTAAAGGAGAAAGAATGGACTACCCCCAGATACTATCTATAGATCTTCCTTACTAGAAAACTCAAGACCTAACTGGGCCCGTCACTTACCATTTCCTTACCTTTCACGAAATAAATCTCATATTAAAACACACAAAGGGATTTGTACCTCTACAGTAGTTCTTGAAACTAACAATCATGGTAGGTTCGAGGGGAAAGCTTATAACATACCTGGGACTACATCTGAGGCTAACTACCAATCGCTCTTAGTAACCTGTGCTGCTGAGATGGGTGATTTGTTGGAGCTGTTGGTCCGGTGATTGGCACACGAGCTCTACCCTCTCCCTGCTTGGCCTATGGGCAATTCATGCGCATGTGTTCGGCCTCCCTACATCTGTAACAAGCATCGGAACTAGCCAAACACCATCCTACGTGTGTTCTACCACATTTCGGGCATGTTGACTGCCTAAATAGGGCTGCTGGAGGGGGAATCGGGGCACGGCCTTTCTGGCCATATCGCTTGGTTGTAGGACAATCCCTATGCTTATGCCCAGAATGACCACAATAGAAGCATACATCTGAACCCACCAAGCACCTTCCTAGGTGGTGCTTCTTGCAGCGCCCGCAAAGTGGGTAAGTGATTTCCCTTACCCGGGGTTGTACCCTTGAGATAGTGACCCCTAACGGGGTTGAGTGCATCTCCATTACTCGACCCTTTCTGGGAGCTCTCCAAGTCCTCGGTCCTAGGCCTTTACCTCCTCCTCTTTTCCCCCTTACGCTCTCAACCCAAAATCAAATTAGTACACTTAGGCGGGCTCCTCTTCGTGAGTTCTTGAACCTCAGTAACCCGCCACCTCTCCGATAGGGTTCACATGTGTGATAGCTTGTAGGTTAGGTTGGGTAATCATGGCCCATATCAACACTCTGTCACGACCCGAACAGAGGCCCAGATCGCAACACGGGACAAGGAGCCCCGACAGACCCCAAGTCGACCCATGGCATAAGCATAACATCTAACTCANAGCATAACATCTAACTCACTCAAGGAAACTAAATAATCAACAATATAATCATAGAGGAATTCTAAATCAACCATAACATCATAATACAAAATCTAAAGCTAAATACATACCTATGTCTGAAAAGCCTCTAAACATGACGAGTTGATAGGACAAGATCCCAACTAACTCAGAAAAACTAACACTGAAATACATAAGGAAATTTGAGTAGTCTAGTTCTCGGAAGATGAAGACTCACCAACAACGTACAATGCAGTCTCAGAAGATGGACTATGAGCGAGGCTAAACCTGGGAGTCGAGTCCTGTATCATGAAATGCTACAGCATAGAGTATGCGGTCAATACGTGGAATGTACCAAGTATTCAAGGTAAGTAAAACCGATAAGTAAAGAAAATCATTTAAAGACAATCCATCATGTAAACAAAAACATTAAGAATCTGATAGTAGGGCTTGCATGCATTCTTTCTGAAATCATGATCTCTTCATAACTAACATAACATAACTTTATAACATCATAACTAAATCGATTCACTCAAAGATAAATGCTGACATTTATAAGTAAAGTTGAACATGAGTAATGAATGTGCACATCTGAAATCATGAGGAACAATGGGAGACTCGTCTATTAACCGACATACCACGATAGAGCTTACGTGGTCCCAACTATCACACTCAAGGGGGTAGAGCAGTCCAAATCCTTACCGGGGCTAGGGACGATACCATTATA
>JACEIK010001124.1:80610-92402 GCA_018107945.1 Datura stramonium
GGTGCTAGACACTACTCCCAAAAATATGCATGTGCTCTACATCATTTTATAACGAATCTCAACATCGTCTATTGACGAAGCCCAATAATCAAATACATCTCAAATATGAAATCATGCATATGAGAAGCTTTAGCTCAAAACATACCACAAGCTAAAAGTATAATTTGGAGTCTTCGCTCCAAAACCATGTGGTAAGCTTAGTTAAGGAAATCATACTTCATACTTAGACATGTGGGCATTGCCCAAAGCATTATCATACTTAGAAACACTCAATTCACCTCAAGAATATAACTGTAAATATGGGTAGCTTTAAAACATGCTTTTCATCATAATATCTCATCATCATCATACATTTATCATAAATCTCATCCTTCATGAACTTCTCATCAATGGGATTTTTAATTCATAAAACTAGAAACATTATTTTTAATTGAAAACATTATAAAAATTGCCCATGTTTCATAATTAATAGTAGTAAACACCCCGGAAAATTTTTGATGATTATTTGATTTTGTATGCTAGGTTAAGAAAAGTATGGGTTGTATATTGGTCATAGATGACAAGGGAAATGTGTGAGAACGGAAAACCAAAAACTATGTGAAGTTCATAGGTAAGGATCAACTTTAAATAATCATATCTCCCAATACATAATGAATTATAAGCCTCACGGCCTATCAAATTAAAGGTATTTGAGTCTAATTTTCATAACATCAAACCGCTTGTCAATTAAAGTTTGGAGTAAGAAGTTATGGTAATTTTACCGAAGCACCCCGAGTGGTGACGCGGGCATGACGCCCTAGCGCCTCCACCTCCCTATTTACTTAAAATCTGATTTTTAACTTGTATAAAACATTTTCATCTAAATCTAAATTGACCAGATTGCTAAGGATTCCATTTCTCTCTCAGTTCCAGTAGCTATGAAAAATAAAATCAAGGAGGAACATCAAGCAAAGTCCAAGCAAATCACAAGATAAGTTGAGATTACTTTGCCAAGTGTGCTAGGGGCTGTTTTTAAGCTCGTTTTGGCAAGGTTTTGAAGGAGTTTTTCTGCATTTCAAAATATTTTTGGACGTCCTATATATCCATATTTGAGTAGGTGTTGAAACCATGGGAAAGGTAAGGATTTCTCCCCTTTTAAAACTCTCAAATTGCAAAGCGAAAATATGGAAATTGGCAGCTAAGTGAGCTACCGATGGACTGTTTATGTGCTGAGTTTTGCTCATTTTCCTTAGGCTTTTTGGCTGTTTCTTTTTCTGGAATTATAATTATTATTGAGGATAAGAATTATATTAAAACTAAGATAAAATTTCCTCTTGTTTCTCCCTCAAAAGTTAGTGAAAACTAGTTGAGAAAATTGCTAAATGTGGTTGATGTTGTCGTGTGTTGTTGTTGCTATTGTGACTGCCTTTGGTTAGTTATTTTGGGCTGCATTTTATGCTACAGATTAATCTTGATTTTGGCCTATAAAACCACTGAATTAAGGAGGTTGAAGGTTGGTTATTGAAATATAAAATCGGCTAGAGATAAGCTCATCGAAGAAAGGTATATAAGGTTGCGTTGTGAATCGAATGAGCCAGAAACCTCTTTAAAATTCTTGAGGCAGTATGTTAAGATTCATTTAAGATTTAAAGTTTCATGTTTTATTGATGTTAAATGTTAATATTATGCCTAGCCGAAGTGAGCCATCTAAAGTGTGACATCGTTCTGATTGTTGTCATAGTTGTACATTGAGTTGGAGATCCCTCAGTGTGGGCATTTTTAGTTGGTCATTACTGTATGTTATGTATATATATATAGGTGATGTTAAATGTGTTTAAAGTTCTGATTGCTAACTGAAATTGGTGAAAGAGCCAAGATGATGATGTGTAAACGATTTTAAGCCAAGTAAAGGCATCACAAGGTATTAAGGGTAAACGAGCTTATTGAATTAGGATTGCCTAGTTATGGTTGTCCTTTATTTATGTGTATGCTATGAAATTTTCCAAGCTAATGGTAGATTTCATAATCCCTTTCCCTTAAGCCAAACGACAAGCTAGCGAGTCTCCGAGCTCTAATGTCCTTTGAACACGATCTATAAATCTTGTTGAAACTCTTAGGTCATCCACAGTTCCTTATGATTTAAACAAGTTTTGAATACATGAATTTAAGTTCTATTTTCTAGATTTACATGTTATATATGCTCACTTGTAGTTATGCATTACGAAGGAGGCCTATGCAGGCCACATGTTTAGCATTCATCATTTCTATGCTATACGTATTAAGTTGGTACAGTATAAGCCATATCGGCTCAATTTATGATTTTGTTTAAGATTTATTGATTTTACCCCGGTGTGGTACACTAGCTGGAGGTATTGTTATTTCACGCCGGTTTGGTACACCGGCTGAATGGAATTTACCCCGGTGTGGTACACCGGCTAGAGGTATTTTTATTTTTACCCTAGTGTGGTACACTGGCTGGATGAATTGTATATAGATTTTATGATTGGCTGGCTGCTGGAATTTTAGTTATAGTCTTTGTTGTGCATTAGATGATTGCATTTACACTTCAATAATGAGTTATTGTCAAGTTTTTGTTTTCAGGATTCCAAGTTATTACTATTCCTTATTTCTGGCCCAGTTAACATTTCTATCTTACATGTTTATAGTTTTCAGCCTTACATACCAGTACATTTTATTCGTACTGACATCCCTTCATCTTGGGACCTTCCTGCAATTGTGTTGCAGGTACAGATCGAGGCTCAGATCATCGAATGCAATAGGAGCCAGATTTTAGCGGAATAGTGGTATGCTCCTCTCTTCTAGGAGTCATGTCCTAGTTTTGACTATTTTGAGTTTTGTGTATAGCATGGGTAGGCCGGGGTCCTGTCTCGTACATTTCATTTTGTTTACTCTGTAGAGCCTGATGTGGACTAGTTTGTATAGTAGTATTGTTGTGTAGTCGTGTTGGATTTCCATGGCTCTGCTTAGATTTATTGCAGCCTTGTCGGCTTTTTAGGTTGCGTATTTATAATTGTCAAAGGCATTATGGGTCCAGTATTTATCTTGGTTGGTTGTGCCAGGTGGCTTGGTCAACTTTAGTCTTACATTTATAGATGTTATATAGCCAGCTTCTCTATCAATCATGAATCGAGTGCCAGTTGCGTCCTACCCCAGTAATGGGGCGTGACAAGTAGAAATATAATCAACTCATACCCATGTATAGAAATAGGAGATTCATGCATTTGGGTTAAAACCTCATAGATTAGACATAGAATTCTCATGATTTAGAGAGAGATTGGGCATGGGTGTGAAAGCAATCACCCATTCATAACCCTACATACCTATTGGTAGCTGATTCTTACACTTCTTTAGATGCCCAAAAGGAAATTGAAGGGAAATTGAAGAGAAATTGAAGAATTCTAGGCTTGATCACCCTCTCTAGTCCTCTACCTTGCATGCATGAATGAATGAGGCTTAAAATGAACTTAACCCCTTTAAAAGTCACTATTCATAACTCAAAATGATGTAGTTTAGGCCTTAGGAACTTAGAAATTACGGAAAAGCCCTTCTAAATTGGCAGAAAAATAACTGCCAGATGGTCCTAATGAGGGACCTAATGACTCGTTACCCTGGGCCACGACTCGTGGAGTCCTTCGTTAAGTACACTGCTCATCTGATCATTTCGGCTCATCACGGGCAACCTCACAACTCATTACTGGTGACCACGAGTCGTGGTCACCACCCGTAATGTACACTACCTCCATGCCAATTAATTCCTCAGTTAGCTGACCATGACTTGTGGGGTCCTTCTGTCAAGTCCACTGACCCTCTTCGTTTTCTTTTCTTACTCACCCTCCCCACGACTGACCTAATGACTCGTGGGGCCTGACCACGAGTCGTGGTCACGCCCATGGGGATCCTTTTTCTAAAATTTCCAAATTCCTCACCTGCCCTCCCCATGAGTCATATCACGACTCGTGGGCTGCACCAACGGGTCATCTCACGACTCATTTTGTGTCGGGTGCTAGTTTTTAAACTTTTCTCCGATTCAACTCTCAGGTCTAATCTTTGGGCTTCTAGGGTATAACAATATCTCCCCCTTGAGAACATTCATCCCCGAATGTTGGAAAACACGCAGAAAAGCAAAGAGATGCAATAATCATATTCAAATACTGATCATTTAAACCAAAAACTTACGGGAATGACTACCTCCGATTCAAACTATATTGCTGAATTGAATTCACAAATCATTCACATATCCATATACATAAAAGAACTTGCGCGCATGAACTGAATCATGAAAACTAAATAGAGTCTGAGTGCAAAACTGATACCTCAAGCTGAACTGAGCTGATAGAGAAAAAATGTGGGATCTAGACATCATATCCGCTTTGGCCTCCCACTTAACTCCTTCAACATGCTGATTCCTCCATAAAACTTTAACTGAAGCTACTTCCTTGTTCCTTAGCCTTCGAACCTGACGATCCAATATTTCTACCGGAACCTCCTCGTAACTAAGGTTGTCTCTCACACCAACACTGTCCACCAGGACAACTAGAGCTGGATCACGTAAACACTTATTCAAGAGCGATACATGAAACACAGGATGCATGAAAGATAACTCTGAGGGAAACTCTATTTTATACGCCACCTTGCCAACTCTTTTCATAATCCGGTAAGGGCCAACATAACGAGAGATGAGTTTTCCTTTATTTTCAAACCGTATCACTCCCTTCATGGGAGATACCTTCAAAAACACCCAGTCATCCACCTCAAACTCAAGTTCTCTCCTCTTCACATCGGTGTAGGACTTTTGATGACTCTGAGCTGTTTTCAACCTATCCCTTATTAACTGAACCTTCTCCATTGCCTCATGAACTGAATCTTCCCTATCATTGCTACCTCACCAACCTCAAACCAGCCGATGGGCGATCTAAATCTCTGCCCATAGAGAGCCTTGAACGGCGCCATCTGGATACTGGAGTGATAGCTGTTATTATAGGCAAACTTGATCAGGGGAAAGTGATCATCCCAACCACCTTTGAAGTCACTCACACATGCCCTCAACATGTCCTCGAGGGTCTTAATTGTCCGCTCCGCTTGACCATCCGTTTGCGGGTGAAATGTTGTGTTGAGCTTAACCCGTGTACCAAGCCCTATTTGAAATGACCTCCAATACTAAGAGGTAAATTGAGTACCTCTGTCTGAAATGATGGATAAAGGCACTCCATGCGATCGGACTAGCTCCCGGATATATAGTTTGGCATAATCCTTCGTCGAATTCATGGTTTTTACCGGTAGAAAATGTGCAGCCTTGGCCAACCTGTCTACCACAACCCAAATGGATTCATATTATCGACGAGTATGAGGTAAACCTGTGAGTAAATCTATATTAATTTCTTCCCACTTCCAAGTAGGAATGCTGATATCTTGAAGTACACCTCCTAGTCTCTGATGCTCAACCTTTACTTGCTGACAATTCGGACACTTGGCTACAAATTCTGCAATATCCTTCTTCATGCCATTCCACCAATAGATTTTCTGTAAGTCACGGAACATCTTGGTGGCACCCAGATGGATAGAATACTTGAATCCATGAGTCTCGTGCAACATCCGAATCCTCAAATCATTGACATTCGGAACACATAGGCGACCTTGGTACCGAAGCACACAATCTCCCCCTTGGGAGAAGACCTCCACCTTCTGACTTTGAAAGGCTTCCTTCAACTTTACCAAAATCAGGTCCTCATCTTGGCTAGCTTTCACATCAGTCACCAAGGACAATTATGATCCGTTCTACACAACAACACCGCCATCGGTCGAGTCGACCAACCTAACTCCCAACCTTGCTCGTCGATGTACATCTTTAACCAGCTCCTTCTTCCCCTCATCTACATGGGACACACTCTCCATATAGAGTCTACTAAGTGTGTCCGCTACCACATTAGCCTTACCTGGATGGTAAAGGACACTTATATCATAGTCTTTGAGTAGCTCCAACCACCTCCTTTGCTGAAGATTGAGATCCTTCTGCGTGAACACATATTTTAAGCTCTTATGGTCCGTAAATACATCCACGTGGACCCCATAAAAATAGTGTCGCAATATCTTCAAGGCGAATACCACCGCAGCCAATTCAAGATCATGGGTCGGATAATTCTTCTCATGAACTTTTAATTGTCTAGAGGCATATGCTATAACTTTCCCATGTTGCATCAACACACACCCAAGTCCGATCCTTGAAGCATCACAATAAACCACGAACCCATCGGTACCCTCCGGTAGAGTTAACACCGGTACTGAAGTAAGCCAAGCCTTCAACTCTTGGAAGCTCTTCTCACAAGCCCCCGACCATTGGAATTTCACTTTCTTCTGAGTCAATTTGGTCAAAGGTGCTACAATAGATAAGAAACCCTCAACAAATCTTCAATAATAGCCGACTAGACCCAAGAAACTCTGAATATCTGAAAGGATTCGCCGGTCTAGGCCAATTCTTCACTGCCTCGATTTTCTGAGAATCCACCTTTATACCCTCATTTGATACCACATGGCCCAAAAATGCTACGGAGTTCAACCAAAACTCGCACTTGCTGAATTTGGCATATAATTGATGATTCTTGAGAGTCTAAAGCACTACTCTCAAATGAGCGGCATGCTCCTCCTCACTCTTAGAGTATATCAAGATGTCATCAATAAGCACAATCACGAACATGTCTAGATATGGCTTGAACACCCTGTTCATCAGGTCCATAAAAGCTGCAGGAGCATTCGTTAGTCCAAAAGACATAACTACAAACTCATAATGACCATACCACATCCTGAAGGCTGTCTTCAGGATGTCACTCTTCTAAACCCTAAGCTGGTGATACCCGAACCTGAGATCTATCTTTGAGAAACACTTGGCACCCTGAAGCTGGTCAAATAAATCATCAATCCTGGGTAAAGGATACCTATTCTTGACGGTGACTTTGTTCAATTGCCGATAATTAATACACATGCGAATAGAACCATCTTTCATTCGGACAAAGAGAACTGGTGTACCCCATGGGGACTTGCTCAGTCTAATGAAACCCTTATCTAACAAGTCATTTAACTGCTCTTTCAACTCTTTTATCTTGGTTGGAGCCATTCTTTAGGGAGGAATAGATATAGGCTGCTTGCCGAGAAGAAGGTAAATACCAAAATCGATCTCCCGCTCGGGAGGGATTCCTGGTAAATCATCTGGAAAGACCTCTAGATACTCACTTACTATTGAAACTGACTGGATAGTCGGGGTCTCAGACTCAACATCCTTAACCCTAACTATATGGTACACACACACCTTAGAAATAATATTTCTAGCCTTAAGGTAGGAAATGAAATGACCTACAGGCATAGCTACACTACTCTTCCATTCTAAGACCCGCTCACCCGAAAATCTAAACTCTATTGCTCGGGTTCTATAATTAACTGAAGCATAGCATGAAAATAGCCAATCCATGCCGAGAATAACATCAAAATTGATCATGGCTAACTCTATCAAATCTGATGAGGTGACCTTCTGAAGGACTGAGACCGAGCAACCTCTATACACCCGTATAGCTACAACTGAGTCACCTACTGAAGTAGAAACTGAGAAGGGTTCTGACAAGACTTCGGGGTTGACTCCAAAGATACTAGCCACATATGGTGTCACAAAAGACAAGGTAGCCCCCGGGTCTACAAAAGCATAAACATCAATATGGAAAACTCATAACATACCAGTGACCACATTCGGGGAGACCTCCTACTCCTGGCGGGATGCTAAGTCATACAATCTACTCTGGAGCTAACCGCCACCTGTACTAGTAGATGCCCCCTGATGTGTTGAGCGTGCGGGAGGGGCTACTAAACTAGAAGCTAAGCCTCGGCCTTATCCTGATCCTGCCTCACTATGGGGCAATCTCTAAGCATATGTTCAGGCTTACCACACCCGAAACAAGCACCTGAACCTGCCAAGCACTAGCCTATGTGCCCCCGACCACATCTGCAAGAAGATGGGATGCTAGAATCTGCGGGTCTACTACACTAACCCCTCCATCTTGATGCTCATTCCCTCTGATCATGCCTCGATCTGGATAGCACACTCAATGCTGAAGATGCTTGGGCTAATGATCTATGGTGGGTATGCTGTCGGTGCCCACCACCTTATCTCGGCTGGGAGAATCTGTGGTCATCGGTCCTGGCCCTCTTGGCCTCCCTGTCTCTCAGATGTGTCGCCTCCATCTGCTGGGCATACAAGACCATATGAGGGAAGTCCATGTCCTGGTGGAGCATAGAGGTCCTACAATCCTTGTCCAAATAGCCCGCTACTCCATGGACGGACCTACTCACCCGCGCCCTCTAATCGACTACCAACTCTGGGGCATACGTTGATAGGCAAGTGAACTCAAGGGAATACACTTGCACCGTCATCCTCCCTTGCTTCTAATTTATGAACTCAGCTGCCTTCATCTCCCTCATCTCATGAAGGAAAAACTGATCCAAGAATGCAACATGAAACTCTTCCCAAGTGACAGGACTTGCTCCGGCGACCCTACTATCCTTCCACTGGCAAAACCAGACATGCATGACCCCTTTTAAACTAGTACGGCCAACTCCACACACTCAACTCCATTCAACCCCATGACTTGGGTGATCTTTACAATCTCATCTATGAACTCATGCGGGTCCTCATCTACTTTTAGCCCAAGGAACTCCGGCGGGTTCATTCTCAAGAAGTCTCTGAATCGAGTCGCCGCTTCATTGCCATTTTGTGGAACGTGCACAACAGCCTGCTGATTGACCTGAGCGGTCAAGGCATGCACAAGCATCTGAATAGCTACTCGAAACTCAGCATGAGCAACTGGCTCCGGTGCTTGGTGCTCCTGAACTGGTGGGGCCTGCTGGTGCCCATTTCCATTGCCATCCTCATGACCTTCACCACTCCCGTTCCTTCTACCATTCATTCATCGGAGAGCCATGATTCCACAATCACGAATAGCACGAATTAGAAGAAAAAGGAGACATTTTGTTGCATGACATATATCATGAAAGAAGGAAACATTTCCTAAATGTCTCGTAGCCTCTTCGTCATAAGTGTGGCACGCTTCACACCCATGAAAAAGACTCTACTTAACGCATCTTTCAGACACGCTAGGACACTTCAAACCTATTTCTCTTATACCAAGTTTGTCATGACCCGAATGGAGGCCCGAATCGCAACAGGGGACAAGAAGCCCCGAGAGACCCCAAGTCGACCCATGGTATAAGCATATATCTAACTCAATCAAGGAAACTGAATAATCAACAATATAATCATAGCGGAAGTCTAAATCAACTATAACATCATAATACGAAATCCGAAGTTGAATACATACATATGTCTGAAAAGCCTCTAAACATGATGAGTTGATAGGACAAGACCCCAACTAACTCAACAAAACTGATACTGAAATACATAATGAAATCTGAGTAGTCTAGTCCTCGGGAGATGAGGACTCACCAACAACGTACAATGCAATCTCAGAAGACAGACTATGAGTGGGGCTGAACCTGGGAGCTGGGTCCTGTATCATGAAACGCTACAGCATAGAGTATGTGTTTAGTATGTGGAATGTACTGAGTATGCAAGGTACGCTAAGTAAAGAAAATCATTTAAAGACAATGCATTATGTAAACATAAACATTAAGAATCTGAGAGTAGGGCTTGCATGCATTCTTTCTAAAATCATGATCTCTTCATAACATAACATAACATAACTTCATATCATCATAACTTAATCGATTTACTCAAAGCTAAATGCTGACATTTATAAGTAAAGCTGAATATTGAGTCAAACCTTTTTTAGAACATGCATATATATATATATAAATCTCATGAGTAATAAATATGCATATCTGAAATCATGAGGAACAATGGGAGACTCGTCTTTTAACCGACATACTATGATAGAGCTTACGTGATCTCAATTATCACACTCAAGTGGGTAGAGCCATCCAAAGTCTTGCCAGGGCTACGGACGATACCATGATATCGATATCAAGCTCGTGGGCCAATAGGGTCGGGGAGGCCAATAGGGCCTGGGATATCATCAAGGGAGGTCCCGAAGTAATAATAATAATAATAATATATATATATATATGTATAAAAAAAAAGTATCAACCTACATTGGCGCGTAGTTCTGAGGCATAGGGTGATTGACCCCTAGCTCACTTGCCAGACACTACTCTCAAAACATGCATGTGCTCTACATCATTTTATAATGAAGCTCAACATCGTCTATTGACGAAGCTCAATAATCAAATACATCTCAAATATGAAATCATGCATATGAGAAGCTTTAGCTCAACACAACCATAAGATAAAAATATAATTGGGAGTCTTCGCTCCAAAACCATGTGGTAAGCTTAGTTTGGGAAATCATACTTCATACGTAGACATGTGGGCATTGCCGAAAGCTTTATCATACTTAGAAATACTCAATTCACCTCAAGAACATAATTTTAAACATGGGTAGCTTTAAAACATGCTTTTTATCATAATATCTCATCATCATCATACATTCATCACAAATCTCATCCTTCATGAACTTCTTATCAATGGGTTTTTTAATTCATAAAACTAGAAACATGATTTTTAATTGAAAACATTATAAAAATTGCCCATACTTCATAATTCAATAGTAGAAATATAATTAACTCATACCCATGTATAGAAATAGGAGATTCATGCATTTGGGTTAAAACCCCATAGATTAGACATAGAATTCTCATGATTTAGAGAGGGATTGGGAATGGGTGTGAAAGAAATCACCCATTCATAATCCTACATACCTGTTGGTAGCTGATTCTTATGCTTCTTTAGATGATCAATAGGAAATTGAAGAGAAATTAAAGAATGCTAGGCTTGATCACCCTCTCTAGTCTTCTACCTTGCATGCATGAATGAATGAGGCCTAAAATGAACTTAACCCCTTTAAAAGTCACTACTCATAACTCAAAATGACGTAGTTTAGGCCTTAGAACTTAGGAATTATGGAAAAGCCCTTCTACATTGGCAAAAAAATAACTGTCAGATGGTCCAAATGAGGGACCTAATGACTTGTAACCTTGGGCCACAACTCGTGGATTCCTCCGTTAAGTACACTACTCCTCTAATCATCTTTTCTCATCACGGGAAACCTCACACTCGTTACTGGTGACCACGACTCATGGTCACCACCTGTAATGTACACTACCTCCATGCCAATTAATTCGTCAGTTAGCTGACCACGACCCTCCCCATGAATCGTGGAGACTGACCACAACTCGTGGGTCCTTCTATCAAGTACACTGACCCTCTTCCTTTTCTTTTCTTACTCACCCTCCCCATGACTGACCTAACGACTCGTGGGGCCTGACCACGAGTTTTGGTCACGCCCCTGGGGATCTTTTTCTCAAATTTCCAAATTCCTCACCTGGCCTTCCCACGAGTCACATCACAACTCATGGGATGCACCAACAGGTCATCTCATGACTCGTTCTATGCGTGGTGCAAGTTTTTAAACTTTTCTCCGTTTCAAATCCCAGGTCTGATCTTTGGGCTTCTGGGTTATAACACACTCAGATTGCGGCCCCGAGTTCTTCATCTGTAACCGTCCCGAACATAGGACTCATTGGGGTTGGTGGGGTTGGCTGACTCCCGTTGTTGTTCTGAGATGACATGTTTCTGCACACTGATGAGCCCGCAAGTGTACGGGTCGTACAAGTAATATAGTGGCTCTTTTTAAGAACCGGAATGTCGAACCCACAGGGACTGGACTACGGGGTAAAAC
>JACEIK010001124.1:99151-111488 GCA_018107945.1 Datura stramonium
GTAATAACCTAAGTTGGCACGTAGTTTTGAGGCATAGGGTGATTGACCCTTAGCCTACTCGGTGCTAGACACTACTCCCAAAAACTTGCATATGCTCTCCATTATTTATCAACGAAGCTCACCTTCATCTATTGAAGAATCTCAATAGTTAAATACATCTCAAATCTGAAATTTATATATATGAGAAGCTTTAGCTCAAACCATACCACAAGCTGAAAAATAATTAGGAGTTTTAACTCCAAAACTATGCGGTAAGCTTAATTCGCGAAATCATGAATTATTCTCGAACACATGGGCATTTACCAATACTTTAACATGCTTGAAAATACTCAATTCACTCAAAAATATGATTATAAACATGGGTAACTTAAAAGCATTCTTTTCATCAATAATATCTCATTATACTAGAACATGCATCATAAATCTCAACTTTCATGGATTTCTCACAAATGGGCATTTTAAATTTGCAAAGCTTGAAACATGATTTTTAATTGAAAATAATGTAACTTGCTCATAAAACATAATTCAATAGTAGAAAACATATTTAAATCATACTCATGTAGAGAATTAGGAATTTCATGCATTGGGTTAAAACCCCATAGAATCAACATATGAATTTGCATGATTTAAAGAGAGATTGGGCATGGGTGTGAACGGATTCACCCATTCATAACCCTACATATCTGATTATAGATGATTCTTACACTTCTCTGACTGCCCAAGGAAGAATTGAAGAGAACTTGAAGAAGAACAAGCTTGATCACCTTTCTAACTCTCTAACTTAGCATGCATGAGTAAGAATGGCCTAAAATGAACTTAACCCTCTTAAAACTCATCATTCATAACTTAAAACATCATATTTTAGGCCTTGGGATCATAGGAATTACAAAAAAGTACTTACTAAATTCGCAGGAATTAACTGACTGTCAGTCCCCACGAGGGACTAGACGACTCGTCACTACAAGCCACGACTCATGGAATCATTTGTCATGTACACTGCCTAACAGTCATCAGGGGCTCATCACAAGGGACATCACGAATCATTATAGGTGACCACGACTCGTGGTCACCACTCATCACATGCACTGCCCTAAATTTCAAATAATTTTCATGTGCTGACTACGATCCATCCCACGAATCGTGGTGATTGACCACGACTTGTGGGGTCCTTCCGTGGGGTACACTGCCCTCCTCCTTTTCCTTCACAGTCATCACTTCCCACGACTGACCCAACGAGTCGTGGGGTCTGACCACGACTCATGGTCATGTCCATGGGGACCCTAAATCCCACATTTCAAACTCACCTCCTGAGACTCACCATAAGTCACCTCACGACTCGTGGTCTTCCCCCACGGGTCACAGAATGACTCATTTTGTGACCTGATGCCAGATTTCAAATTTTCTCTGTTTCAACTCCCGAGTCTGATCTTTGGGCTTCCGGGGTATAACAATATCAAATAGTGTATCTAACAGATAATAGGTCTAGGAATCACCTATGTAAGTGTGACGTGTAAGCCACTTCGAGGAGGATTATGTAAGGGTAATTTTCTATGCACTTATGAACCAGGCGGTGTACCTAACAGAAACAGACACAACAATGAGAACCAAAGACAGTTAAGGTTTAATTGTGTGACATATTTTTTCTAGGTATACATTAAAGCTCGACGGTTCAATGATATCAAATCTACCAATTGACCAAGTATATCCGATATATGTTCACTATGAAAAGTTTAAAGGGAAACCTACTTATCCTAACGCAATTAATCCTTAGTTGCAAATCACAAAGGCTTTTCATGCATATTTTCATAATATAGTCATTTCTAATTCATGTGATTAAGCTTGAAGATAAGGTGATGTGAATTGCAAAATGGAGGGAAATGAAATTTGGAAAAGTTCCTTTAAGTTCCTTCATAAAATGAGCTTTGTCCCACATTGGTGGTGGAAAGGGAATTCCTTATGCTTATATTGAAAAGCATATCTTCTAGCTATTAAAGAGTTGAGAAGAAAGTCTCCCATCGGGTTGTCGTCGTCGCTCGGCTCGCTTCGGCTTTGGATTTGGTTTTGGATTTGGATTTGGATTTTGATTTGGATTTGGCCAAATGATCTGATTGAATAATATATTTTTTTAGACCAAATTTATTTAAAATTCAACTGGCAGTGATCTGCGTTACACCTGCATTTAGCAAGTCTTCACCTGCATTTCGCAAGTTCCAGCGCAGAATGCACTAGAAGTTTCTATCGTGGATCATCATCGGCGTTTTACAAGTACTAGCACAGAATGCAATTCCAGTTTCTATCTTGGATTTGCGAAGCACCTGTGAACCACGGATCCTTACCTGCATTTCGCAGGTGCCGGCGCAAGTCAGTTCGTCGAAATTTAAATTTTTCAAACATTAATTTTTGAACAGACACTGTGAACAGGCATGTCTACACCTGTTGATACCCAATCATGGCTATATATTCCAGGCTTGACCTCAGATGTTTTTTACAAACTACAAAATTAAAAATCACATCTCTCAAATAGAGGAAAATATTTCTCTCCTCTTCATTCTCTTCATATAAGTTTCAAAAGAAAAATTGTAAGAGTCGTGTGTGATTTTGCTATGTTATTTAAGTTCGCTGGAGTTCTGTAATTTGCATTGCCTCTATTATTTAAATGTTCTTCCTTTCTATCCTAGGAGGAAGTAACCCAAACCTTGAAAACAGTGAGGAGGTTCTAATTCCTTAATGATACACAAGAAACTTGTGGGCTCGGAATAATCTTTTCTACTTCTTATACATTTCTATTTTGAAGATTGCTTTTGTTCTTTCAGTAGAAAAATAGAAATTGATTATTTATAGAACTTCTCTAAACACAGATACCAACAAGCGTAAGAAATTATAAATTTTTTAATTTTTCTGTGTTCAATTTTGGTATGGAGACTAAAACCTTTTGATTTTCTACTCTACTGTTGGAGACTAAAATCTTCGGATTTTCTTCTTCTCCTTTGAGATTAAAACTCTTGTAATTTTTTACTCACATTGATTACTTGATTTGAAGATATAAAAAATTCTCCAAGTAAATCTAATTGTTTGTATTCGATTTGAAGATATAGAAACTTTGCCAATTTACTAAAGTTCTCTTGGTGTCAATTTTTGCAAAAAAATGACAACTGAAACAAAACAACAAAATGAATTTGTTCCTAATGCTAGTCGTGCAAATGTTTCTCCAACAATGGCTACTACATAAAAACCGGGAAAGTTCACCGGTATCGACTTTAAGCGGTGGCAACAGAAGATATTCTTTTATTTAACCACCTTACGTCTACAACGATTCATCAATAAGGATGTTTTTTTTTGTGGAAGAAGGAACTCCGGACAATTAGAAATTTATTGTGATAGAGGTGTGGAAACATTCAAACTTTCTTTTCAAGAACTACATCCTCAACGGCTTGGAGGATGACCTGTATAACATCTTTTGTGTTTGTAAATCTTTGTAAGAGCTGTTGAATACTCTTGAGAATAAATACAAGAAAGAAGATGCTGGACTAAAGAAGTATGTGGCTACAAAATTTTTGGACTTCAATATGGTTGACAGCAAGACTGTCATATCCCAAGTCCAAGAATTACAAATCATCATTCATGATCTCCTTGCAAAAGGTATAATCTAATTCAGTAATATTGTTAAGTATATTAATTGTGTTGTTAACTTCAAATTATCATTTGAAGCTATGGTCATAAATAAAGCATTTCAAGTAGCAGCGCTCATCAAAAAGTTGCCTCTTTTGTGGAGGGACTTTAAGAACTACTTGAAGCATAAGCGCAATGAAATGACCCTTGACGATCTGATTATTCTTCGGAAAATAGAAGAAGACAGCAAGGCTGCAGAGAAGAAGTCTCGTGGAAAGCCAGCAATATTGGGAGAAAATATTGTTAAATCCACAAATAAAAAAGAGAAAGAAGCCATATGGACAAAAAGGCTATCCTCCTAAGAAGATGTTCAAAGGCAACTGCCACAATTGTGGAAAATTTGGACACAAGGCCACTGATTGTCGTGCTCCAAAGAAAGACAAGAAGAAGAGTCAGGCAAACATGGTTGAAGGAACCATGGAAACTGAGAAATTGTGTGTCATGTTGTTAGAGTGCAACTTGGTAGGAAACCCCAGAGAGTGGTGTATTGACTCAGGAGCTACTTGTCACGTATGTTCCAACAAAGAGTTATTTTCTTCTTATGCTGAAGCATGTCCAAATGAAACTATCTTCATGGGAAACTCTTCAGTTGCAAATATCGAAGGAGTTGGAAAGATATGCTTGAAGATGACTTTGGGTAAAGTAGTGAGTCTCAACAAAGTTTTCCATGTTCCAGAAATTTGCAAAAATTTAGTTTCTACCGCACTTCTCGTTAAAAACGGGTTTAAGTGTGTTTATATTTCTGAGAAAGTTATACTTAGAAAAAATGATATGTACATAGGAAAAGGTTACCTAAAAGAGGGCCTTTTTAAGTTGAATGTAATTGCCAGTGATATGAATAAAGTTGAAGCTTCTTCGTACTTGCCTAAGGAAAATTCTTTAGCATTCTCGTTTATGTCACGTCCACTTCAAAACCTTGCATAAAATAATTAATTTAGAAGTATTGCCTAACTTTGAATGTAATCAATCAAAGTGTCAAATATGTGTCGAATCAAAATATGTTAAACATCCTTATAAGTCTGTTGAAATAAATTCAATATGTTTTAAAGAAAAATTACACTGCATAGTTAGGTAAAAAAAATTATATATACTATATATTGCCTTCTTTGGCTTATTCGTGGGTTACTCTTTTAATTTGTATTTTATTAAGACGTAATTCACGCTGATATTTGCGATATGAAGTCAATACCATCTCGAGGTGGAAAAAATACTTTATTACTTTTATTGATGATAGTACAAGATATTGCTATATTTACTTACTAAACAGTAAGGAAGAAGCAATCAATGCATTCAGGAAATACAACAGTGAAGTTGAAACACAATTAAACAAAAAGATTAAAATGATAAAAAGTGATATAGGCGACGAATATGAATCTCTTTTTGAAGAAATATGTTTGAAATATGGTATTATTCATCAAACAACTTCCCCTTACTCAGCACAATTTAATGAGATTGCGAAAAGGATAAACAGAATATTAAAGGAGATAATGAATGCCTTATTGATAAGTGTTGGTTTGCCCTAGAACTTGTGGGGGGGAAGCATTATTATGGATAATAAAATACTCAATCGAGTAACCCCATAGCAAAACACAATCTATTCCATATGAAAAATGGAAAGAAACCCCAATCTGAAATACTTCAAAGTGTGGGAGTATTTGGCAAAGGTACAAGTTCCTAAACACAAAAGGGTGAAGATAGGGCCAAAAACTATTGATTGTGTTTTCATAGGATATGCCACAAATAGTAAAGCATATTGATTTCAGAAAATCCCGACATTCATGTGAATACGGTTATTGAATCAGATAATGCTGAATTTATGAAAATGCATTGTGAGTCATCTAGAAAAGGATCTAAACGACCTTTGGAAGAGACAAAGGAATATATTCCTAATGAGGAGAACCCAAGACATAGCAAATGTCAAGGGATTTTTACTTCCTTTGGACCAAATTTTCTAACATTTTTGTTGAAAAATGAGCCTCGGACTTTTCAAGAAGCTATGACTTCTTCGAAAGCTCAATATTGGAAAGAGACAATCAATAGTGAGATTGAATCGGTATTGAATAACCATACATGAAAATTGGTTGATCTTCCTCTAGGAAACAAACCCTTAGGTTGCAAATGGATTTTCAAAAGGAAAATTAAAGATGATGGAACTATTGATAAATACAAAGCAAGACTTGTAATCAAAGGATTTAAAAAAAAGAAGTTCTAGATTACTTTGACACATATTTGCCGATGTTGCGACTGCGCCCAAGTGCACACACAAGTATATGTGGTATTACAAGTAATACAGTGGCCCTTTGTAAGAGCCGGATGTCGAACCCACAGGGACTGAACCAATTCAGCTAATTATCAAGTTCAAGTGTGATATTAACTTTCAGAAGTGTTGATTATAGAAGTTTTCGATAAATTCTATTTAAATCTAGGGGTGGTCACAGAAACACTCTGAAATCATTCAAGGAGCAACTAGAGCTAAGGCCGGGTAATCATGCGACACTACTCTTTGCAATGGTTTAAGTATAGAATTATCACTTGTTGTCTCACATAATTGAAAATGCATGTTCATGGTCTTTCGAGCCGCTAAACACGACAAACTAGCCTCACAACTACATCGTTGAGTGGGGATGCGACATCCTAGTTCGTAGGCAATTCAATTACGTGGATGTGGTTTACGGGGTTTATGCCCTTGATTAGGGACTTTCGTACCTCTAATCATTTAACTCAACTTAGCTTCACAACTACTTTCTTCGTGGTGGAGTGATAATTCTAAGTTGATTTCTTATTGTATCATCTAGTTTTATCAACCAAGCAAGGCAAATTAGGTATAATTTCTTATCCTAACCGTGAATTATATCGTAAGAGACAAACTTGATCCCTACATTCTTTGTTCTTTCCTAGTTTTACTTTCTCAAGCTTTTATCTAGGTGTAACGTGTGTGTTTCCATGGTGATCCCATAAAATCAACCATAATTAAGAACGTAGACAAAGCAACAATTAATAACTTAAAACCAAAACAAATTCACATAGCCACAATCATATCTTGTGGCCTCAACCCTAGAGGAAGGGTTCTAACCACTCAAGTTCGTATAATTACAAGAAAATATAATTAACATAACATACTTACAAGAATTGGTAGAAGAGAAGATGGAAATTTAGAACTCTAGGTGAGTTCTCCCACTTCTCCTTCACTCCTTGGTAGTTTTCGAAATGATACGTGACAAAATATTTTTAGGAGCTAAGGGACCTATTTATAGTAAATGAAAGGTGTATAAAATTATGCCTGGAATGAAATAGCTCAGTGTCCACTTGCAGTGAACGCGCCAATTTACCTGTTGTGACACGGAGGCATCGCATAAACTGCCCAGGAAATCCAAAAGCGATCCGCCGCGGCCACACCGCATTAGCGGCGTGTCAATTTGCTTGTGCGATCTTTAAGTGGGTGGCACGCCAGTCGCGCAGCACCTTGGTAGCCCGTTGCCAACGCGCGAGTGGGCTGTTCGTGTGTCCCCCTTACCGACGTTCGCGTTTTACTTCCGATTCCATGCCTTCACTTCACCAACTCATGGATTAGTTCCTCAAATTTATTTTAAACCTACAAAAACAAGAACTAATCATGTTGGTTAGTATATATTCACATTTACATAGAAGTACATGAGAATGCATATAATTAAGTCGATAAACCAGAACCAAAACTAAGTTATAAAGCATCACTTGGGCATGCTATTTTCCCAAGATCACCCGATAGCAATTACATCCATTCGGTGTTAATAGCGTTAGCCACCGTATATGATCTTGAAATCCATCAAATGGATGTGAAAACAGCCTTCTTAAATGGAGATTTGGAGAAGAGATTTACATGAAACAACCCAAAGGGTTCGTAGTTCCTTAAAATCAAAAAAAGGTATATCGACTTGTAAAGTCACTTTACGGACTAAGACAAGCATCCAAATAATGGCATGCTAAATTTATTAAACAATGTTGGCAAACGGCTTTGAGATTAATGAGTGTGATAAATGTGTTTACATTGAAAACTCCAAAATCATATGTCATTGTTTGTTTTTATGTTAATGACATGTTGATAATGAGTAAAGACATTGACGACATAAATGCTACTAAGCATCTGCTTGCTAGCAAGTTTGATATAAAAGACTTAGAAGTTGTCGATTTAATTTTAGAATTAAAATTCACAAGGACTTCCTCAACATCTAATATTGTCTCAATCTCATTTCATAAAATTGGTACTTGAAAAATTCAAATATTGGAATTTTAAAGTCACAAGAACTCTAATTGATTTGAACCATAATTTTGCAAAGAATAAAAGTCATACCAAGTCTTAATTGGAATATTCTCGAGCATTGGGAAGCTTGATGTACATAATAAATTGTACGCGACCTGATATAGCATGTACTATAAGTAAACTAAGTCGATTCTGACAATCCAACCCAAACTCATTGGATGACAAACAGTATTGGGGTATTTGAAATATAACCAAAAGATTATGCTTTGCACTACAATATTCCTCTGCAATTATCAGAAGGACTTAGTGATGCAAATTAGATTATTGGATCAAATGGCTTAAATCCACCAGTGGATATATTTTTACCATTGCGGAGGAAGCGAGTGTCGAGTTTATAGCTTTGGAAACGGTGAAAAAGTTGAATGGCTCAGAATTTCTTGAACATTCCATTTTGGCCCAAACTTTTTGACACCTATATGCATACATTGCATTAGTCAAGTTTGCAATAGGAAGGAAATTTGAGGCGTCATGTATAATGGAAAATCTCGTCACATGCGACGAAGATATAATACCGTTAGACAACTACTCTCTAGTGAAATTATCACGATTGACTAGTACAAGATAATGTGTCGGATCCACTTACGAAAGGCCTATCTAAAGAGGTAGTTGAAACATCATCGAAGGGAATGGGACTATGCCGAGGACAAGTCATCATGGCGTAACTCTACCTGAAGACTAGAGATCCTAAGATCTAGGTTCAAGGAGAAAAATTAAGTTATATTTGACGGTTCAACATTGTCAAAATAAATTTCTTTGATCTATTCTCATGATAGACAATGTTCGATACCAAGGATGATACTAGACATCTTAATGGTTTCTAAGTTTGATATAGGGTATACCAAATAGTGTATCTAAAGGATAGCATTGAATTACCTATTAAGTGTGAAGTGTAAGCCGCTTGGTAGGATTATATAAGGTTAATTCTCTACATACTTATGAACAGGTGACGGTGTTCATGGCTGAAATGAACACAATGAGAACCAAAAGAAAATTAAGTTTTAATTGTGTGACATATATTGTCTAGGTATATATTAAAGCTCGACGGTTCAAAAATATTAAAATCTCACCGATTGACCAGTCTCTGATATATGTTTGATGTGAAAGTGTCAAGAAAACCTACTTATCCAAATGCAATTAATCCTTAGTTGAAAATCCACGGTGTTTTCATACATATTTCATAATATAACCATTCCCCATTCATGTAGGAGATTGTTGGGAATTCTTCAAAGATTAAGCTTGAAGAAAAGGTGATGTGAATTGGAAAATGGATGAAAATAAGTGAAGAAAAATGAAATTTGGAAAAGTTCCTTTAAGTTCCTTTGTAAGGAAAAGTTCCTTTAAGTTATCCAATACGAGTAAGAGAAATTCATATGCTTATATTGAAAAACATACATTCTAGCTATTAAAAGTTGAGAAGAAAGTCTCCCCTTGCTTGGCGTCGTCGTCATTTCAAACAAACTACGCCGGATTTGGATTTGGATTTAGATTTGGATTGGTCAAATGATCTAATTGATTAATATATTTTAGACCAAATTTATTTGAAATTCAGCGGGAATGAGCGCATTACACCTACGTTTCGCAAGTCTCACTGCATTTCTCGGGTGCTAGCGCGAATACCTTTGGAAGTTTTGCATCGCGGATCGTCACCGGTGTTTAGCGAGGTGCGGCGTAGAATACAATGCCGATTTACATCTTGAATGCGCAATGCACTGCGAACCACGGATCTTCACCTACGTTTCGTAGGTGCTGGCGCAATTGATCGTGAAATTTAAATTTTCCAAATGGTAATTTACGACAGTATGTACGCACTGTTGATACCCAATCATGGCCATATATTCAGGCTTGACCTCGGATGTTTTTGAACTACAACAACGAAAAATCACATCTCTCAAAACGGCGAAAATATTTTCTCTTCTCTTTATTCTCATAAAAGTTTCAAAAAGAAAATTTGTAAACGTCAAGTTTGATTCTCTGTTATTTGAGCTGTTTGGAGTTACTGTAATTAGCATTGTGTTAATACAATGGTGTTTCATTCTATCTTGGAGGAGTAACCCAAGCCTTGACAACAGTGATGAGTTGTATTCCTTAAAAACACACATAAAACTTGTGGACTTGAAATAATCTTTTCTACTTCTTCTACATTTCTCTTTTCAAGATTGCTTTTGTTCTTTCATTAGAAAAATAAAAATTGATTATTTATAGAACTTCTCTAAATTGATATACCAAACACTTACTACTATTACAAGTCTGGATGAAACGGTAGTCTTCTCTCTTAATTAAAGGAAGAAAGGGATATAGTTATTGATATAGTATGAATTGTTATTTCAATTGATATATAATTTCATTTACCTCCTCTCTTTTTTAAAAACCCAAACAGTATAAGCATACATCATATATATATATATATATATATATATATATGATCTCAAATAGTCTTGGACGGAGTGAAGTTAACTGATTCAACTCCAGATCTCACAATACTGTTCGTTTAATCATTTTGTCAGCTTTCGGGATTGATATTGATTTTAGAAAGGAAAATATTTTTCAAAAATAAGTGATTTTCCTTTTTGATATTCATTAAGTAAACAAAAAGTATTTTCAAAAATACGGGGTTGTTTGATATCTTTGGACAAAAATAAATAATTTGAAAATAAAATTTTATTTCAAATCATCTCCGGTGTTTGATTATTAATCTTGTCATTAGTTATATTAGGATTAATAATTAGTATTGTGATAAGTTATATCCGTCAAAAATAAAATAATAGTATTGAAATTTATTATCCCAAAAAGTAAAATAATAAAAATGACAAAACAATCTTTTCTCCTCAAACTCTTTTTCTACTGCTTTAGTCTCAATTTATATGATAATTTTTTAATTTTTAAAAGTTTAAGAAATATTAAAAGACTTTGCAAGGTTCAAAAGTTACCTTTAAAATAATTAAATTTTTAAATAGTAGAGTATACTTTTGTGGACTTTTTGCCAAATAAGTGGAATCCAACATGAATAAAATATTAATAGTGCCATTGAATATTTGTCAAATAAAAAATATGTCATTCTTTTTAGGAACTAACTAAAAAAATATGCCATGTAAATTGAGATAAAAAGAATACTAAATATAATAAGAGGATATCTTTGTAAATTGATGACTTCTTCGTAAAAAATTATACAATACATATTATTTTTAATATAACAAATCAAACAATCAATAAAAAAAATAATACTAAAATAACTAATATCAATATGACTTTTCTTCTTACCAAATGATTTGAGCAAATTAAACACTATGGGATGGAGGAGACGGGTAGGGGTTGAAGGGGATAAGTGATGACTGATGAGGTGGGGATAAGTGACAAGTTGGGGGAGTAAGGGGGTCAGGGTGTGGGGGGTGCATGGGGCAGCGGGGCAGCCGGCAGGGGGAACCTGATCCCACATTGGTTGAAAATGTGGACACCGAACTAGTTATCATCTTTGTGAGGCGCATTTTCAGTTAAAATATCTCCACATCTCTTGCGACTTCCACCCACAATCTAAGAGGACTAACAAGGACGGAAGGAAATGGTCTACTTCCATTAGTAAATTATTGAACGGATTTAAAATTTCAATTTAATAGTTCCAAACTAAAACTCTATCTCATCCTATTTAATTTATTCATTTTAAAATATATTGTTTATATTTATTTGGTGAATTTGATAACTGATAGCGGAGCACAAGTTAGAAGGTTTGTGTGTAACACAAAAACATCTTAACCGTCGTTATATACTCAAAAGGGTACATGAGGGAAAAAAACTTAAGTGCAGAGGATCTTTTCCCATTTAGGTAAAGGGGAATCATAATTAAATAAATTGGAAGAAAAGGGTAATACATCTCTCTATAAGTGATGAATGATGACAATAGCAAAAACACAACCACCCACTACTACTACTTTAAACACTGCTCCTACAACTCATAAACACCCACCAAATTTGCTAATGGACCTATGTGGAATCCTGCGTGGCACAAACTCATTGGCCCATTTTGTAGGGTCTTTTTTTGTTCTCATATTAGGAGAATCTTTTACATCAGGCCCACCTCAAAAAGAATCTACAATTGAATCTATCAAAAAGTACCCACCAAAGTGCCACACTTCCAGCACTCAATCATTCAAAGTGAATAGTGTAATACATTATTGTTTTTGTCAAATATTTTAAAATATATTCTTTTTCAGCAAGTAAAGAAACGGGAACAGATCACAACCTAATGTTTTCTTGTGCCCCACCGCAAAATTTTCTTAAAGGCAAATTCACATTTTAATCAAAAATTGTGAAAGCACGGTAAATTTGAGATTTCAATTAACTAATGTAATATTTAAAGTTTTTAATATAAATTTATAT
>JACEIK010001124.1:141875-233117 GCA_018107945.1 Datura stramonium
TCTGACTAAGTTCTAGATTATTAATCAAGAGTACTCATGTTTCATATATTGTTTAATCAAACTAAAATTTGACCTTAAAAATTTTTAAAAGTCAAATTAAAAAAACTATAAAAATTATTTTATAAATTTAAAATTTCTTTTGAAAAGTCACATGTATAAAAGTTGTTACTGTTGAACTTTACTCATTATTAATGGTGAAGGTAAACTTTTTTTACAATCTTTGCCCATAGAGAGTTGCATCATACTAATTAATTATATTTTGCAGTCATTATTTTAAGACAATAATTTACATTATAATAAAATAAGGGACACAAGAGAGATTTAATTAGCAAAAGATATGAAGCAACTCTTTGTGAAAGTAGAGATTGTAGGTATTAATTAGTTTTTCTTAAATATGATATTTAAGTTATTTTAAAGGATATTTACGTAATTTAATATTGTAAGTAGAAATAATATTAATGATAATTAAAAATAGAAAATATGTTTTACCCAAAAAAAAGAAAAAAACGAAAAACGAAAAAGTTCATAGTCCTTCCTGCTGGTCTACACCAATCAATTGCCCCATATACACTCTCTGCTTCACTTGTTCGAGAATCCTATCATGGGTGACAAAGAAATCCCCAAGAAAGAAGCAGTGAATGGCTCCAAGAACAAGAAGAAGAAGAAGAAGAGAGGTGGTTCAAAGAGGAGAATGACATCTGAACAGACTTCGGCATACAATTGTGTGAGTGAATGGGTTTTCTTGGACCGGTCTCATTCACCCACTGACGATTTTGCCCTTCCCTGGAATCAATCCAAAGAGAAGTTAGTCTTTGAATTTCATTCTCATTCTATTCATAGTGATGGGTTCTTATCACCTTCCAAGCTCGTCGAAAGAGCCCATCAAAATGGGGTGAGTACCCTTTTTCTCACATTAAAAGTAATAATTCTGCTCCTATACTTTCTAAAAACGTCTGGTATTTATCCTTCTCCTCAAATTCTATGTGGATAGAATGAAAGGGATCCAAATGGAGTGGGATGAGCCTCAACTAATTTGAGATTGAAGAATGGTTTTATTTTTGTTCTAGTATAATTCTATTGATCCTCGTTGATTGGTGTCTGTGCATATATCTTTCTTGTAGATTGTATTTACTGGACCTTGAGAATATGAGATTAGGGACGTGTATAATGGTGCTAAGCCTTGCATAAGGATTGTAGGAGGTGATTTGGAACATTTCAGTCTGTGATGGGTTGCACTAGGGTTTCACTCTTAGACTGTTTTTATTTTCTTTGGCAATGAATGTACTAATGCAACACATTCAAGGAGAGGTGTCTTTGTGCGTATTATTTGTAGATGACATAGTTCTATTGACAAGACGTGAAAGGGAGCTAATATGAGTCTAGAGGTTTGGAGACAGACCCTAGAGTTAAAAGGTTTTAAGTTGAGTAGGAGCAAAATTGAATAATTGCAGTGCAAGTTCAGTGATGTGTCTTATGAAAACAGAGGTTTATGCTAAAGAGTAAGTTTCAAGACGAGGTCAGTGATCCGAGTTAATAGAGAGATGACGAGAATGTCACTCATTGTATTAGGGTGGGGTGAATAAAATGGAGGCTGGCATCCGGTGTTATGTGTGACAAAAATGTGCTACCTAAACTTAGGTAAGTTCTACCGAGTGATGGTTAGACCATCTATATTATATGAGTCAAAATGTTGGGCAGTCAAGAATTCTTATGTCCAGAAGATGTGAGTGGTGGAGATGAGAATGCCGAGGTGGATGTGTGGATATATTAGGAGATAAAATTATGAATGAAGATATTCAGGACAAGGTAAGAGTGACTCCCGTGGAAGATAAGATGTGAAAGTGTAGCTGAGATGGTTCAAGCATATGAAGAGAAGTGTAGATGCCCCGATTAGAAGATGTGAGAGGTTGGCCATAGTAGGCTTGAGGAGGGGATAGAGATAGGCGTAAGAAGTATTAGGGTGAGGTGATTAGGTAGGATATGACTCAACTTCAGCTTACCGAGTATATGACCCTTAATACGAATGTGTGGAGATCGAGCATTAGGGTAGAAGGTTAGTTAGTAGTCGGACGTTTTTTATTCCCTTTCTCAGAGTTTAGTATTATTCTTTTCTTTCCCTTATTTTTAAATTTCAATCACTACCTGTTGTTTTCCCTCGGTATCTTATGATCTTGTTGTTGTTTCTGTTTGTTGCTATTGCCTCTTTTTCACCGTTTGTTCAGCCGAGGATCTTACGGAATTATGCTCTTTAACTTCTCAGTTGTAGAGATAAGGTCTATGTGCACTCTATCCTCCCTAAATCCCATCTGTGAAATTACACTGGGTTTGTTGTTACTAAAGGTTCAAAGTAGTTTCTCTTTTGTTAGACTTCATTCCAGGGAACATTTCAGGTTATTGTAAGGTGATGGAACAAGAAAAGTGTTTGCTGAGTAGTGCTGGATATTGGTTATCCAGCCATATCGGTTGTCACAGTGTTCAACTTGTGTGTCATTTCACTCCTTGGTAATGTTGTTTTGTCTTTTAAAAACAAAAAGAAGATACTGGAGAAAAGTATGGTGGCACTTTGAATCAGAATTGCATCTTTAGGGAGGAAGGTGCTATAGATTCCATTTTTTAACCTTGAAAATGTCAATAACCTTAGCTGTGCTCCCATGTGATATATTCTGCACCTATCTGCAAGATATGCTATGAGCTCAGTGAATTTGTAAGAAGTTACTGCTTTGCAAATGAAAGTGTTGAAGGTCTACTTTGTTGAGGTTGTAATCTCATTGAAGCTATTATAAATATCTTGGCTTGCTGTTTTCTTTTATCTGCCTACTACTATGGTAAAGCATCTACACAGTGAAAGGTACCCATTTTGGCTTCCAATCTTTATCCCCTTTTGTTGAAAATTGCTGCTTTTACTGCTAATTTAAATATAAGCAATTTAGTTGTAGGAGGAGTCTACTTTATTTAAATTTCAATTTTTGATAGTTTAGGTTTTTTAAATTTTAAATTATGCAGATTTTGTGTTTTAAGTTGGCTATTTAAGCCTTCCTATGCTCAATAAACTTATTGAGAGACATTGTTTTAGGTTTTTTAAATTTTAAATTATGTAGATTTTGTGTGTTAAGTTGGCTATTTTAAACCCCCCCTCTATGTTTAATGACATTATAGAGAGACAATTTCAATCGTTTTAAATTTTTTTGCTCCTCTACCATCTTTTAGAAAAACCAACACCTTTTGTGTGGTCAAATTGGGTAGATGAGCGTTCAAAGGTACTGGATGTCTGTTACTGGGGATCCAGGGATCCACCAAAATTGGATAAAGCCGAAACATAATATTTATGGAGCTGAACTTGAAGCTTAAACAGTTCTGTTGCATACCTTTTGATGTACATGAAACTATTCTGTTTCCATCTTCCTTTTTAGATGAAGAATCTTGCTCAGATATTGGTGTATGACCTTCTAACTATTTAATTCTCATTCCTATCTAATCCTTATACATTAACATGTAGTTCCGGTTAAGTGTCATTGCTATGTTTGCATCTATAAATGTATGGAACTTAGAACATGGAAGTCCTAATTAGCTAATATTCAACCTATGCTATTTAAAACCCGTGAAACCTCAGCTGTTGTTTTGGAATGGGTGAATAGCCCAAGTACATTAATTGCACTCCACTTATAAAAAGAAACAGAAGTTCACAAAATGCTATGATCGTTTATTATTGTCCTAAAAATATTCTACATGCTTTGACTAAGAATCACGGCACAATCTGACTGCTATTTGATGTATTAAAAATGGAACATTGGTTGTTTCTTTCTTTCTTTCTTTCTTTCTCTTTTTTTTTTCTTTCCTGAGTGGCAAAGTGTCTAGGTCAATTGTTCTCTAGATGTTCAGGAACACTGAATGAGAACCCGTTGTTTAGAGTGATTGTTTTGTATCTTGTGTGGTATTCTAGTTCTTCAAAAGGAAAAGGTATGCTCCTGGGATATGGGTCCTGAAAACCAGTATCTTCAATTTTATCAAGTTCCATAAGTACTTCATAAAATATGTATTAGGTAACCATCTCTGTCCTATGACAGATGCCAGTAAACAGGGACATGTCCAAGTAACATTCTTCTTCTTCTTCTGTTGTTTGAGGGTTGTCAAGAGAGCCCCATGACATTCCAAGATAGTTCAGCCACATCATGCCAAAGTTAAATTCTGGCCAGCCTGCATCACCTCAGGTCCACTGTTTGTCATTTTCTATTCTTTTTTTTTCTTTGATGAAAAGATACAAGTTTTATTGGTAAGTACAAGAAGGTATTGTGATGATACAGAGGAAGTTCTTCTCCTACAGTTTGAAGGAGTACACAAGATCTATCAAAAAGGAAAAATCAGCTACGGCGTTCTTCTTATACCAAATGAAACGACTCTTAAGATGTTTACACTTCACAGAGGATGTATAGTCTTTCTTTCAGCAGAAGCATCTGCTTTTTTTTTTTCCAGCCAAACGATCCATAGCATTCAGATAGGTACTGCATTTCCAAGCTGCTTGCAGCCCTTTATAGTGATCTGTCCATTCAGCTGGTTAAAGCTTCTGAATGCTTCCAGGTTTATAGCCAATGTAAAGGTATTTAGGATCATTGACTATAGCTGCCACAAGTGATTAGAGTGTAATAAAAGATGATGGACAGATACCAAAGCTTCTTACATATGTAGCACCTGCTGCTAACCTCTGTAAATTATCCTTGGTTAAACAAGCATTATGTGCTGCAGTCCAAGTGAAACATGCTGCCCTGGGTGAAATGGTCCTCCAAATCATCTTGCAGGGTCAGTTTTCAATGCATCCATGCCCAACAGGAATTCTTATAGACTGCTTTGACAGTGAAATTGTCATCTTTTCTTCCTCTCCTCACCTAGGAAACTTTCACATTTTTGTACACTCTTTGTTGTTACCATCCCATATATGACAGGAATACTTACCTCCTTCATGGTAGGTCATCCAACCATCTATCAGGTTGCATTTTTGTTTTGCAATCAGTGCACAACTTTAGTCTGCACTTGTCATTGATTTCATCCCATAGGCTCCATAGATATTTCCATACAGATTCCCTGTATTGTTTCCCACCAGATTGATGCACCATTTTTAGTGATTATCACATCAATCAGTATTTGTAGTGATTATCACATTGATCAGTATTTGTAGTGATTATCACATCAGCCAGTATTTCCTCTTTGTTTCCTTGATCTTCAATGCCACTTTAAAAGAGAATTTTGTTCTGTAGAGATTTTTAAATCCGAAAACTTCAATGTCACTTGTGACTGTTCTATTTCACTAAATGCATCTTCCTTCTATCTTAATTTCCTTCTCACAGAAAATTTCATCTTATTCTGTCCAATTGCCTTTCCACTTTTTCAGGCATAGGAAATGACATTAAGTGAGCAGCAGTTCCATCCAGCTCACTAGTTATTGAAAAGCTAGTTCAGATAATTAACTTATCCATTTTCGGGATTGGGGGAGAGGTGGCTTGCCATTTGATTCTCATCGAAATGCTGGACAAAATGAATTTATACCTTTACTTTGTTGAATAAGTGATCAAGTCAGAAGCTATCTAATCACAGGTAAAGAGGAAGTGTACAGCATTTGTAGGTGGGGGAAAAAGATCCTACATCAGTAAAACATTGACACCTATTTCTCTTTGTATAAAATAAATCTGCTTTGGTGAGATTTTTTTTCTCATAATTAGTTGGCTAGATTACCTTAACTGTGATTTTTTTCTCTTTTTTTACATGTAGCATATTGAGCAACTAATTTAGTGCAACTTGCTCATAACAGGTGAAAGTTCTTTCATTGACAGATCATGATACTCTGTCTGGCATCCCCGAAGCACTGGAGGCAGCTAGTAGATTTGGCATTAAAATTATTCCTGGAGTTGAAATTAGTACAATGTTCACACAAGGGTCCCAAGGGTCAGTGCTGATTTGGCTTAATGTTATACCTTTAAACAGGGCAAAGATATCTAACTTATTTTTGGGCTCTCTCTCTCTTTCTCTAAAGTACTCTATGATACCATGAGGCATGAGGTCTTTCTTCAATTTTCTGTTTTTGGTGTTTCATTACAAAATCGGTGACACTGTTGATCCTTGAGAGTGTTAAATCCTGTCATCACTCAACTGCAGAAATTTAAAGGTTCTCATTACAGGAGGGACTCTGCATCAAATGAACCAGTGCACATTCTTGCATACTACAGCAGTTGCGGACCAGCAAAATTTGATCAAGTAGACAAGTTTCTGAGTAGTATACGGGATGGACGTTTCCTCCGTGCGGAGAACATGATTTTAAAACTTAACAAACTGAAGTTGCCAGTCAAGTGGGAGCAGGTAGCAAAAATTGCAGGAAAGGGAGTTGCTCCAGGGAGGCTGCATGTTGCCCGTGCTATGGTTGAAGCTGGCCATGTAGAGAATCTAAGACAGGCATTTTCCCGATATCTTTATGATGGAGGACCTGCTTATGCTACGTAATTATCACGCTTTGGTTAGATTAGATATATAGCTAAGAATATTTTTATTTCATTGAAAAGTTTGATGAATAGTGCTTGCTGGGATACAGGGGAAGCGAGCCACTTGCAGAGGAAGCCGTCCAATTTATATGTGATACAGGAGGTGTGGCAGTTTTGGCACATCCATGGGCATTAAAAGATCCAATTGCTGTTGTTAGAAGATTGAAAGAAGTTGGCCTACATGGTATAGAAGCCTACAGGAGTGATGGAAAACTAGCAGGTACCGGTACTATTGCCCTAATGTTTACTACTTCAAATTATTTCTGTGAATATGTTCCTTTTAAATATATGCCTTGAAAAAGTACCTCATTGTAATGATCTAATTGAAATATACCAAAAAGGGAATAATCGAATTGAAATTCTTGTATCGATTATGATCCCTCTCACTTTTCACCTTCCCGTTCATCTTCTACTGGTTGAATATCCAAGCCAGATGTGTTGATTTCATGAATTCTTCTTCTTTATATAAATGAAGGACTGCTATTGACAGGTACATAATGATACCAACAAGTTCTCAAAATGTGAGGCATTGAGTCTTCTTGACTGTTACGAAGAAAGAAAGTAAAATGCTTGCAATAAGTCAGCATTGTTTCTCCCAATTTTCGTGGTACATAGAAATCATAGGCCAAAACTTTTTATGTTAAATAGGTTGTGTTATTTTGTCGTCTTTCATTGTACAAGTTTTAAAGGAATGTTGTTTACCTTTGACAGATACCCAACCTATTTAGAAGTCGGTTCTTGCAATGTAACTTACTGCCTACTTTCTTTCTTCTTTTGTGGACGTCTTGTCCTCACCTATTTCTCTTGTGTTCACGTCAATTATATCTCATGAGGAGAGCTGGCTCTAGACTAGAACCATAAATATAGTTGAACAAATTGAAAGAAATATTCATTTACTCATAAGTTTGTGCCCACTACCATATAGTAATAGTGCGTGTAGTGCATTCACTGATCTGAAATCCTGGATCTGCCTCTAACTATATTCCAATCTACCTGTTATGAGCAGCATACAGTGACCTAGCAGATGCTTATAATCTGCTGAAGCTTGGGGGTTCAGATTTCCATGGAAGAGGAGGGAAGCAGGAGTCTGAGGTGGGAAGTGTGAGCCTTCCCATGTTGGCCGTGCATGAATTTCTGAAGGTGGCCCGCCCTATTTGGGCCACATCAATTAGGGAAATTCTGGAGAATTACATAAAATATCCCTCAGAAACGAACTTACAACCTATTATGAGTTTTGGAAAGCCTAAAGTTTGCAGAGGCATTTCTCCTGCGAGTTGTCCCAGTGATTTTATCAGCCGATGCTTATCATTGTGGTTGACAGATGAGGAGAGACAGAATCCGGAATTTGAAGCCATCAAACTGAAGCTGGCAGCCATCTCTATGAATAATCAATGATAGAAACAAATGAGGATACCCATTTTTGCCTTACTTTTGGGACACCATGCTTCACATATCTATCTATCTCACAGGAGTTGTGGCACATCTCTTGGGCAAGGGAAACTATTCATCTTTTTTCTCATTTTTTTGGGCCTTTTCTTCTTTTTGTTAAACTTATTAAAAATATCTAAAACTAATCAATTAAATGGAAAAGACATTCGACAAAATGAAAGATAAAGCTTCAGTTTTCTAACCTTTCATTTTCCGAAACTGCATGTACGTTTTCTATAACTCGTACGTTTTCTATAACCCATATGTTTTCATTTTCCGTATTTGATGAAGAAAAAGGGGGTTTTGCCTACTAACTAATAAAGGGATGGTGTCAAATGGTGTTGAGTGGAGTGAGCCAACCTTAGCACTTGACAGCTACATATATTTTGAGCTTAGATTCTGGGAAAAGCTGATGGCTAATCCATGAAAGCACTATGTACGAGTGCACTGTTGCCTTGCTTGAATAGAGACATTCAAGTCTGAAGAGTAATAGACAAGAAGAATTTTGTTTTGATACACATGAAACTTTGTTATTGCTTGCTGATTTTGTTGAACTTTATTTATTGACTAGTTAATCTGTACGCGCTTCGCTCGATTATAAAAATTATTTTTATCTTATAAATATAAAAATATTGATTCCTATATTTAGCTTAAAATATTCATTTTTTTTTAAAAAAAAAAGAGAATTAAAAATATAAATGTATAAAAATAAAAAACTAACAACTACTTGCCTCCCAATTAACAGAAAAAAATAAGAAAAGGAAAAAAAAATACACACACACGATGTAGGATGATACTAAGATAATAAAATTATTACTACAAAATAAATATTCCATATAAATAACTTTATTTAGATCAATAATTTCACAGTTTAGTATTCCTTGTTATTTTTGGTTGCATCATTTTGTTGGGGTTGTTGCTGCTGCAACCATATATTGAAATTGTGAAGCTGCTGGTGCTGATGATGAGTTGAAAATCACTAATCTTATTGTGGGTTGAGGTTGTTGTTGTTGTTGCTGCTGCTGTTGCTGTGATAATAATCGAACATTTTCGGAGAACTTAAGTTTAGCTCTATTTCTTCTGAATATTAGAGCGGCTGCTTCTGTTGGTGCCTCACCAAACTTTTGCTGCCCATTTTTTCCATGGGTCTTTGCCTTATTCCTCTGTATCTCCTCTTCCGTTCCCCTGTTTCTTCTACTGCTACTTCCGTTGTTTTCGCCGCGGTGGTTATGGTGGTGCTGTCATTAGGGGTGGGCGTTCAGGCCATTGAATTGGATATGAGAATATCGGTTTGGATATTCGACTCTCGAATTAAAAAAAGTACAATCCAAATCTAATCCAAATAAATTTGGATTGGATTGAATTTTTTAAGTTCGATTTCAGATTAATCGGTTTGGATTTTTCGGATTTTCGATTTTGACTTTTGAGTTTTTTAGGTAGACCATAACATTTAACAACCTCAATCCACCAAAGAGTTTGCTCTTTGAAATTTATAACTCTCTATAATTAACAAGAAGAAAGATGACTCTACCGCTCATGCCGTGTACTAGACTTTACTTGCTCATGAAACATTTTACATTTTTATATTTGATTAATAGAAATTTCATATTGATTTGATATTGTGATTGGTCGTAGGAATTAAACTATTGGATCTTGAAAATTGAACTTATGAGTATTGCACACATATAATATGAGTAATTGAGTAGGGTTATATATAAGGTATAAACATTTTGAATTTTTGGATATCCAAAAATCTATAATTCTAAATTCGATATCCAATCCAAAATTCATAAATTTTAAAAATGAAATTCATAATCCAAAAATTCAACCCAAATATCCAAAAAATTTGAATTTCGGTTTGAATTTCGGATTGGCCTAAACTATGCCCACTCCTAGCTGCCATGCTTGTAGCTTCTTCTGCGAGAAATAATTATAGATGATATTGCATCGATATATATATATGAAAAATAATTATAGATAATATTGCATCGACACACACACACAAAAACGAAGAAAATCTAATACAAAAAATTTAAAATCTGAAACTCAAAAATTAATTAAATTTTTATTGTAATCCACTATTTACATCTCTCCAGAACATGCAATAATATAAATGAACAAAATAAAGAAAACTCAGAGAAAGAACATAAGACGGAATCTCCTTTTTTTGGACGAAAAAGGAGAACAACAAATTGAAGTGGGAAAAGAACATAAATGAGATCAAGAAGTAGAAATAGAAAATAAAACGAAAATACTATAAACGAAAATACTATGTTTTGAAATTTGAAAAGCCAAAAAAAAAAAAAAAAAAAAAAATGAAATGAACTCCAAAATAGAAAGTAAAACTCAAAAGTCTTAATAAGTGAAAAGTAGTAAAGAACCGGGCTTAGGAGATTATTTTTTATTTTATTTTTCAAAAAGTCATAGTTAGTCACAAAACAATTGCTTTCAATAATAATATTTGATGGAGAAATTCAACGCTGATTTTTTTTTTTAAAAAATTATTTTATTATTATTTTTTTATTTGTTGTATGGATAAAGTGGACCAATAATATTGATCTTAATGTTCACGACAACATTGTTCAATTAAAATTATTTAGATTTTTAGACTAATGTCAAAAATGAAATAAATAATATCACTATAAAAAACAAAAATTATCTAGGGATAGCTTTTGTTGTTAAAAAATAAAAGAATTCGATGATAATCTTATTTAATGATAAGATTAGTAATAAACAAGTAAGATTAAATTAGTGATAGACTATCTAAATTTTTTAGCTTAAATAGTCGTTATCAAACCGCCAAATTTAAAATAGGCAATGGATGTATAATATATATGATTTATGTATCTATGATTATAATTATATATAAATAAGAACATAATTGATGTACATTGGCTAGAAAATAAAGAGAAAACTGATCAATTATTTGTATAAATATCCGTAATAAAATTCATGTTACCTATAAATTATTTTACAACAAATTTCTATTTACATTTTTTAAATGACACGGTCAAGGCTTTCGCGCCACAAAGAATCCTCATGCTCAAGCACAGAGCCAATATAAAAAATAAAAAATCTTACTCCAATAAGAGGATTCAACAACTTATGTATATAAAAAATATATATTTTTTCTATATACATAATATATTCTTTTTAATGAAGAAGGTTCAGCTGCCCCATTACACCCTTCCGCTCTGCTCTTGTCTTGATCAATTCCTAAATTTCCTCCAGGATGAGAATTTTTGAATTATTGAAAACTACTCATATATATCATATACTCATATAAACCCAATGATTCTATAGTGTTGAAAAGAAAAGTCCTTACATTTTTTGTTATTTTACATTGTTCATATATTTTTTTAAAAGATTGTGTTCGACAATATATTGTCCATATAGACAAGAAAAGTCCATATCTTTTGTTATTTTATATTGTCCATAAAAATAAATTATGAAAAACGTGACACGTAAGAGTAAAATGAACATTTTGGGGGAAAAGAATTGGTATCTATCACATCATCACAAATATCAGAAACTAATTTTCAGAAAAACAACTTATTTTATAAAATATTTTTTGGTGTATGATTAGAGAGTGAAATATATTTTTTGAAAAATAATTTTTACTCCAATTAATAATTAATAATTAAAAAATAATTTACGCTAAAACCAAATGTCAAACCCAATCAAGTTCACTTATAATTTAGTGGCACCGATACAAATCTCATACACACAATATGTAGGTCCACAGTTTAAAGCGAAGGGTCTGTCTGGAAAAGAAAAAAAAAGGCGTTGCATGTATAAGATTGTTGATTGATATTATGTTAAAAAATATTGGATTAGGTGTCATGTTGTGCTTAAACCATAAGGTGCTCGTGATAGATTGCGATTATCTTACCTAAATCAATCATCATATCGCCCTAGGTTCTATTTACAAAGGCTCGTGCCGGAATCAAATCGACTAATATCACCGTACAAAAAAGTGAATAGGTAGAACTTCGTTGCTAATCCGTTGTTAGATTGCTCGTGGATAACAAAACTTAAAGATAATTCATCGCTAATTCGTTGCTAAACAAAATCAGCAATGAATTAAAAATGGAGTGGATCCTTTCCAATTCCTAAATAAATTTAAATATTACTTTTATTTTTTAAAAATATTTCTATTCTAAAAATTTAGAACTGCCATATTATTAAACAGTATTAGAAATATATTTTTGACTAAATGACCATGAAAGTTGGATGAAGTTGGAGGAGTTAATGAAATTAACTATACAAAGTTAGATGATTTTTGAAAGACAAAATAAAAATTGGAGGACTTTGATAATTCCTATATTTCAAAATAAATGGTATTTTTTCCTTTTTATTTTATTTCAAAATAAGTAGTTTTTTAATAATTGAAAATTTAATTTATAAATTATAACTTCATAATTTCATAACTAATTTCCTATTTTCTAATAAAAAAATTAAAAAATTTATATCTTTTAAAAATATTTATTTAAAATAAATTAGTAAAACTACATAAAATATGCCTTTAGAATCCCATGAGAAGAAAGCTTGCTTTATTTAAAATCCGTTCTGAGGTTTTGATTTTTCTCATTTATTAAATATTATATAAATCATCATTAAAGTCATGTGTGCTGCAATAGAAAAGCCCTCTCCTATTGTTAAATAAATAATTAGATTAATTTAAGGTCCCCAACTTTAGCAAGTCAATCATTAACATGCATCATATGCCATGTATTATATACAAACAGTTAAAAATGGAGTAAATAAATGTCTAACTTAATTAAAATATTTTCTCATTGATGGCCGACCAGGCAGTCATTGTTTTTTGTGGATTGAACCCGGCGGCCATTCTTCAATCCACAATAGGCGGACCTCCTCCCGCAAAGGCCGCGGAGAACGTCTACACCAGAAAAGTTGTTTCTCTCTTAAGAGATGCCCTCAGATTTCATGGTTTCAATCATCACCCAGAAATTACAAGATGAAAAATAGCCTTTTTGTGTGCTGGATTTGGGAGAAGTTGTCTCCCTTATGGATCAATGAAACACCGGTTTACTAAAAATCCTTTCGTTTTATGCTATTAAGTGTAAACCGGAACCTTCATTTCTCTCCATGTTGTTTGGTTATGGGTTCCAATTTTGATTGTGCTAGTTATGTTGAAATTGAGTATGTTTTGTTCCTGGTATCTCACCGACCCTATCATTTTCGCTAACCCATGTAAGCCGGAATCCGACATAATTTTCACCGCAAAAGTTGGGGTTAATCTCACGAACTTCGATATCGAGGACGAGGTTTACAAGATCCATAAGCATCACCCAAAATGCGAGCTCTTGCTCCGAATCAAACCCATGGACGACAACAATGTGAGATGCCCTATGAGACCTAAATACGCGCACTGCCTGAAGAAGTTGAGCCCTCTCCGACCGCTCAAGCCGCTAGGCTAACCGCCTACGGTGTTTTCTTTCCACATCGGCAATGGAGACGCCGATTCCAAAGCTTATTTGAGCCATAGTTGCGGCGAAGGGAGCGCAGCAGCGGCTCGGTTCGGTATGTCTAAAATGACGGTGTTAAATATCGGCGGCGGATTTACTCGACCACCAATTCACCACCGCCTCCGCTACCGTTAGATCAGTATTGCCAAATACCCTCCATGATGAACAAGAGCTAACCATCATCGCTGAACTGGGTCATTTCTTCACAAAGACGGTGTTCGCTTTAGCCACAACCATTATCGGAAAAAGAGGGAAGGAGAATAAGAGTACTGGATCAACGACGGGTTATACGGATCGATGCCAAAATGTGTAATTCTCCACCAGTAAATTCTCCAAAACCTTCATAAACACTTTGAACTTGCTATGCAGAAATACTTTCTCTTGATCACATCTTCTTTTTTGTTCAGCCCACATGACCCTGAACTCAAAAAAGACCGCGAATTCATCGAATAAATACTCCCCGAACCACCACCTCCAAATGACGTGTATTTCAGTAATTTAGTGGGAAATAAATTTGGAAAGTAATTATTAATAAATTACTTCAATTTAATCATATTAATTGTAAAGAGGTGTGTTATTGAGGAAATGGGCAGTTATTGGCGGCGGAGTAATGAGTCGACAAATTATTTAATTAGATAATATTAAATGATAATAATAATTAATCAATAAATAAATAAAATAATTTTAAAAAGAAAAAATTATAAATTAAAATATTATTGCTTTTATAAAAATAAAAATGTTAATAAAGTCTTTGTAAGACGCCACGTCGCACGCTTCCTAACCTCCTTTTATATATGTATATATGTATATATATGTATTGTATCGTGGTACGATAAATTAGTGGCATATAATTTGCCTTTCACAATTGTAAATGACTATTTGATTATAATAGCTTTGAAACTGGCAGTGTTTTCAACATCTATTAGAATTTACATAATAATAATAATAAATGATGTCACCTATTTTCACGCCAGGAAGACCATAACATAATAGGGAATAAGATAGCAAACCAATGAGAGTTTAATAACGTCTAACAACAACAAATCTAAAATCCCAAACCAATATCCCATGTTACAAGTGATGAGCAACTAAACATAAGAATATATACGTATAAGAAAATATTTCAAGATCTGAAATACAAAAGATATACTGTCTGAAGGAAAAGAACAATAAAATAAGTAGATAGGAAGCTAATGGCTTACCACTGAAAGTTGAATCAATTATCTGGACATAACCCTACTGATCTTCACAATATAGAAAAGGAGAGGGGATGAGTATGAAAAGTACTCAACAAGTATCCTAGTGTCAACCATTACATTAAAACATTCAATTTCCATTAATATAAAGCAATATAATAAGAAAGCAACAAAGAGAAATTGAAATTTACAAGGTAAACAACTCAATGAGTCACTATCATAGGTTAACCATGACATGTATGCATAAACAACTAAAATAAATTATTACGAAGCAATTATCAATCATTTAATATAGCAAGGATCCACCTTTATCAACAACGATACTCCATCAAGTGCCCAGCCTACAATCTTACCCAATCATATCATCAAAATCAGAACCATCTTTATCACACCAAACCATAACCAGTGTGCATACCACAAGAGAGGTATCAAGTTTGTGACTACGTGTAAGAATCGAAGATCGAATTTATGCCTTTTGGGCTTGTGTAAGGATTTTCCTATCGATTAGCCGAAGAAGGAATACTTGGAATTCCTCCCCTTCTATTCTTCTATTCAAGTGGAAGGAAAAAGACTTTATGCTTAATGATCTAACTATCAGGGACAAATTCATATCCAAGAACACAAGACGATCATATTAATGATCCCACAGACTTAACAATCTCCACATAATATCGTAACCGGACTCTCAATAGTTCCTGTCTCTTTGCATCAATCCAGACTCTCAATAGTAAGTCATAATTCACGGAGAAGATAATGGAATAACACTTTACAAATTAAGAATAACTCAATATATGAGAAACAATGCGTATAGAGATAAATAATACATTTCTATCATGTAAATAGACCCATTTCATTAATAGATCACACATGGTATGCTCAGAAAATCACAACATAGATATAATAGATAAAACATCACATTTAGCATTTCAAGTAAGCTCAGAAGCAACCCGATAGTTGCATAAATGCTCGTTACTCCATATGTACGCTACCCGCACATTACAAGGTTAAGTAAACATAATTAGTTTTAGAATATTCATTATCGAGGTCAAGATTTTAACTTATTCGATTCAAGTAGTTTTTAACTTTTCAAACACCACTTTTCATGTCCAGATCGTCAAAACGATTCAACTCTAGCCAAAAACAAATGCTTAATGAAGTCATATAGGACTATCAAAATTGATCCTATATTTAATACAAGGTCTAGATCAAAGTCAATAAAAATTCAACTAACAATATTAGGGAAAAGTACATAAAATACACCAAAAACTAAACTAATTATATAAATCTGACCGTTTCATACTAATTACCCGCAATACCCCATCTAAAAGATAAAATAAATTCGAATTCCGTACCTCGCGAGCCAGCGCTCGCACATAACATACCATTACGCATACGTATATACCGTGTCGTAATAATATATAAATATATTGCGATGGTATATATAATAAATTATCACATTATATGGATATACTGTGATTGTATTGGCGATGATATGAAAAGATATCCTCGGGGCGAATGATTATTCGCTAGTGATACCATGGACAATATATGAATATACTTCATGACGATAATACGGGCGATCGGTAGCTCCGCTACGCTAATCTCATGATCGTCATCTTTACGATACGACTTACGTATACTTATATACTTCATGACAGATTACAATGACATAGATTAATTGTATATTTTTATAATTAATTGTGTGCATATGAAAAGTAAAAAGCCAAGATAGCGCGTAAATACTTTTAGCCATGAGGCAACTATGTAAGTTTCTGCAAAATATTAACCCCCAAGCCCACATGGTTAAGCCTCAAAATAAATATATTTTCGGGTTATCATAACCCAAAGAGTCCAAATGTATAGTTAGATTTTAAAATTCTGAGTTAGCTTACTAGCACAAATCATCAATTTTCTATTCCCGAGGCTTAGTCCAAAAATCCCTAAATCCTCACTTCAAATTCCATGTTTAAAGACTCACCAATGGGTAATTCAAATATTTCACAAAAAGAGTATCCTCACTTAGATATCAAAATCCTTGCTAAAAATTCTCCCTTGATCGAGTTGAAATCTCAAAAATGGGGAAACAATGGCTGCAATCCTAAAAATTTAATTTTTATATCTAGGGACTCCTTCTTTGCGATTACAAACAAGACCCTCGGTAATCGTGAGTCAGTATGGTCCAATCTTTAATGATCGCGACCGAGTCTCTGATTCGCGATGCACAATGAGTGAAGCCACAATTCTTCCTTAACCTTATGTGATCTCAGTTACCCATTACACAATCGCTAAGCATGTTAGCACCGCTACGTGATCGCTAGATAAGCTCCACGATTTCAATGAGAATTGCATCAACAGAAAATATGCTACTACATGGGTTCTAAGTGTGTCATAACTCACTCGAGCTCACAAATAAAAAAAAGAACATGAAAACCTGACTGCTGCAAGTGGTCGACAAGAATACCTATCTTCAAAAATAACCACAATCATCGGGTCGGGTATAGTCATGGTCGGGTATTAAAACCAACCGACTCAGCCAATATTACCGATCATAGTCGGGCCGATTTTAATTTTTGGTAAAAGTACATTTTTCCGACGCAGCGATCAAAAATGAAATCAATTTAATTTTACAATTTTTACCTTCGCTAATGGTATTCTACAAGTTTTTAATTTTTTTTTGAAGAAAAAATCAATTGTGGTTTGTCGGTATTCCAAAAACTTTAATTGTTTCTTTTTAAATTTTCTAGAAAAAATAACAAAAATTCAATCAACCTCGGTCAGTATATGTACATGTTCAACTTAGTATCCCAAGTAGCCTCATTGCTCTGATGATTCTTCCAAAGCACTTTCAGCGAAGGTGTCTCTTTTGACCTTAGCTTCTGGACTTGCTTGTCCAAAATAGCCAATGGCTCCCTCATTGGCCAAGTGCAAATCTAACTGTATAGCATACAACTTCAGGAAATGGGACTTTCTCTGGTATATCTATACAACATGGATACATCGAACACAGATGTATTAAGTTGTCATGCCTAGTGGCTAGTGATGTTAGGTGTATTTACATAGTTTTTTCCATTAGATTGTACACATTTGTACTTTATTTTGATATGAATTTTAAATACACTTAATTTATATTGATTATGAGATATATAACTAATTTAGCAATTTATGAACGAGGCGTATTCTATTAATTACAAGTTATTTCTATAATGTTTTTGTTTAATGAAGCAATTATTAGAACAAACTAAAGAAATAACTACTAGATTATATCAAACTCTTAAACATGATCATTTATCAATTTGAAATTTATAATCTTCTTTCTAAATTCTTGTATTGTATACTAACACGTCTTTTAAATATTATTTATGCTATTTTACGTAAAATTATTCTTATTAATATGTAAGGATACGCGTGAGCGTATGCTAAGACTAGTTATAATCAATTCTAAGATCAATTAGTTAATACCCAATCAATTCTAAACACCCATCATTCACATATACTCCTAGAAGAGAAATTAGTCAGCTTCATAATTAAGGAAGAGAAATTATACTAAAGAAAAATTTCTCAAAAAACCATTTATCATAAGAAATTAAACTCAATATCAAGCTTTGTATCTTCAACAATCAAGGCCACTAGGAAGAAGAAGCAAAATGGAAAATTTACTATATGTCAGTGCAATATTCTCCTCAATAGCTCTCTTCTTACAATTCTCCCGTTCTACAAATGGGGTAAAAATCTACATACGCCTCCAAAATGCCTTTGAAAGCTTTCTAGGTATGTAATTGTCTTTTCAATGATTTTACCCTCGAAGAAATCTCTCGACTGCTTGTGTTGTCACCCGCGTTACAGTGGGGACTTGCAACACGCATATGCAATGCAAGTCCAATGCAAGCTTCTTTTAATTCTTCCTGCGTGGCACTTGCGGAATGTAGGTGCCGACTTGCGGCACACATGTCGCTTGCCATTCCTCGTATTGCATTACTTTAAGTTCAAATCTTCCATCATCTTTGTTTCAAAGAATTTCAGACATAAGAGAATAAAGGCATAAAATCCTTTTAAATTGCATTAAAACGAGGTAATAACCATGTTTAAGAGCTAGATAACTTGGTAAATTCCTCGACGCCCCAAAGGATCATCTTGGTTATGCCGCTCAGTCGTCGCGTGTCACCACGACCTCTCGTGGTCACCGAGGCTTTCGAGGACCGCGAATCTTCATGTCAGCGAGTAGATGTACGAGGTCGACTTAGGTCCTACGACTCGCGAGATCCTTCCGTTACTACTAGAGATGCTTTGATCAATCACCGGACCCCTCACCACAACTCAACAATAACGAGTCATTACATGAAGCAATGAGTCATCATATGGCCTATCGACGTGGTCATGGAAACTTTATTGCTCACCACGTCATGTCACGATCCGTGCATCTTATCACGAGTCATGGTGTGACTCATTTTGTGGGATTTTAATAATTTTTTTATTGGTTTCTACTTCAAGTCTAGGATCTAATTTTAAGGACTCTTGAGGGTTGTTACAAAATTTTTTTGGAGAGCTTTTGGGACTGTTGGGTGAAGAAACAAAGTGAATCCAAATCACATTTAAAAAGAAATAAAATCACATTTAATCTGCTAATAATTTGCAACTTGTGGACCACATTTTGAATTGTTGTTTGACCGCCCAATGGACAATCACTGTTTAGTGACTTACGCCTAAGATCTTCCTGTGGATAGAATGCACTTTCAAGATGCGATTCGTATGTTGTCCGCACAGAATCGTTTTGACAAAGCAAGGTCGCAAATGCCCATAATTTTTAGTCCGAACTCCAATTGATAAACAACTGGATGTTTTAGAAACTAGATTCATAGAAATGTAATTTGATAGGTAGAACACCCAAAAACACTTTGTATATTGGTAGATATGAGTATTTGAACTTGACCCTTACTCATTAAATATTCACATACTCTTCATTCTTCTCTTTGCACATGTTTTCCTTCTCATATACGGCCAATATACGACCCGTATTTACCATGTACACTGCATGTGGCTTTGTGATTATGAATAGTAGCTCCTAAGTCTCCCATCTCATTTACTAGGTACAACCCATATGTCCATTCTATGGTTCGTAGTCTTACCCATTCTCACAAAAGTCACAACAATCGACTGTTTTCAATTTCTAACCAACTCGAAACTTTAACACATTATAATTCATTCTTTACTCCTTCAAACTCTTATGATTCCTACTGCACTTGCTTCATCTCTACCCATATACATAGAATGGTTCAAATCTTATCACAATGGTACTAGGTGCTACACTTAATCAAATATTTATAATTCATAACAACATAGAACGAAAGTCATTACAAAGCGTTGACAAAGATTCCATCTTGATCAATCATTAATTCTACAAGCATTTAGTCATACCCACATCCTTTCAACCATTTTCTTAGGCCATGTCATTCGATATCAAAGTTATTACCAAAAGTTGTCCAAGCATCATGATGAACTCAAATCAAAGGAAACTTTTTACATCTCATTTTTCAAGATAATAACCTAGTGAAAGTTTACTATAATTCTAACCATTAGGAATTATCCATGAGTCTCACACGATTATATTTCTATATGCATCGTCAGGCATGGATTTAGTTAATGAGACTAAACAATTTTTTTCAATAAAGACCACCATATATATATATATATATGTATATATATATATATGTGTGTGCATGTATTATAATATATCAATCTAACCGATTATTAATTTCCTAACTAGTGATCCTACAATCAAGAACAATTTTAGATTAAGTTATAAGAGGCATGACTCTCTCATTATTATGATCTCCATCATGATGTCAAGTTCCAAAACTTAATTAATGACCTTTTAACATATTAATCAAATAATTTGATAATAACTATGATAGAATAATATTAGATATCATATATTTTCTACTGAATAATATTCACAAAATATGTTCAATAATCATCATATGTAACATTGGGTCTAAGAAATATTAACTGTATACCTGACATCAACTTACTTCATTTCAAGTAAAAGTTATAGTTTCTGTTCGAATTGCATGCCTGATATATGATGAGAGGGCTCATAAAAATTGTTTCAATGTTGCAATTCACTTTGTGAAGGAGATGGGTGCAATGGTAATTCATGAGCAAACAATAAATAAAGGAGTTTGTCAACTATTTAGATGGCAAACAAGTGGATGTTTATTATTAGGTGTAGAACATAAGAATCAGAAGTTGGAAGCAACTCTGAGTCAAAACAGAGAATGAAAGTATGTACTAATTTGTCTAGCAAAGTAAGGTTTTGAGTCTTTTAGATGCTTCCAAGATGGTCTCTCTGCGTCCAAAAGCAGAAACCCTCATGTACCCTTCACCAGCTGGACCAAATCCACCTCCAGGGACTGTAATGATGTGAGTCTTGTCAAGAATCCAATTGAACACATCCCATGATCTGGAACCTGGGAAATGAACCCAAACATAAGGCGCATTGCTACCCATAAACTTAACCCCAGCGATAAAAGTGTCAACTAAAATCTTTGCATTCTCCCTGTAGTAGTCTACCTACACATAACTTCCTGAAAGGACAAACTTTTAGGAAATCCTTTCTTTTCAACATCTAAGCCATCTTTTTTATCTCAGAACTTTCTAATTGCCGAACATACATTACCTTGAAACCCTCCCGGGAGAGGCAAGCCAGTCCACCAGCCTGAGCTATGTTAGAAGCACCATTAAAGCTCGTACATATAATGCGATTGAAATCGTGTATAACAGGAAATCCATTTAAATAAAGTAGTTCCTTAGGCACTACGGTCCATCCGAGACGGACACCTGTGAATCCAGCGATCTTTGAGAAGGATGAGATCTCAATGGCAACCTGAAAGAAACAGTAATTTGTATTATTGTAGATGAAATTGTAAATTAAAATTATTCGTAGGACAAGTGTGACATGACCGGTTCCTTCAAGTTACATATTTCCGCATCTTGGGGAATATTATTACCTTTCTGGAACCAGGGATCTCATAAATTGATTTAGGGCTTGAGTCTGAAATATAAGCAGCGTAAGCAGCGTCATAGACAGCCAATTGAACCATTTAGTTGTGCAAACTCTACAAGTTGCTGCAATTAAGCGCCTTGATGCATGACCACTGGGATTGTTTGGAGCAGAAGAAGATAACATCTGTTCTTGCAGTTTTGGCCAGATCTGGGAAGAAATCATTCTCTGGGCTGCACTTGGTGTACTTGATATTTCCATATCTTCCTTGACTCATTCTTCAAATCACCACTCTGCCCCATAATCACACTTGAACTCTATATATCCCTGTTTTTTCCGCATGAATTAATTTGTTGGTTCACAAATAGCGCTTATTACTAGCTAGATCTTCCATTCTGTAAATGATAACTAGAGATAATCTTGAGATTAATAACCTAAAAACAATCAAGGTTACTTGTTATGACAGGTGAAATGCAGTGACGTGGCAAGAATTATTCTTTACACTGTTAAGACTACTCTTAGTGTAAATAATTAAGTTGAAAACAAACTATTCTTTCAATGGTTAATTTCTTCTTCATTGGGATGGGAAGAGAAGTAAGAGCAAGAATAACTCACTGGAAATGATGGATCCTGCACAGCAATTGACACATTGGAACCCAGAAGGAGCTGCAAATGAAGGTTAAATAAGGACCATAAAAAAGACAAGTGGAGTAGACATGTCAAACCACTTTTCCACTAAACTATTTTTTTAATTTCTCAGTACAGTTTACATCTTGAGATACCTGAACTCTTGAGAGATCACACTGTGCACCATCAGATACAAAGATCTCAGTGTCTTCTACCGAAAGATGTTTATATAATGTTTCTGCAATTGCTCTTCTTAGTTCCTGTGAAATTCAACATAATTAACAAAAATATATTCTCTGCATACTTCTCTGTATGCATGTTTGATAAGCAAGAAATAACTCAGAAAAGTAAAAAAAAGGAATATGCCCTTGCCCCACCTGCCCCCTTTGTTCCAGTCCGTAGCCACTATATCCTTGAGGTGTTGAAAGACCACGTGCATACTGCAAATGAAAACAATTTGTATGTTTAAAATTTTTGTTGCTCGCAGCGGCTGATCTTGGGTTGCAATATATCGATTCAGGGTTTAAAATTTTATTTGCTAAGCAGATCAGCATGCAATGTATGGATTCTGGCAATATTAGTGCTTTTGCCTAAATCACTTGTATATATACGGAAACTCATATATTTTGACTTAGGCTATTGTACATGAGTTAAAAACTTATTAAATTGTATAAATTAATTCTAATTTCAACTCAATAAGCTTTGACCGAGATAGTAAAAGATTACCGATCCGAATCATAATGCTCAAATCTTAAATCCGCTTTATATATATAATTAAAATTCAAATACCAAATATATATATATATAATACTTATATTATTATTTTCAAATTCAACTTGAATTTTGTCTTTTTTAATTTTTCAAATTCAAAATTCATTAACTTCAAAATACTTTATCCGTGGTTGATCTATTTGTAGAAACAGTATTGAGTTTCAAATAACGTATGGTACCATCGGCGTAGCTCAGCATACAAAACCTCTTTATTTTCGTCCTTATCATTAAGAAAACGATATTCTTCTTTGCATCGGACAACCAAAGCATTATAAGACTGTACAAATAGTTCAGCAATCCTCTACTGCTAAAAGGTTAAGTTTTAATAAAATTAATTAATAACCTTCGATAAGAATGCATTGCACCTATCACTATTAAAAAAATAATTAAATTTATTAGATATTTTTCATATTTAAAAAGAATTTTGAAATTACATTGACTATGTTTACTATTATTGTCATATTTAAATTAAAGGCGCAGCTCCTGGATTTGGCAGTAAAATTAAATCAAAACGTAAAAGAAATTATGTAGAATTTCCTTTTAAAAATAGAACAACTTTTTTGACCTTTGAAGTCAGCCCGGTTTCTCGTTGGTTTAATTTGAATCATTCTTCGCCTATCTTTAAAACATAGTAATAATATCTTCGTTAAGTAACTTTAATCATGTAGGAAAGAAAAATGCTAGCTTAAACTTCCCCAAAATCCTTTTGTAGAAAATTCTTAAAAAAATTTCAAATTAAACTTGTTTTATCTCATCCAACGGCCCTTTGGTATTCACATCCAAAGCATTATTCCAGTTTATTTAGAGTTAAATCCTTGAATATGCCAAAAAGAAAGTAGTTAAGAAAAAGGGTTCACAAACATGTAAATTATTAAAATTTGAGGGTAATTTTGTTTATCATTAAATAATATAATTTAGAAAAAAAAAAAGAGAAATTATTCTTCCTTTTTATCAGGGGGAAGTTAGGCAAATTAAACACTATTATTGATTTTAATACATAATATATTCAAAATAATAGCTTGTCTTCGGTACAGTATACTACAATCAGAAGAGATCATCGATCTTACGCAATATTGTATGCTCAAGGCTACAGGTTGGGGTAATGGCTGTGTGGTGTCACCAACCCCAAGGCTTATTACTTTAGCATTTGGGTACTTCTCCACATGCTTAATCTCCCTGTGTAAGATCTGTGAAACAAACAAAAAAAATATCAGCTAGCTAGCAAAAGACAATAATACTCACCATCAAAATATCCAAATCACATGCAATTTTATACTAGTCACCAAGTGTACTACTAACCTCAGGAAACAAATAGTTAGTTTGCAACTTCTCCAAGTTTGGGTTGCGGGCTACTCTTGTTGAATAATAACCTCTTGTCCCTGCATGAATTTGTATTTCCACTTCATCAAGTAGCTATCTCCAATACATAATAATAAAATCTAAATAATCCTTCACCTCACGTACCAATTTCCTTCTTGCACTTTCAAACTGCATACATATATATATATATATATATGTGTGTGTGTGAAAGAAAGACATGATTTATTACTCAAATTTAAAGTGATATAATTATAGAGCAAACAGTAAGATATATAGCTTTAAAAGGCAAAAGAAAGAAAGAAAAAAATTACTAAGTTTTAACTGATGAAAGAAAAACATCACCTAGCTCTCTAGGGCGCAAGAAAAGAGAAGTGGAGGTGGAAAACATCTTGTACATTAATTCTGATCTCTCTCCTAAGAAAAGTCTGTGATGTTGAGTTCGTTATGTTATGTTATGATATGAAAAGATTGATAGAGGCATGAATTTATACCCTTCGGAATAGAAAATATGACAAGGGAAATGCAGTCGATTTCAAAGGCACGTGTCGCCATTTCAAGTCATTTTGAGATCAAGTGGTTCACACTACATCCTTCAAACGGCCAATCGCCACATTCTTCTCAATTTCATTTACTGCATACTACATGACTTTCGCTCCATCTTTAATTCATTAATAACGGTAACGATAGACTTGGACAAAAATTATGAATTATTACTTGCTTCAATTTTATTTATTTTGTTTGATTTTGATTTTTAATTTTGACATAAAATTTTAAAAAGTAAACAAAATTCTTTGAATCACGAATTTAAATTAAAGTTATGTTAGAATATAGCTAAAACGTTCTTTAATTTTCATGCTTTAAATACGCGCCCGAAAAATTAAAATTAAAGCACTATCAATTTTTTTTTTTTTGAGACGAAATAAAAAAAGGAAAGTAAAAGACACATATTTAAATGAAACGAAGGGAGTACTACTTTTTATTGTCCTAAAATCTCAAATAGTATAAAAACAAATTCATTTTTCAAAAACTACTCAATATTTGGAACCGGAGGAAAGCCTAAATCTGGGATCCTAGCTAAGGCGTGCTCTTATATATCAGAACTACAACTAATTTATTTTTTTTATTTTCTTTTCTCTCATTTCTTTTCCTCACACTTTTTTTCACCTTATTATATGAAACTCTGCATTTTCAGAGAAGGCATTAATCAATTCTCTTTGTTCACCCTATTAAAACGTTAAGTCTTTCTTGTGGAAAAACGTGGAAAAGTATTTGACACAAATTCTACTGTCAAAGCCGCCTTTAGAACAAGTCATGCCTAATGGTAGGCATAAGGGAACATACTATTGTTCAATAATGTCTGTTAAAATACATTGTATACTAAAATAATGTTTTAATAGTCAAGTAGGGCACGGGAATCGACCGCACAGCATGTAAATTGTATATTAACAGAAAGGTGAAGAATCAGATGCAGAAATGTGCAAAGACTTCCAACAAAAGAAGCATTGAATTGGAAAACATTGGGTATCACAAAGTGAGAAGGCACATTTGAATGGAAATGTATTCAAATGTTTAACTTCTATGCACTTATAATGTAACAACCTAATTTTTTATGGTTATTTTGTAATTTAACCTTAAAAAAAAGTGTAATGATTTAAAATAAAAGGATTGGCACGTCAGTTTCTAAACCAAAACATGTTTTTGACAAAAGGTAAAGAAAGAAAAGCGGTAGAAGAAAGAAAAGAATAGGGGAAAAGAGGAAAAAGAAGAGAAAGATAGAAACTATCTACTCAAATCATTAGGGTAATGATCCTAATATTTTGCTTGAGTTTATTATGCGAATATAATTTTTTTTTAGGGTAGAAACATGAATTTTTTTTGAAGAATTGAGAAAGCTTAGCTCCTGGGAAGTTCTTCAACCCAAATCATCAATTTGGAAGGCAAACGTTATCAAAATTTGATTTGGTTAATGTTCAAATTCTCTCATTGAAAAGAATCACAGGTCATAGTTCAGAATTCTATCACACCATGTTTCGACTTTTTCAATAAACCTTTAACCGCGATTTGGATTTTATTAAAAATTAAAGAAACATCTACCGAAGGATTTTTGGCCATTCTAAACTCATCTTGTGTAGTTTAAGGTGATCCTAAGACTCGAGAGCATAATTTCGAAATACCGAAAGTATGCTTCGAGTCAGGAATTCGGCAGAACGAGACTTTAAGATTTGGTGCTTGCTTTTTAAATTTATTTTTTTTAAAAAGTGTTTTTGTCTCGTCTGGTCTCATGATTGGAATAAGTGTGTGCCTGACAGATCGCCTGGTTCGACGTCCACATATATGTTATTTTGAGAAATAAATATATTAAAATTATTTAAGAATTTATCTATGGTGTGGAATGATCTCGTACCTTGTGCTCGGGGGCGTTGGACATCCTACCTTCTCTTCACAGTTTTTTAGTGGCTGGCACATGCTTCCTGCATGCAGCACTGTGGTTATGAATATGTTAAAACTGGTATTTGGCTGTAGAGGTTCTTGAAAACATGATCAATTGTCGCAGCAGATTTTATTCTTCACATATAAAAACAGAGCAAAGAGTCTGTGTTAGGAGTATATAATATATCTTTTCATTAACATTTAATTGTACTTTTATTGAGTATTACAAGATGAAATATATTTTTGTACATATTCTTTTTTCAGGCTCATTGTTGTTGTATTTTCAACACTTGTTCCTGTGATTATTAAAGTGTCGAGTCGAGATCTCATTGAGTTATATTTATATATAATTCACTTCTTACTTGCATGTCTATGCAAATACCATGTGTATGGGGAGGGGCGTGAAGACTAGTGACTGACAGAGTTTATTCGCATAGATTCTATTGTTAAGGTGAGCCTTCCATTGGATTTGGAGGTTGTCGTTTCAACTTTATCTACTTTATAGATATATTTTCTTTCTTGGGGTTTGTGAGTTCGACAACTAATTTCATGTAACTTTATTAGATGCTCCATGATCTTAGTGTGATTCGCAGTAGATACATTACTTAAACTAATGCGGTGCTTTCTTATAAATTGAAATTTGACTTGGCTGATAATTATTTTATTTTTATGACTATTGATGCATTTGGAGTTGCACATATTTTATCTCGTTGCTTATAAAAGATTAAGTATATAGAAAATTATTTTGCTCCGGGCGGGTATTGTTAGCTGTGCGCCACGTCTAGCGGTATTTTAGGATGTGATAAAGCTTGGTACTAGAACTTAGACTTTAAGTCCCGAGTCATGAAGTAGTATTTAGTAGAGTCTTGTTCATGAGTATGTAGGCAATTTGCTTATGACCTTGAGGCTACTAAACATTTAGACGTTTTCCCCTCTTTTCATTTCTTATTTGTGTGATGAATCGATTCAAGTCTAATTTGAATATTTATCTGGCAGATGGCTAAGAAATGTGTATCTTCATCCGCTAGTTTATCAAAGGAACTACAATTGGATTGGGTGGGGGGGAAAATGGTACTACCCTCTGGTAGTTAAGGTGGGGCCCATCAAACAAGGGCTTAGACTAGGGCACAGGCAACTTAGCCTCGAAGTTGTGAATGGTTGCCGCCCAAGTTGCCGTCCGAGTTGAGTATAAGAACAAAGTTGTTCTAGGATGCTCCATCGACAATGCCGACTGTTGTACCTACCGTTGCCTTTCTTATGAATGTAGTCAGCGAGATTATTGAATGTGTTAGGAGGCCTCCGGTGCCTAATCTGGTGGACTTCCAGCTCTCAAACCACTTGCAAATGCAAACACAAGTTCAATTGGAATTTGCAAAATTTACACAAACAACTCAGCTTGACCCTCAGCCTATCGCTCATTCAAGCTTGCACCATCGTGCAATCCAAAGATCTTAAGAAATTTCATGGATCTAAGCCACACACCAATTTGTATTTAGCCTCAGAAGTTCACACCGTTGTGCTAAGATACTGACTACATTGGAGCTGAAGGAGACTCGTGGTATGAAGTTTACCACTTTCCTGTTCTTAGGATCTGTAGAGGCATGATGGATTTAAGTTTAGAGATGTAGAAAAGCAGGTTTACCACATATCACTTGGTTAGAGTTTTCAACAATGTTTAAGACAAGTTCATTCCCGAGCGAACAAAATGACATGAAACATCGCTTAATAACCCGCATCGTGGTGCTATGACGCTGCGCAGTATGAGGCTAAGTTCACTCTTTATCTGTGCATGTTCATTTTTAGTTGAAGACCCGAGAGAAGGCGAGATGATTCATGAATGGACTTTGAAAGCATCGTTATCGTGGGTTCTCATGGATACGAGATGCGCGTGGTTTCTACTTAGATATAGTTGACATCATTCTGTCATGTAGTCTTATTTAGAAATAAAAGACCGAGAGAGAAAGCAAAAAGGCACATAACATGGGCTGGCTCATGGGTGCTCCATCTAGCACAAGAATGGTTATCATCGTGGATAAAGCCCGGGGCTCACGAGTTAGTGGTACAAATTTCTGGGAGGGTGATTATCCAAATAGACAAGGTCAACAAAAGATGCAGAGAATGGGTAACAACTCATCGCTTAGGTCCATATCCGAAGTGTTCTAATTGTAGTAGCATCATGAAGGAGAAGGCTATAGTGGTTGTTGGCCTTTGTTTTACTTGTGGTGAAAAGGGCATCTTGCTAAATATTTTTCTAAGGGGAATTCTAGTACTATTCAGGCCACGACACATCTGTAGGAAATTGCTATAGGTACACATCCTCGTGCTCAACCAACAAAGACTTTCAATAAGGCACACGTGGACAAAGGTGCACAAGCTGCTCGTAAAGCTTGTGGACCATCGAGTTTCTTCTACTATGGCCAGACAGATATCAAAGCATCTAATGCAATAGTCACACGTATTATCACTGCCAATTCCTACGGGCATATGCTCTTATTGATCCTCTCGGTTCTACGTATTCATATGCATCTTCATTTTTTTCTATATTCTTAAGAAAGTATTGAGTTTATTTAGTACATATACCTAAGCATGCACCCCAACGCAGGAGACTTGGGCAAGGGATGAAATATAGAGATTGTGTAATATCTATTTAGGACATGGACACCGTAGTTGATCTATTAGGAGTTAATGGCGCCCGACTTTGATGTGACTATAGGTATAGATTGATCACCATTATGTTATGCTTCGTTGATTCCTAAGCTTATCTATACATTTTGACTTTCCCGAAGAACTACCTTCAAGTAGTAGAAAGTCATGACTTTGTGAACCAAGGACATATAATATTTTATGTAAAGACATGTCGAATGGTTAATCATGGGTGTTTGAGTTTTATTGCCGCGTTTATGATACTGAGCGAGAATGTTACTATTGACATTGCCTTATTGTTCGAGAATTTGTTGACGTGTTTCCGAAGATTTTCCTAGCCACCCCTAATAAGAGAAATTGAGTTCAAAGATTGATTTAGTCCCAAGGACTCAACTTATCTCTATTCCTCCATAAAAATATGGCTCCAGCTGATTTGAGAGAATTGAAGGTTCAACTACAAAGAGTTGGGCTTAATAAGTGGGTTCATTAAAGCCTAGAATATTTCTTGAGGTGCACTCGTGTTATTTGTGAAAAAGAAAGATGTTACAATGATAAACGTGCATTGACTACAAATAGCTAAATAAAGATGACGAGAGTAAATATCCGTTGTCTCAGACAATGATTTATTCGATCAACTAATGGTGCTACTCACTTTATAAAATTGGCTTGGATTCAAGCCAGCCATCACTAAAGAATCAAGACCGAGGTTATCTCTAAGATAGCTTTTCGATCAAATATAGCACTTTGAATTTTTGGTTATACTTTTTTTGGGCTGACTAACGCACCCGCAACATTTATGGACCTCATGAACAACAGTATTCAAGCCATACTTAGACTATTTTTGTTGATTGTGTCATTTGGATGACATTCTCGTCTACTTTCCGGGAGCGACAACATATGAACAACACCTGAGAGTTGTGCGCATATACTTAGAGAACAAAAAGCTTTATGCCAAGTTCTCAAATGTGAGTTGTGGTTTGGCACAATTTCTTTGGGACACGTGAAGGTCACTGATAAATTCAAGTCGATCCAAAGAATATCAAGCAACTTTATATTGGCTTCGAATTCCGCACTCCTATACGTATACATAGCTTCTTAAGACTACTCGGATATTGTAGAAGGTTTGTGGAGGGTTTCTTAAAGATAGCACTCCACGATGCATTTAACTCGTAAAGGTGTGGTATTATAGGGTCGAGGATATGAAGAAGGTTTTAACAAATTAAAGACTCGCATTGACTACAACTCCTATTTTGTTTGACTTTATTGAGTATTGGCGTGATGAAATATATTTTTATGCATATCATTTTTGTGCTTGTTGTAGTTGTATTTTCTAGCACTTATTTTCTGAGTATTAAAATGGTGGATCGAGGATATTACTGAGTTATATTTTATATATATCTCACTCCTTACTTACATACTATGCAAATACTATCAGGAAGTAGACTAGAGGCTCGCGAGTCCGTTCGCATTGATTCTCGTTTGCCGAGGTGAGCCTTTACATCGCATTTGTGAAGGCCGTCATTTTAGTTTTATCTACTTTATCGCATATATTTTCTGTTTATCAAATTTAAACTCATGTAACTCTATTAGATCGTCCATGGTCTTAGTGTGGGATGTGGGCTAGAGATACATTACTTAAACGGCTATATGCTATCTTACAAAATGAAATTTAATTTTGGTTGGATAATTATCTTATTCTTATAACTATTGATGCGTTTTTAGTTGCATATATTTTATCTCAAAGGTTTATAAAAATGTTAAGTGTATGAAAATTGGTTCGCCCGCGGTGGTGTTACTGCGCGCTACGTCTGTGGGATATTTTAGGACGTGACATATAATATACATATTGCTTACACTATCACATAAAGTTAATCAATAAGAACATGATGAAGTAACTACTCTATGTTGCAATGGTAGAATATTTTCTTATTTCAGCAAATTTTCAAAAATCCGATAAATATTACAAATAGATGCGCTTGCACAAGCATCATCTCAATGGACGACTCCCGATAGCCCTAATCGTAGAATACTGATAGGGATTTCTCATTCCTCAATTGGTGCAATTAATTTTACAATGAGAATTGGCTCTAGGAGAAGCTACTATTAACATTCTAGCTCCCACAAATAAAGTACAATCAAAATTTACCTAACAAAAACATTTGAATGATTATATTTCAATCTACAGATAGCAAATTTGGACATTTGTCTAAATAAATGGACCTTTTGCCTCAACGAGTCAGGAATGTAGTCAAAGAAGGAGAAATTTTGAATGTTTGTCACAAGATTTGTTAAGTGATACACAATCTTGTTAGTCTCCTTAAATCAAGCAGTTGAGATTGATATTAGTCTAGTTCATGATTTTCTTGGATCTCACGATAAATTTAGTTTGTAGTTGCTCTTGTTATTTTATAGCATCCGAAAAATAACCATAGAGTCTTTCCAAGATGAAATCTTTATGGTACTTCGTATTCATAAATTAACTCTCGACTGACAACTTTAGCCTCTACTTGTACTTCTACAATAATCAATTAGTAAGGAAAAAGTTACAATAATCTACACCATCTCAATTTGAATGTTTGGTTCTTAAGCTCACTCAACCCTTTGGGTCCAATCCGGCCCCAACCTTCAAACAAGTGACAAATGGAAAAGTTGACTTTTTATAATCTCTTAAAACTCTTCACATTCCATCTTTTCCGTCCTCAAGACAATAACTCTCATATGTATTTAACTTCATGTACCCCGATCTCGGATATGCTCCAAGACACAAAGGATATTTCTAAGGATTGATTTCATCTTCATAACTTGTCACAAAGATGATCCGTGGTAATGTCAAATCACTATTAGGAAATTTTTTAGCAATTGCATTTTTATCACTAATATGCTATATCATCCCGCACTTATTGAACTTCTTCTTCCACTATATTTATACTCACATCTTTGCTTCCGAATTTCAACAAATGAGTGTAGGAATAACTTGTAACAAAGTTATGAATGGATTTTTTTTTGCATTTTGTTTCCACAAAAAATTAATTAGATGTAGGATAATGCTTGTCACGATGCAAAATCATAAAAAGCCATGAGGACATCCAATACTTCCATAGATGAACCCTATTCATTATTCAAAGTCTATTTATATTAATTAAAAAGAGAAAGTAAAAGAAATTAAATAAAAACTAGTTATATATGAAGCAATAGAATAAAGAGAGCGAAAGATAATGACTACACCTCAAAATCTGGTTACACGAGTGTAAAGCTTCTAGAATATCTATATACATTCTCAAACACTACGAGACCTGTCCGAAAGATAAAACACAGATAAAAATAAAGGTAGAGAAGCGATGAGTTTCAAATCATATCCTCTTTTCCAAAGAATGTGCACGGTCGAAGTATTAAAACATGTAACCCAAGACGAGTGCCGTGGCCTAATCCCACGAGGACTGGGGAATGATAGTGGCCTCGTGTTGATTATAAATTGACTTTAGATTGCACCACTCAAACAAGTATAAACGAACCAATTGGGGGAAGTATCGATATGTGCAGATTATCAAGTCTAAAGTGATTTAGTTCAAATAAAGAAGGTTTACCAAAGTTGTCAACAATGATGTGAAAATGCTAGATAAGGGATGTAGATTTATGGATTAATTAGATAAAGTCTTGCTTAGATCATCTCACAAGTTCAACTACTATGAATAACCTAGGTGAACAAAGAGGTATTCATGCTTTTCACCCAATTTCATACCTCTAGCTAGAGTTCTTTCGAATCTCTGCACTAATCGCCTCAACCAATGTGTTTTGGATTAATAAATACCGCACTATTTCTAGCTATTATTAATTTAGGAGTGAGAGCATGAATTTATCTATTTCAGCCCAAATTCACAATCTCCAACCATACCGCTATTAGATTCTCTCCAATGTTTCTAATTTTCTTTTTCAAGCAATAGTCAAGTAAGGAAACATACCCATATGAAAATCAATGGATCTTCAATTAATGATTGGAGAGAATCTAATAGATTCACTGTTTGTTACTAAGATAATTTAGCAATTCCTACCTAATCAACAAGCATCATCATCACTCACCTCTAGCTAATGACTTAACTAACATGATTAAGAATTTCACAAGCATATTTAACAATAGACTCATAAAATTCAATAACAAAAGTAGAAAAATCAATTTTACAATAATGGTCTTCAACAATGATAGTCACTTACTATTCGAGAATAAGAAGTAAAGGAATAAATCTCAAGTCAAGAATTACAATTTTCTACTTTTCTATGCAAAAAGAATGTTCTAAAAAGTGAAAAATTACAAAGAAAGCTCACCACGCTTGTACTTCTCTTAGACTATATGTAGAAAGTAGGTGTCTCTTTCCTCTTTTTTTTGTGTTGACTATTTACCCCTGAAAGCACCGGCCTCTATCTACGCGAGACACCTGCGATTCTCCGCCTATACTGTATCATTGGATGCGTTTTTGTTGTGTCATTACCAAATTCCAGCTACTCTTCGATTTGGCAGTCCGGCATTTCTACCATGTCATTCCATGAACCGTCGAGGCTTTATCCCTCATTCAAAAACTTGGCTAATGATTCAAGTGATTGATCCGACGACTCGTCGTTGGCGATTCATGTTTTATCGATGGAAGTTTTTTCCTTCGCGTTGCTGACGGCTTGCCGGCGGTGTGTCGCCATTTTTCATCTAAGTGATACGCCGCTTTGCTCTCATTTCCTTCTTTTTGCTCCAATTTTGCTCTTTTACACATCTCGGCATCTCGCATATAACAAAGACAAAGAGCATAAAATCCATATAATTTACTTAATAGCTAAGAAAAAACACAAGTTTTAGAGTCTAATGAATTTGCAAATTACCAACTCATAAAACTCCCAAACTTGAAAAATTGCTTGTCCTCAAGTAATGCAATTTCGATCATTGAAAACATGCCATTTCTACAATAACATTAAACATCACCAATCATGTTTTACCCCGGGAACCCAAGGATTAGACCCGGGAGTCAAAACGGAGAAAAGCTGTGGCCTACACCGTATCTCAGAATACTGTGAGGTAGGTTAGAGTGACCACGAGTCATGAAGTAACTCGTGGTCGCCAAGGCTGGAAGGCCTGCCAGAGGCCACTCGGTACGCACTACACAAGTCGCGGTCGCACCTCACGCATCCGTGAGGTCACGCGTGGTCTTCCTTGGGAGGTTCGCAAGGTTGGGAAAAGTAGTGAAGGCCACTTTACGGTGACTACGAGTCGTGGTCTCGACCACATGACTTGTGAGGTCACCCATGGGTTTGAATGTATGGTTGGTTAAGGTTTTGGGTAGCTGGATCACTTGTGTGGCGAATTACGAGTCAGGTGGGCCACCATGATTCGTGGTGTCCTCATGGTGTCCCCCGAGTATTTTGGGCAAGTGAGCATGACGGACCCGACCACGAGTCATGCCCTCGGGCAACAACTCATTGAGGTCCCTCGTGGGGACCGACAACCGTAAATTTCTACATTTTTAGTATGGCTGTTTTCATAATTTCTAAACTCCTAAGGCCCCAACTACACTGCTTTAAGGTCTCGAATGAGGTCTTTATGTGGGTTGTCTCATGTTAAGCCTCGTTCGTACATGCAAGAGTATAGAGATGAGTCAGGAAGGTGATTCAAGGTGTTCTTCACTCTAAATTCCCATCTGGGCTAGTGCTTAATGTTAAGAACCAGATAATCCTGTGTATGTAAGGGCATCAATGGGTGAATTCTTCCACACCCATGCTACTACTCTATGATTTTACTTAAAATTTATAAAAAACTCATGGGATTCTTATTTGATTTATATAAAATCTAATAATTTAGTTATGGGTTTTGTGATTTTGAAATATTATCATAATCTATGGATTTTGATCATCTTTTAGGATTTAAATTTGATTATAATATTGTTGATTTGATTTCTAAGCAATTGCTTAATTATGCATTCCCCATAATGAATCGAATTGGCGATCTAGGGCTGGGAGTTGTCCCATCAATCCACTTTCATGTTTAGAGGCTTATCGATCATGTGTTGTATTCATACGTATTGTATAAGTCTTTGTACTCGATATTTCCCTTTTGGATATGTTATGATTACGTTCTTATATGTTAAGTCTTCCGTGCACATTTGATTAGGATATATGCTCATGCCATGGGTCAACATGGAGTCTCTGTAAATTCCTTGTCCCGTGTCTATGATCCGGTGTGGCTGCTTGGAACGTGATAAACTTAGTATCGTAGCTATAGGTTTGACGTGTCCTAGAATTCTGAAAGCCGCGTTAGGTAGAGTCTTTTTCAGGGTGAATCGCGGCCATACCTATTACAAAGAGGCTACTAGACATTTAGGAAGTGTTCTCTTTCATGATCTATGTCACGCTAAGTGAACGCCCTTACTATTCTAATTCATGCTATTCGCATTTGCGGAATCATGCCTAATGCCGAGTAAATGCTGGAGAAATTAAATGGTAACGATCATGAGGGTGCCCATGATGGTGAGCACGTGCCCCACCCGTTCACGAGAGCACGTATTCGTGTTTCGCCTTCCCATCACGAGTTTAGGGCAACATTCGGGAAGGCCGGTACAGCCATGACTTCGTGTCCAAAATCGTATGTACATTTCCTCAAACGGGAATGCAACAACAACTAAAGGAGGTATTTCTTGAGGATGATCCTTCTGAAAGTTCACACGGGTCAAAGCGTGGACGAAGATCCACACGATTTTATAGAGGAGATTTGAAAATCACCTGTGTTACGGGGTGAACAACGGGAATGCGTTGAATCACCTCCTACTAGCTAAAGCGGGGTAGGAAATATACGATTTGGGTTAACGGAGGGACGCCAGTGGCTATGGTGTAGGCATGATATGTTGGGATGAGTTTCACACCGCATTCATGGATCGATTCTCTCCTTGGGAGATGAGGAGCGGCGCGCCGAGCTTGTAACTGGGCTAAAGGGTAACATGTCTCGTCTGTGAGTATGCATTGGAATTCATCAAGTTATCAAAATATGCCTGAGTCGTGGTGATCAATGTGTCAGCGATCCATTTTCAGGCGTGAGCAGCGTATTACTTGGGCAAGGATTGCCGGATCGCCATACTTCACTGTGACATTACTTTCCCCATATTGTATTACATATGCACAAGCAGATGGAGTCAATCTACAAGAGGTGTAGAAAGGCGAGGGGCCGTGGACTCGATATAGCGTGGGTTTCTCGCCAGTTAGGGGGTGTGGACCACGCCGCCGACCAAAGATGTGCCTATGGGCTGCTCCGGGGCCCATCATCAACCAAAGACGCTCATCCTGTTCGGGGAGACCAGAGATGTGGCTATAGGCTCAGGGATCATGGTAGCATTGTGCAGCTGGAGCGCACCTTTCCGCCTTGTGCGGGCAAGGGCAAAGAATCATTCGTGGAGGTGTCTCTCGGCTCACATGCATGCTTGTTTTCGGGGTGTGGCAAACTCATTACTGGGGGATTAGAGATTGACTTGCGCTTGTTCTACCGCTTCCAAAGAAGACGACCTTCTCAAAGCCAGGTGCTTCCATTGGGCCACTGCGCTAGCGCCAAAACAAACATTTTATGCCTTAGTGCCTCGGCTAAGGGGTGAGGCTTCGCCGTACGTGGTCAGCTGTATGTGTCATGAGTCTTTCATTGATGCTTATGCTTTGTTAGACCCTGAGCTACATTGTCTTTTGTGACGCTTTTTACATTTCTAGTAGCTTTGGAGTTAGTCCCGAAATTTTGTCGTAACCGTTCTCTCCGTGTCTACTCCTAGCTTAAGTGATTCGCTGTGGCTGGGCGAGTATATACTGTGTTTCCCATTACGTATCGCATAAGGTCACCTCCGTAGACTTAGGCGGAATTAGCTATGATTGATTTTGATATTATTCTGGGAATGGATTGTTGTTTGCATGCTATGCTGCTAACTGGTGTAATCCGAATCTGGAGTTCCATTTTTCTGCAGAACTGGCTTTTTAGAATGGAGGTAGTTCAACAAGTATCTATAGTCACTCTTTATCTCTTACCTCAAGGCCGTGAAAATGATCTCTAAGGGTTACATGTACCACCTAGTTGTGCTTAGGATGTGTAGAGTCCGATACCCTTACTATTCGCCGGCCTAAAGGGGCGTGTGAGTATCCCCGGAGGTTTTCTCCGATGTAATGTGTTCCTCCCGAGAGGGAAGTTGATTTCAGTATTGATCTATTGCCTGATACGCAACCCAGCCTCCATTCCTCCTCCTGTGATGGCTCCAACCGAACTAAAAAAGAAAGAAAAGTCAAGGACTTGTTGATAAGGATTTCAATAGACCGAGCAAGTCTCCATGGGGTGCACCTCTGCTCTCTTCTTTGTTCAAAATAAGGATGGATCACTTCGCATGTGTATTGATTATCTCAGATGAATAAGGTCACTTTCAAGAACAAAATCTCTCGCTCTGTGATTGATGATTTATTCACTACCTGTGGTGCCGTGTGCTTCTCGAAGACAGATCTCAGATCTGGGTATCACTCACTCTCGCATTCCGTGATAGCGATATCCCGTGTTAATAAACCTTCGAACTCTGCATGACATTATGAGTTTGTAGTTATGTCATTTGGACTAACCAATGCTCCCGCATCCCCATGGATCCGGCGAATAGGTGTTCAGCCGCATTCAGACACGCCGTGATTGTGTTCATCGATGAAATCATTATATACTCCCTGAGCGAGGATATATGCCGCTCATTTCAGAGTAGTGCTTTCCGCATCTCAAGGATCTTTAGTTGTATTCCAAGTTTAGCAAAAGTAGTCTCTGCCGATCTCGTAAAGCATTTGGGCCATGTAGTATCGTGGAGAGGGAAATAAATAAAGAGATTCTAAGAAAATCGAGACGGTGAAGTATTGGCCTGTGACCTAAGTGAGTCCTTAAGAAATTCGTAGCTCTTGGGCTTGTAAGGCTACGCTACCAAGATTTGTTGAGGGTTTTTCATCAATTGCACCCCATCAATTGTAAAGTTGACTCGTAAAAAGATAAAGTTCCAATGGTTGGAGGATTTTGTGAGGAAAGCTTCCAGAATTGAAGACCCGACTCACTTCAAAGACTAAAGGCTGACTTTACCCGAGGGGTACTGATGGCTTTATTGTATATTATGATTCTTTAAGGGTTGACCGGGATGCTAAGGATGTAGAATGGGAAGGTAATAGCATATGCCTCTCGACAAGCAGTTCACGAAAAAGAATTACCCGACCCATGATCTTGAATTGGCTACTAGTGGGTGTTTGCATTGAAGATACAGGCATTACTTGTAATGTGGATCCACGTGGACATGTTCACTGATCACAAGAGCTTGCAATATGTGTTCATGAAGAAAGATCTCAATGTTCTGTTGTGCTGGAGGTGGTTAGAGTTATTAAAGGACTACGACATAAGTGTCTTTTACCACCTCGGCAAGGCTAATGTATTAATGGATGCACTTAGTAGGCCTCTATACTGAGAGTGTCCTCGCGTGGATACGGAAAGAAGGAGTTGGTGAAGGATGTCCACCATCTTGCAAGATTGGGAGTTAGATTGATCGACTCACCGATGGCGCGCGACAGTGTGCACGGGTCAAAATCATCCTAGGGTTGATGTCAAATCTAAGCAATATGGGAGGGATCTCGATTTTGAGGAAGCTATAGGAAGTTGAAGTGAGTCAAAAGGTGAAGGTTTTCTCCCCAAGAAGGAGATGGTGTGCTACGATATCATGGTCGACTATGTGTTCCAGATATTAATAATTTGAAAGTTCCAATATTACATGCAGGCACATGGTACTAGATGTTTCTATCTATCCAGGTGCCACCAAGATGTATCATGACTTGCTAGTTGGTGGAATGGAATGTTAAGGATATTGCAGAAGTTCGTAGGCCAAATGTCCAAACCGTCGCCAGTGAAAGTCGAGCATCAAAGGCCGAGGCTTATCAGAGATAAGATTCCCACATGGAAGTGGGAAGAGATTAACACGGATTTCACATGTGCCTACCTCGTACTCGACAACACTACGATTCCATTTGGGTAGTGGTAGATAGGTTAACCAAGGTCGCATACTTTCTACCGATCAAGACCATGGATTCGGGCCTGATGATTATACCAAGTTGTATATTTAGGAGTTGGTTCGACTTCATGGAGTGCCCTTGTCTATTATTTCAAACCGAGGTACTAATTTACCTCTCCGTTTTGGGCTGCCTTTCCAAAAGGGTCTTGGGACTCAAGTTAAGCTCGTAACCGCATTCCATCTACAAATGGATGGCCACTGAGTTTTGACAATCCGTATTCTTGAGGACATGTTTCGAGGGCATGTGTTATGGATTTTAAAGGTAGTTGGTATGATCATTTGCCCTTAATCATGTTTGCTTATAATAACAACTATCACTCCAAAACATCCAAATGGAACTGGGTGCATTGAGGCTTTCGTGGCATGGGCGGAGGTGTGCCCTCCCATCGAATGGTTTGAGGTTGGTGGGAGGCAACTATGATAGGGACAGATTCGCCAATGGTGCCATGGTAAAGGTTCAGCTTGATAAGGATGTTGAAAAACCGCTCGCGTAGTCTTTAGAAGCCTATGGATTTGAGAAGAAGAGATTTGGAGTTTGGAGGTGGATGACGGGGTATTTATAAAGATATCTCTCATGAAGGAGTCATATGCTCAGAGCAAAGGAAAACTCGCCCCCCAAGATGTTGTGCCTCTCACTCAAGTTATGAGAAGAGTTTGTAAGGTAGCATATAAGCCGACTTGCCATCGAGTTATGTTTAGTACATCCCATGTTTCATGTGTCTCTCTTTAAAAAGTTCTTGGGTGATCCAGCTTTAGTAGTCCCTGTGATGGCCAAGTAGTGTAAAAGATGTGCCTCCGCTATGAAGAAGTACCCATGGAAATATTAGATCATCAAATCCATAAGCTAAGGAACAAAGAAGTAGCTTCACTTAAAGTATTATGGAGAAATCAACATGTTAAAGGATCTACTGAAGCCGAAGGCATATGATGGCTGATACCCACACCGTTTCTCTACCGCTTAGTTTCGCTTAAGGTATCGCTTGCCCTAAACCTCTAATTAGATTTTCATGTGTTAGTTCATGCATACAAGTTTATTTTATGATATGGTAAATGTATGTGATGTTCGAATTCCGCCGCTATGTAGCTTTTCTGAGGTAGTCAATCCGCTGGGCCAAACTTAAATGATCGTGATTTGTATATGGTGATAGCTTGTTTCGATTTTTCTGCATGTCTCTAACATTCGAGGATGAATGTTTCCAAGGGGGAGATATTATTATACCTAGGGAACCCATGATCGATCAGAGTTGATCACGGAAATAATATAGGTCCCGTGATACGCTTTATACTCTTAAATTAGTCGTGTTGTCTAAGCTATTTGGATACATTTTCATGTGATTTTATATAAAAGTGAAGATATGTGCTAACCAACATGATTAGCCTTTTTTGTAGGTTTTGGCGACTTTTGAGGAGCTAATTCATGAATTGCGAAGTGAGGCTTGGAGAAGGAATCAACACACAACGCTTCAAGAAAGAGGAGGCCCAAAACAGCCCACCAAGGCTGCTGGCAACGTGCCACGGCAGTGAGGCTGCCCAAGACAAACAAGGGCTAAGTAAGGGGGCAGGTTACTAAGCAGTGGTGGCCCGCGACTGGGGCGAGGTGTGACGCGCTGCCTGGGCAACAGGCTACGCTGCTATCGCGCAAGGTCCCGCGAGGCCGATGTGTTGATTTCAGTGAGTTTTCATGCCTCCATGTCACGGGAGGCAAATAGCTTCTCCGCGATACACTCCGCGTGACACCTGAGTCGTTCCACGACAAAGCCAAATTATGCACGTTTCCTCCATTTACTATAAATAGGACCCTTAGCTCTTATTTCCAAAGGGGTCACGATTTTATTCTCGGGAAAACCGCATGAGAGAAGGGAGAAGTGGGAGAACTCAGCTAGCGTTTGTCAAATTCCCTTCTCATCTACCACCCTATGTAAGTATGTAGTTAGGAGTAGATTAATAGTAGATTAGGAGTAGATTAACGTAGTTTTACTAACATGAATGGCAAGAACCTTCCTCTAGGTTGAAGCCATGGATTACGATTGTAATTCTATGATATTGTTTTGGAATTGAGTTATTGATTGTTGTTTTCGCTCTGCATTTGCTTTTGTTGGTTGTTTTTATGATTGATCACCATAAAAGCATATTTGTTAGCTTGGGAAATAGCTTGAGAAGGCATTACCTAGGTCTGACATGAGAATGTGGGGAGCATGAAGTAATCTCGAGAGGTTCCGTGTTTGGATAGAAATATACCTAACACCTGCTTCGTTGACACATCAGTTATGAAAGACCAACTTGGGATGTCACATCACCACTCGAAGAAGTAGTTGTGCGGCTAAGTTGCATTAAATGGTTAGACGTACGAAGTCCTCAATCGTTTCCCCGTAAACCACAACATAATGACGCTCGCGATCAGAAAAATTAAACTCCTCGCTCACAATGATGCAAAGGAGGCTAGATTGCCGTGTTAAGAGGCTCGAAAGACCATGAACATGCAATTCTAATTATGTGAAATAGCAATTGATATTTCCATGCTTATTCCATTGCAAATCGTAGCACGCATGACTAATCTGCTTTTGACTCTATGTTGCTCCTAAAAGCACTTTCTTATCACTTCGTTGACCCAAACTTAGACTTAAATATCCTTCATCAAAATGTCTATAACCAACACTTTTGATATTTAAGACTCACGCTATAAATGGCGGTTAGAGGAATGGGTCCAGCCCCCGTGGGTTCGACATTCCGTTCTTAAAAGTGGCCACTATATTACTTGCGGACGCACCCGTACACTTGCGTCTCACCAAGTGTTTCTGGCGCCGTTGCCTGGGACTCCTGGCGGCTTTGATAACTTATCTATTTTTGTGTGATTTATTAAATTTTCCTTAAGTGTTGAGAAAACTTGGTCTTAGTTTGTCATTTTGCGGTGTAACAGTTGTCCCGCCGAGCCGGCTGTAAATAGAGAGCTTGTGGAACCGCTGTTGAACTCGAACGCCAAATCCATTTGCAAAGGAGAGTAGCTCTAGAGCAAAGCTGAAGAGACTTCAAGAAAAGGTACAACAACCACCATGGACAAGTACAACCGTATCACATTAATGGCAAGAAGCATCTCGCTTCGCGAAGTGGCAATCCCACTAGCGACGAATGTATTCTAGCATTCCGTGAAACCTGAGCTCGGAGGAAACTTTGAGCTTAAATGCATTATGGTGCACTGCCACATTCTAGTGGTCACATCGAATGGCACATGAGGACCCGCAGCTAAAGACTACCGTAGCTTGAGATAAGCGACACGTTCATCCCCACCCCGACGTGTCCACGTATTATGTCCGTTTAACCCTCTTCCCATTTTCATATTGGGAGTGTATGGCCGAAGACCGAGCCACCGAACTCCATTACTTCATGGATGACATGGCCGTAGTTCCTTATCGATTCTTTCCTTCGTGCAAGACCGCAAAGTTGCGGGCGAGATACTAAGTTTTAGCGTAAGCCCGATGAGAACTTGTATATGGCTTGGGAAAGATTCAAGTCATTATTGAGAGACTTCCGTCTCATCATCGTAAATCAAATGAAGTAAGCCGCCCATACTTTGTAGAAAGTCTGTAATTCCACATACAAAAATATTACTAGACTCTCGCAACGGTGGGCAAGCTTGAGAAGACATATGATTTAGTTGTACACTTTGTTGAATGCACTGCACAAGAAACTGCAGTGGCACAAATAATCATCAAGAGGGGCAGAAGAAGATCGTGGTTGGACAGCAGATTTCGCTTTGAATGTCATGGCGCTTAGCTTCGCTTCAACATCAAATGATGACTCCGGGCCAATAAACCGAGTATGCACCAACACCAGACTGTGTTAATGCAGTTCAGGAAGCTCCGAGTTGGTGTGAATGGTGGTAATAATGGGCACAACGCTGTAATCTTGTGGAGCTAATCCGAATCGTCAATTTTTGTTGGGAATGTGCATTGAATCGAATTTGGGAACAACTCCAATGTAATCGGGCAGGCCACCCGAATTCTTCTTGGGGTGGAAATCAAAAGCGTAATTTTATGCAACTCAACAACATCAAGACGTTGTAATGGGCGTATTGATGGGCATAGTAGCGCCCGCACGAGGAAACACCGCAAAATCATGGAGACCCAAAATCGCTAGCGTAAAATCAAAGCGAGGATGGCGCCAGACTTAATGAATCGCCATAGCCACCCGCAATCTTGAAAAGCAAGTGGGTCAAATAGCACGCCGTATTACGCAGGCCACAAGGGGATTACTGGCGTGCATCCTAACCCCGCGCATCAATGCCATCAATCTTAGAAGCGGTAAGCAGTTAGCTGATGTACGGCCTAAAGAGTTAAGAGGCCGGTAGCAAATGAGTTTGCAGCACTGTGACCATCCACCGAGCATCGAGCAAATCAGCCGGGCAACAAAATGTGCACTTTATCAAGTAGCCTAAAGCACAAAGACTACCACCACCATTTCCGCAAATTCAAAAAGAGCAAGGAGGAGTGAATGTTTTCAAAAAGTTCTGCGAGAGTTTCAAAGAACTTCATATAAATTTGCCTCTTATTGATGTCTTGTAGGGAATGCCCAAGTATGCTAAATACTTGAAGGATGTGACGGCGAAGTTAGATTGTGGACGTCCAACTGTAGCACCGATCGAGGAGTGCACATAGTGGCATTGAGCAAAAATGCCAAAGAAGCTCAAAGACCCCGGGAGTTTTACCTCCCCATACAAAATTGGTAAAGCCGAAGTGCTCGAGCTTTGTGTGATTTAGGGCAGCAAAGCAACCTAATGCCCCCGCCCTTATTCAACACCTTGGGGTTGGGAAGATCGAGACCGGTCGCAGTTGATGTTGTACCGGGCCGACAAGTCGCAAGTGACACCTGACTAATCATAGAGGACTTTCATCAAAGTAGGTAAATTTATTATACCTGTGGCGATTTTATTGTTTTAGATTTTCGTGTCACGACTGTGCACTCCCTTAATTCCTCGGGACGGCCATTCTTGCCAACGAGAGCTATGATTGATTTGAAAGAAGGGACCCCGAAATGAGGGTCGAGGACGAAGAAGAAACCTTCCGGTCTACCAATGCATTTAACTCCACTGCACACTTACAGAAACCTTTTTCAAGTTAGCTGCGGTTAAGCAGAGGTAAGTGGTGGAGGAGTCCACAGTGCACTCGCCAAAGAAAATATCAAAAGTCACCCGAGTCCGACAAAGGGCTTCAATTGGCAAAGGCTGGAGAAAGGAGGAACAGTGGAAGTCAAGCCTCAACAAACAGAAGAAAGCCGAGATGGTTCTCGAAAGAGCACCTGTGCATGAGGATGTCCTAAAAGGAGGGGGCCCACGTCGTGTCACCCACGTGTGTCAAGGCGTCGCTGGGAGGCAACCCAAGGGTACCCTCGTACAATTTGTAATTTTTATTTTATTTTGATTTTGTTAGTTTCACTTTGTTCGTTGTTCAGGGTGGTTAGGCATGTGGAAGTGGGGAAGTCCGAAAGTACCCTGAGGGAGGAAGCTAGAAGCATGGAAGAGGAAAAAGTGTGGGTCGATCACCCGCTTGTGCAAATGGTGGAAAAACATGCTACTAGCCAGGCCTAAAGGCCTCAGGAGTATTTCACCCTCTTGAAATGTTAATTTAATGCTACTGTGGACATAGCATGATTTAATTGTGAGAAATTAAGTTGGAAATTTCAAAATTTTTGTGCCTAACAAATTGTCAGAATGTAATGCTTGTTTGAAAATGAGAAAATTTGAAAATTTTGGGAGTCAAGATGAATTATCACCCGTTGGTTTTTCTTTCTGCTCTTTTCCGACTCTGTGGGGTCTTTGAACCGAAGAATAAAATTTTTTTTATTTTTATTTTATTTTTATTTATTTTTATTTTTTTCTTTTTTGTCTGTACATAATGTTTTAGTCATAGTGAGGGACTTTTTCCGACGATGGATGGATGACGACCGCCTTGAGGAAAATTAGTCGATAGATGTCGTTTTATGTAATTACAACAATGGATGTTCATGTTCTTGTTAAGGTACATATGATTGTAAGAGGAAAGTATGTTGCTGTTGAAGCATGCAAGTGTATAACTTTTTTGAGACACTTAGGCTCTTAAATTTGACTCAATATAATTGAAGCTTAATTTGAATTCTGTGATTAGCCGAAGTTAAGAGTCTCACATGTATTGAATTCGAGCATGCGTGAGTGTAAGGTTGAGTATTCTAAGGTTGTGGATTGTCTAGAACTTGCCTGTGGATGAAGCGAAAATGAAGGATGTGGAATTGTAGGAGATGATTTAGGCATTTCTTTGAATTAACCTTATTGTTTTATCCTCGTCTTACCTACCTTGAGAAATTAATCCTAGTTAGCCTCGTTGAGCCTTGAGCCTATTCTTCATAGCTGCAACATAAGCTTAACTTTTCTTTTATTAACCTTGAATTTGACCCAAAGCTCCTAAGCGCTTGAAGAAGAAAAATCCGAAAGAGTAAAGGAGTGAGGAGAATGAAAAGAAAGGAAAAGTAGCAAGTTGTAGAAGTTGAGAAAAGGTCAAAGGTGCACTTGTGTGAAAATGGTTGATTATTGTTAAGGAGTAAGAAAACAAAGTAATGAAAAGTTATTCATAGTGCCTCTTACCGACAAGTCAAAAGTGCCTAAATAAAAGGGGAAACAAAAGAGGAAAAAGAAAATCATCAAGGATGAAAAGGTGAAGTAAGGGAAGGGAAGTTCGCAATGAGGGCGTGATGTATTAAAGCGCTTAGGAAAGATAGTCACTATTACCGCCATAATAGTACCTACCGTACTGAGTTAATGCGTTACAAACTCAAGCAAAGTCCTACTTGATCCTACATTCATATATCCTCAAATTAGTGGAGTAAAACACTAAGGGCAAGCTTATGGGTCATGACATGAAGCATGTGAATTCTTTGTGAGAGAGTGTAATTTTTTATTAACACACATGTCAATGTAAAAATTGTTTTTGCGTGTGGTTGGGTAATCCCTTTTCCCGTGAGGGCACATGTTTAATGAAGATAAAAACATGGGATTTCTTAATCAGTTGATTGACACGAGTTTGCTTACATTGAGAGTCGATTCTTGAGGTTAAGAAGTCTAAATATGTTGTATTTCATAGGATGTTCTATTTGTAACTTGTATCTTACGTAATCATTATAGCCGTAGCTTGAATTATCTTGCTAGATTAGTTATGTGGGACTCTCCATATGCATGATATGTAAAAGGTTGTTCGAGACGAACAAGGCTTTAAGTGTGGGGTTGTGATCACGGGAAATAATATAGGTCCCGTGATACGCTTTATGTCTTAAATTAGTCGTATGTCTAAGCTATTTGATACATTTTCATGTGATTTTTTATATAAAAGTGAAGATATTGCTAACCAACAAGGATTAACCTTTGTTTTGTAGGTTTTTGATGACTTTTGAGGAGCTAATTCATGAATTGGTGAAGTAAGGCTTGGAGAAGGAATCAACACTCGAACGGCTTAAGAAAGAGGAGGCCCAAAACAGCCCACTCGCGATTTTCTAAGAACGTGCCACTTACAGTGTGCTGCCCAAGACAGCCCCGCGCTGCTGGCAGCGTGCCACTATAGGTGGCTCCGCGACCAAGGAGGTGTGACGCGCTGCCCAAGCAGCGTGCCACGTTGCCATCGCGGCAAGGTTCTGCCGAGGCCGATTTTCTGGTTGATTTCCGCTGAGTTACGATGCCTCCGTGTCACGGAGGCAAAGGTTCGCGATACACTCCGTGACACGGAGCCGTTCCACGACAGCCAAATTATGCACGTTTCTCCATTGAGCCAAAAATGTGACCCTTAGCTCTTATTTCCAAAGGGGTCACGATTTTATTCGAAAACCGCATAGGAGTGAAGGGAGAAGTGGGAGAACTCATCTGTGTGGTTTATCAAATTCCCTTCTCATCTACCAATCTCATGTAAGTATGTAGTTAGGAGTAGATTAATAGTAGATTAGAGTAGATTAACGTAGTTTTACTAACATGAATGGCAAGTAACCCTTCCTCTAGGTTGAAGCTATAGATTATGATTGTAATTCTATGATATTGTTTTGGAACTGAAAGCTATTGATTGTTGTTTTCGTTTCGCACTCGTTTTGTTGGTTGTTTTTATGATTGATCACCATAAAAGCATATTTGTTAGCTTGGGAAATAGCTTGAGAAGGCATTACCTAGGTCGGGACATGAGAATGTGAGGAGTGAATAATCTCGAGAGGTTCCGTGTTTGATAGAAATATACCTAACACCTCGCTGGGTTGACACACTAGGGTTATGAAAGACCAACTCGGGATGTCACATCACCACTCGAAGAAGTAGTTGTGCGGCTAAGTTGCGTTAAATGGTTAGACGACGAAAGTCCCTAATCGTTTCCCGTAAACCACAACATAATGATTGCCCTCGCGACTAGAAAATTAAAACTCCTCGCTCACAATGATGTAGCGAGGCTAGATTGCCGTGTTAAGAGGCTCGGAAGACATGAACATGCAATTCTAATTATGTGAAATAGCAATTGATATTTCCATGCTTATTCCATTGCAAATCGTAGCATCGCATGACTAATCGGTTTTGACTCTATGTTGCTCCTAAAAGCACTTTCTAATACTTCGTTGACCCAAACTTAGACTTAAATATCTCACTAAAATGTCTATAACCAACACTTTTGATATTTAAGACTCACGCTATAAATGGATAGTTAGGAGGAATGTCCTCGGGGCCTCGTGGGTTCGACATTCCTAAGCCAAAAAGGGCCACTATATTACTTGCACGACCCGTACACTTGCGGGCTCACCAGGAGTCAAAACTGAGAAAAAAACTTGAAAGTCGCACTAGATCTTGGCAGTTTGTGTTGTGGAGGCCACGGTGGCATGACCACGCAGTCGGTGGTCGACTCACAATCCCCGTTAGGTCCCTCGTGGTCTTCCTTGGAGGTTTGGCAGGTTGGGAAGGGCGTTGAAAGCCACTGATGGTGGCCATGAGTCGGGTCCGCCTCACGATTCGTGAGGTCACCTCGTGCGTTGGAATGCATGGTTGGTCAAGGTTTTGAGCAGCGGGGATCACTGTGGTGACCATGAGTCGCTATCCACCACACTGTGGGGTCCCCGAATATTTTGGGAAATGAGTACACGGATCCTACCCACGAGTCGTGCTCCCTTGGCAATGACTCCCGAGTCTCCTGGGACCGGTAACTGTAACTTCAACGTTTTTAGTAAGGGTGTTTTTGTAATTCCTAAACTCCTAAGGCCTAAACTACATTGCTTTAAGGTCCGAATGGGGTCTTTTAAGGGGGTTAAGTTTATGTTACCTCGTTTATGCACACAAGAGTATAGAGAGTAGGTTAGAAGGGTGATTCACGTTGTTCTTTCTCTATTCTAAATTCCATCTGGGATAGCAAGGAAGTTAAGAAACCGATAATCCCGTATGTAAGGTCATCAATGGGTGAATTCCTCCACACCCATACTCCTACTCTATGATTTTACTTAAAATTTATCAAAAACTCATGGGGTTTTGTATTTGATTTATATAAAATCTAATGATTTAATTATGGATTTCATGACTTTGAAATAATTATCATAATCTATGGATTTTGTTCATCTTTTGAGATTTAAATTGATTATAATATTGTTGATTTGATTTCTAAGCAATTAAGCTTAATTATGCATGCCCCATGATGAATCGAATTATGATCTATTTTCCCATTGATGTTATTTACAAGCCCACTCGAATTATGTTTTAAATTATGAATTTATTATGTTACCCAAGATGATTTCTAAGAAATTCAAGCTATATACATGATCTACAAGTATGTATGAATCTTATTATTCATGAATTATGTTTTTGGCCGACTCACGGGCCTCATGTCATAGATAGATCACATATGTTCAAGAATGTTTGGTGATTATTATGATTTAACTAACCCATTAACTCATGTATATTATTATGAGCACTATATAAGGCCTGGAAGTAATATCGAACACCGAGTAGGTTCTGTGTGGATCAAAGTTAAGCCCGATCTTATGAACTACGTGTCACCGTAGGTATGTCGGACCCTTTCATTTTAGTCCCCGGCCCAAATGGCCCTTTTCATGGTGATATCACACTTTTTATGGTCTTCTACTCCTTGGCAAGGTCCCAACACCCTCTCGACTAGGGTTACAAGTCGCTTCATGTGTGTTCATATGTGGTATGCCTGGGCAGACCCCCACTGTCTCTCATGATTTATGCATGTTATGATTATGTATGTTGGCTCATGTCATGTTAAGTAAATCTCTTCTATTATGATTATAATTATGTTATGTTACGAATGTTTTGAAAACCTTGAGCCATATGATATGTTATTAAGATTTATGATACGAGCATGACGTCCGTCTATGATCATTTATGAATTTCATATATGTTTTAAATGTCCGTTTTACTTACCTTGCAAACTCGCACATTCAACGTATTGACTACATACTGGGTGTTATATCGTTTTCATGATACAAAGTCCCAGCTTCTGTGCTCATCCTCACCCATGACAGAGTTTCATATTCACTCGCCGGTCTTGGTGAGTTCTCATGTTTCGAGGGCCATGTTCATACTCTATGTTGTTCTTTCGCTTCGATGCTGGATGCCAGTTAGGGAGTTGTCCCATCAATCCGCCATTCATGTTGTAGAGGCTGCTGGGGACGCAGTTGTATTCGACCGTATTGTATAAGTCTTGTACCGATTTTCCCTTTGGCTATGTTATGATTATACGCTCTTATATGCTAAGTCTTCCTCTCATGTGATTGGATTAGATGTATGCTCATGCAATGGGTCGACATGGGGTCTCTCGAGGCTCCTTGTCCCGTGTCTACGATCCTGCGTATGTTTGGGTCGTGACAAATCACCCGCACCGGTGACACCCAAAGATGCCTACTTCAAACTCACCAAAAAATGGGTTAAATACCCCAAAAGACTAAGACAATGAAAATATTTCAATCACCTACCACTTTCCATCACAAGGCTCAAGTGAGGGAAACCTTTAGTAAAACAAAGGCATTACTCATTCATGAAACACACATAAAGATCTCCCATCATAATCAATGCACATTCAAAGATTGCCTTGTGAGTTTATACTACCAATGCCCTATTCTCAAATTAGTGTTCAAATGCACTTTGTGTCCTCAAAAGGACGAGGCCACTCACCTAAATAATAATCTCTATTCTTTTTTTCATGAAATCATTACACACTCACAAGGGATTGTATTGGGGAGATCATCACACTCACTCTCCCAAAAGAAGTATTCATGCATACTCTTGACCCATAGGCTTGCCCTTCTTGTAATTCTCCACTAATATAGAGTAGTTGCATTTAAGATCATCTCAGACTTGTGGGTTCTCAAGGTAGGCTTGGGTTAAGGGTAGGATAAGAATTTTATTGTAGTGACTAGATCCTCCCTAATGCTTTTGGTGGACATACCTTCCATCAAATCCTTCCATCTACTTAACCTTGTTTCAATTTTCTTTTACTGCTTTCAATAACCCTCCTTATAACCCCTTTTCTTCACAACTAGCATTACCACCTCAAGGGCAAGCACCAACTCATACAATTTGGATTTTCTCATTTCGATTTATCTTTTATGCATTTTGACAACAATACGGTACTGCCTCAAACCAAAATCTTATTTCAAGACACCCCCCTAACTTAGACTTGTCTCATTTTTCTTTCTTGCCTCGGGCCCCTTTTTTCTTAGGCTTTGAACCTCATTTCATCACTATCTTATCACCAAAAGATTAGTGTGAGAATGGTGCCAAAAAGGGAGTATCAAAAATGTTCTTAAGGCTTGCGAAGGTGGTTTCCAAAGAAAGGGTCTAAAGCTCAATGTTGGTTGACAAAGGTTAATGCTCAAGGAGGGTATATGTATGAAGTGGCTTAACAAAGGAAAGCCTAAGATCATATCTTTAATACAACTACGTCTAGAATTTCGCCTTGAATCACTATTGGGGCAAGTTCTGGACAGTTAAGTCATGAGAGACTCATCAACAATTTCTCATCGCACACGGCATCACCCTTAAAGGGATCCACAAGAGTCATTCTCTCCACGATATTTTTAATTTCGTGACATCAAAGCAAAGTAAACATCATAATCAAGCAAAAATTACAATGTATAACAAAGAATACTATGCTACTTCGTGTCATCCATGCTCATTATCTTCCATTTTCATGCCTTCATTTAAAGGTCCTATAAAAATTTCGGTGGTGCCTCTCAAAACATCTTCACACAAGACTAAAACAACATGACATTTTCCCGTAAGAATGTCGCCACTAATCTCGTCATCAGAAATACCAACCCAGCTTTGACAAACAAAAAATAAAAGAATGCTTCTTGGGAAAACCACGATCAAAAGAAAACTCAAGTTTACATTTCTACACTAATATTTACCATGGCGAAAAAGAAAAGAAACAGTTTTGGGGTCATTTCTTCAAAATTTTCAAATTTTTTCTTTCAATTAAATACGAAGACCCCATAGGTCACTATTCATCAATCAAAAACAATAAAACTTAACCAAATCATTCATTTTTATTTCAAACAAAAGAGGATACGCCCGACTAAGGCGATCATCAAAACATCACACACAAAACCACACTCGACAAAGGCTGGACTCACTCAATCCCAACTACAATTCACAAGAACATAAAAAAACTCCTCCCCCACTTAAGAGAATACATTGTCCCCAATGTAGATATGCATAAAGGGAAAGGGACAAGAAACTCCCCTAAGTGTGTCGGGCCATCATCCGTACCGCTCACCACTATCGCCGCCTCACCTAGTCAAAGAAAAATCATCACCTGTGCCCTCATAAAGGTCATCAATTGGCCCTCGAATGAGGAAGGAGTACCTATTGCAACATCCAATGCGCTCATGTCCGGTACTTCAATCGAAAGTCTAACTTTTCCACCTATGTACTTCTATTTGGAGGAAGTGACTGCCCCTTCCCCTACGTCCACCCTCTTGCACAACATGGTCATAGTATCGTATAATGACTTGAGCTCCTTTGACCGTGTTGTCACGAGTACTGGGAGTGCTCTTAGCCAATCTTTGGAGTTGATTTCATATGAGTTCGCCATCTCCACAGTCGACGGGAGACCACTTGGTTGAGAGGATTGTGGGGAAGCTCCCCGCCGAGGCAAGTCACCCGATGCTTGGCCCGACATATTTGACTGGGCATAGCGGTTTCGGGCAAGTGATGATTTATCTAACCTATAGAAGCGGGTCCCTCCTATACTTCAAAGGCCCGTATCTCTTTCTTCCTTTCCATTGCTTCTGTCTTCTAAGATATCTCTTCCTATCAATATCAATCATTCCTAGAGTAGAGGAAGGAGTCTCATCGTGAAAAGAGGTACCCCAGCTGCTTCAAAAAGCTAGGAAATCAAAACAAAGATATGGCATGGAAGTACTGACTATCGAGCCTTCTTTTTCATCTGCTGAGCTACAATTTCACCAAAGTTGGATGGGAACCCCGACATATGCTAAGCAATCAAAGATGGCCATTTCCATGGTACTTGCTGCTCATTTTTGATAGGATGATGCGAGAACAAATAAAGTCCACTTACGCTTGGCTCGAACTTCAAATCACATGCAGAGATTTTTCCACCCATTTGAGGCCTGTGAGAGGAGTATCAACAGGAATAATGCGAGCCACCCATGCAAACCCGTCCTCTCATATTGGCCACCCATGACATGTACTCGTAGTAGAGCCGATTTGATTTCGTAACAGTAGTTTATAGCAATGTGTGATATCAACTTCCACTCCCGCATCATCACCGATGGCAAGGTGGGAACTCATCCACTTTGCCCCGGTGTTGCATACTTTTCATGCCTAGTAAAGAGGCATAGAACTCACCAGTCAGTAGTAGGATGGGAGAGGTTGGCAAATGCGTTCCACCGGGCTCCGTCTAAGTGAACCGCGCGATGATGTGTTAGAAAAATCACCTTTTAACCTCGGCCAAGACAAACCTCTTCTCCACTCGATGGAGCGGCCCCCGGCATGACATAATGTTCCTTTATGTTCTGAATACGAGAATGATAAATACCTTGTGTTGGCCCGTGGTTGTGCAAAAATTTGCTTTGCCCGCTAGCAGAGGAAGCAGGGCTTTTCCTTTGCCTGTTCCCGGAAGATGACATGATTTTACTCTTTTGCCGCAAGAATGATGTTAGTGCCAAATAGCAAAGAGAAAACTAAAAACAACATAAAATGAAAAAGAAATCTAATCGTAGGGAGAATTGAGGAACAAGTGGGTAATCAAAACCCGCTTAAAAGAACCACCGATAGCGACAGAAGACCTGGTTCGGCCAAAAATGATTCGTGGACCGCCCGTTTATCGTCGGTGCTTTACTGACAATCAAGTAAGGGATAGTTGTTTCGTTGATACATCAGCAAAAACACGGCCGTGATTCATGAACCGCCAATGTAACGTGGAATCCACTGCGGCTCGAAGCCAAGTTGTAGGAGTGAGCCACAGGTCAAGGCGACATTCGTCGAATCCGAATGAGCAAACCGGCCCCATCGCCCCTAATTTTTTTGAACTATCACATATACGTTTCCCCACTAACACACATTCACTTCCGAACATACTAAAATCAACATGATACTCTTAAAACCCTTGTTCATGATGTTTAGCCCTTAAGAATGGCATCATCCCAGCTCATCATCTGGCAAAACATCGTGCTTAAAACAAACGGGTTACCTGTGACTTCACCCTTTCAAAATGCCACAAACAAAAGCACAAACTCCCATTCCATTCAATCGTGAATAGCACATTTAAGATTTTACCGAGGGAGGAACAAAGCACTACCCTTAAAGCAACAATGAGAAAATTAAAACAAGGGCAAAATTTTTTTTACCGAATGGAAGGACTCGCTCTTCACACTTGACGTTCAAAAAGCTCAGTTACTTGAAATAGCACCTTAAGATATAAGTAGTAGAGGAAGAAAATGTGATCAAGGCTATGTGGATTGTTGGACATGTGAGGGGTTTTATGTGTGAAAGAGGAAAGTGTAATAGGTTGAAGGGAAGGTGGAAAGTTTAATGGGTATGTGTTGGTGGGAAAGTTTCAGCGTTTAGAATAGATGAGTATGGGGAAATGGGGATGTTGGGTAATGGAAAGACAAAAAGGAATGGAAAATGGTGAAAAATGGAAGCTAGGGAGAATATTTAAGTGCAATGTGGCGACCACTAAGTCCTTGGGATTTTTATGGGCCCTCTTTTAAAGTCACACTATAATAGACTCATACCTCGACCTACTCCACCTAAGTTCGCCCCAATCACACCGATGGTCCGCTGAACTAATATCTTGTGCCTCGCAAGTTGCCCAACGATTCATTTCATTACCGACAATTATTCTGCGGCTTACGCATTGAAGTGGCGATCTCGCAGATTACCCGCCGCTTATGTGCTCGCTCTTCAAGGTTAGAGCACCCATCGACAATCAACCAACGAAACACGATTCTCGTTTCGCTGCTCACCGATATCTCAATTCGACCCTGCACCCTTCGTTTAGTGCTTACCTTCACCAAATGTTCCGCCTAAGCTTCTCACTGCTCCTTCCTTCATGGTCTCAAGTTCTTCTCCCTCTTCTAACCTACAAAGACAAAAACAAAACATGAATTAATTCACTAAAAACATGGCTTCGCTTCTCCCAAGAGCGCCTTAGTTAATGTCGTGGCACAACAAAGACTATCTCTCATCAATCCCCTAACCACTGCTCATCATCCAACACCGCCTCCTTCAACTCTAAATCCTTTTCTTCCTCATCAATTTGCAAAACTTAGACCACCTTGCATTTGGGAGGCATTTAACCGATGGATACACCTTGAAGGTGATTTCTTCACTTTCGACTCAAAATTTCAACTCATCAAACTCCACATCCATCACACTCCTTCTTCCCGTAGCCAACAACGGCCTTCAAAATAATGAGAACCTTCATCCATTTCTACAATCCAAGATAGCAAAAAGTCACCGGTAGGATAAACTTGTCAACTCTCACTAACACATCTTCTAAATATTCCATCGCCGCTTTATGGACCTATCCGCCATGAGCAACCTTATCGACGCTCTGCCGTGTTTTCGAGTCCCACTTCAGGAAAATTAAAGGTGGGCATCAAACTGTTAAATACTTCCTGGATCACAAGCTTCTAAATAGACATCTCCCAATTGTGCATGGTATCAGAACGCCCTGGTTCCTCCCTTTTTGGAGCAAGATTGCACATCATTACCGCACTACGATGGTGAGTTTTCTTCAATCCCTCGATCCACCACTTTTTTTCTTCTTTAATAAATCTTTCATAAACTTTTGCATAATCGGGCATCTCGGAGCAAAGCATCCACTAACGAAATATTTACTTTATTTAAATTTACCGAACATGTCAACAAACTTTTTAAAGTGGTCATCCTTCTTTTTCTCGTTGTACGTTGTGGATATGAGGGGAATTTTTGAATCAACCTTGTCATTAGTTGGGGCCTTCATGCCCATATCCTCATCATCATCGGGGATAGGAAGTCATCATTCTTTCCTCTTTTTCCTCATCGCTTTGCCTCATTTTCTTCGGAATCATTTGTGTTTTTATCACCTTCATCTTCTTCACTTGGTTTCGTTTATCACTTTACTTCTGGCTTCACCGGGCATCTCCAATCACCTTGCCACTCCTTGTGACGTTGTCCATGCATTGACCATCCTTCTTGGATTTGGCATCGTGTCACTAGGTAGTGTTCCCTTCATCTGGGATTTATTTCGATCTAATAGTGATTCATTTGGGCCTCAAAATCCTTGATGGAGGCTAATGTGAACTAATGACGCTCAAACCACTTCTAACTAAAAGTATGAAGCGGACGTTAACAATAAAGAACCCAACTTAGAGGCTGGGGTAGATCGCACAAGGAATATGGAAGATCTAGACACACTTCTGGTAAGTGAACTTGTATGATAGTTACTTCACAATTGGGGGGATTCTAATAATCAATGTAAACAAAGCGGCCTATCAAGATTATGGTTGTGAATCAATAATTAAAGGATAAATTCAGGCTCGTGTGCCCCATGAATTCATAACAACTTTAGGTATACACTGTGATCTTCTACCAATGACTTTTTACTTATAGAATCGATAACTTAGGTTCATTCAAACGATCACCAATCCCTTTGCCACGACTATACCAAATTACTTCGACCTCGTCTCATGAGCGTTTAAATTCAACTATTACCACTAAGTTCCGTATATAACTATCCCCGCGATCACAACTCAAGTTAATACAATGATCATCAAGATCAAGGCTCCGCTAGGCCTCCTCTTTTCCCTAAACTCCTCTACCTCTTCAACCAAAGCAGTAAAGAATTTCGGCACTTCCTAACGTTGTACACCGCCTAAGAACTGCCAGGTACATGAAGACAATACAATATAAGTAATTAGTATTGGTTTTAGACTCACTTTGTGCAACCCTAACTTGTTAATCCATCATCGTTTCCACAACCCTAGCTATGGAAGTCTTAGTCTCTTAGTTGCAAGGTTGTGAAGTTTTTCATGACTAAATACATAAAAACAAAATACTTACAAATATTTTGAGAAAAATGCTTCCTTTAATTAATCCACAAAATCTTGAATAACAAGTAGCAAAGAACAATAAGTGAATTCAAGAAAAGGTTAATCACAAGGTTGAACTAACTCAAATTCTCTCTTCAAAGATGTAAAATTAACTACTACAATGTTTTTCACCCTAAACTAATTCTTCTCCATTATGTCACCTCCAAAAATAAAACATAAAACATATTTATAGAGACCAAGAATCCTTTTCCTAAGCTAACAGTGGCAATTTTCCATATTCGTGCCGGTACCTTTGCCACAGACATTCTACAAATCGTAGGAGCATCCTACGGCCCGTGGCAGAAGATCTCGCGGTTTGGATTGTTGGCTAATTTTTGGCTAAGTTTTCGAGCCAAGTTACGATTCATACCTCCTTCCTATGACTCGTGACTGATCCCGTGGGCTTGATGCCTCAATCTTTGCAATTTGCATGAAGTCACCACGATGTGTGATGGCACACCCGTACCAAGTTTTCACTGGCCGTGGTATCCTCTCGCACCGAAAATCAACATCTGTGCAATTTATGGAGTTCATCACGACTGCCTTACTTACCCGACTCATACAAGCTTGGTACGATCCGTGGCAAGACTGTGAGGTTCATTCTTCCAGCCTTAGCCTTCGTTTCTCAACCCACACCAATGCTGATTTTAATTTCGTAGGTCCATCCTAATGTGATGTACCGTGGACTGCATTTTTGCCTTTTTTTTGCACACTTTTAGCTTCCTTTTGCAAATTTACGCTCCAACACCCATTTATGTTGAAATCAAAGGAAAAGTGCCTCATATCCACATAAATACACCTAAGTCCATGCTATTTTCTTAGCTCTGAGCGTCACTGCTATAAATCCACATCATAACTACACCCTCAACTTAAGACGGCATGTCCTCGCAAAGAAGAAGAAAAACTAAATACGACGGTCAACTAGAACATACACTTAAGATATTACTGGCCAATACTCAAACAAATTTTTTAAATATTTAAAATTTTAAAATATTTAGTTAAAATTTTCAAACTTCAATCATTTAATGCATTACAAGCAACATCAAAACATCATATGGCTGTGATCCAGACATCTCATCTAGCTATCAACAGTATCAAGTCATCACCAATGATTTTCACATACGTAATTCAATGGTAAAAGCAAACATAACCCATGTACCTCACACAAATGGTGAAGTCCCCACTTAGATATGAAGTATCAAACACAACATTGACTAGACAAAGTTGAAGCACTCACTCACAAGGAAGTTTGCAAGTAATATGCATCGTATACCATAGGCTTGCCCTATTTTATCTCGCTTTGATTTGTCAAATGGTCAAGTTAGGGTTTACTATAGGACTTGATATGGCTTTTAATGTAGTATTGTGGATGGACATGATAAATATGAGATTTTATGAGTGACTATCCCTTCCTTGACACTACATACATTGGCTACACCGTTTACCAATTTCACCTCACTCTTCGTTTTCCTTTCTTCCCTTTTTACCCCATTTTAAGAATATTTGCATGGGTGAGGCGATTTTTTTGCATTCTTCATACAACTTCAAGCTCTTTTTTAATTTTTATTTTTAAGATTCTTAAGGATTTTCAGATCTTTACTTTTTCACCTCATTACATCTTATTTTTCACCATATTTATCTCTTCTCTTCTTTCTTTTATTTCTTTATCCCGCCCTACCATTTATGAACCCCTATTTCTAGCTACCCTCAACTTAAGCATTTTGACTATGTTGAGGTTCACAATATTCAAGGAAGGACCAAATATAAAATAGGTTCATTATAAATACATGGGTATGGTTAACAGTGAATCAAAGAAATATGGTCTATTAAGGCTCAAACTTGGGATCAAGGGATTCATGAAACTTCTGGTAGGTCAATATAGGCTAAAGTGAGCTAAAACAAAAAGGGCCTATGATCATATCCTAACCAACCATCCTTAACCTATGCAGAGACCAATCAAAAAGTTCTGCATCCTCAACTAACTATGAAATAAAGACTAAAACCTCACTCACACATGGTACATGAACTATTTTTTACTTCACCTATCCTGCTCATACAGGCTTAACAAGAATAACTACTATTAATAACCAAATGACATAAAAAGATCCAATAAATCATGCACGTTGTCACAAAATACAAAAAAATTTTGAACAAATGGTCAATTTTTCAAAAAAAAACAAAACTAGTGCATTTCTATTTGTTGAGTATTCCTCAGCCATTTTCTAATATAATAAAATCACAACTAAAAAAATTCTAACACATGCCTGTCACTAGATAGCATCCGAGGGAAAAGAAGCACGGCTAAGAAAATTTTTTTCCAAAATACAAGTACACCCCTCCCTATTTTGAAAAAGTGAGCTTAATCCCCGAAGCATAAAATATAAGCATGTAGGAAGAGAACATACCGTGGGTACCTCTAGTAATCTTCATATCTTGCTATGGTACCTCCACAATAGCAAAGGGCGCGAGGTGGCCGACGCACTTAATGGTGTAACAACGGGGGAGTAGTTCTTAGTGATTGTGGACGCTTGATCTACTTCCGTAGTAGCCGATTGAATGTGTCTCACTCGAAGAGTTGGCGGCCAATAGCAAGCTTGGGTTGAGCCGCGTGGAGCTTCCCGGCTCCTCTAACTTCCTCTCGCTAACCTCGCATATGTGTCAGATGAGTTTGCATGCTCTCTATTCTGTCCCCGTTTGCTTTCTTTTCTTCTCTCTTCTTCTTCTTGGACTCTCCTTGCCTCCGCAGCTCACTTCTTACCCTTCTAGCGCCCGTGGACTAATTCCGTATGTCGCTAAATCAATATCTTCAAAGAAGCTCGACATCTACAGCCCGCTGCAAGAGTGGAGGTCCTATAACTATTGGTTGTCGTGGATGACAACTCAACTACTTGGCCCGAAGATCTCCCACCCGCACGAGACCTCCAGTATCTTTCTATCTTGCCTCTCATGTTAAATCGCTTCTCAAGCCGGTTCAGGCGAGCATGTAGGGCCTCGAGCTAGTGCATCTATCTCATTCGACCCATGGCCTACATTTTCCATCATGGCTCGAATTTTGTGCTCTACCATGGTCAATCGCTTGGCGGTACCAAGATGTGCCCGCCGATGCTGGAGTCTGTGAGCTATGAAATGGTGCAATTGAGGTGCTAGAGCTATCTCGTGGTGACCACATCTCGTAGCCTGCTCCGTTTACTTCCCGTATGGTGGGGACATTTACCTGTGCGTCCCCGGCTGGGCCGAGATGCCGCATGGCCGTAGGAAGTCTGTGATCTTCTTAATGGGTTCATCTCATCCTGGATAAGGCCTATGTCCGCAACTCTACCCCCAATCAACCGCTCATCACCCTCAACTTCGCTCCCCGCATAAATCAATACAAAGTTTCGTGAATGGGATAGTAGTGCTATTTCACGCTTCCTATTTCATCGCAGCTATGATCCTAATATTGGGTGGTAACGAGACATGAGGCATGCCACCAAAGCGCCCTATCGCACTTAGTATGTTGTCATTAACCTGCCTAAGTGCTGGTCGATGGCGCACTAGTGTCCAACAAGCTAAGGAAGTTCAAAGAATTATTTGTCACCTACTTTTCACCTCGTAACCCACTTGGCCTCAACTCGTTTCCGCCGATCACCTCTACTAGCCATCAAGCCGGGCCTTCTATCGTCACCCTGCTAGACTTTTGATCTCGCTTCATTGCCTCCACCCCGCGTAATCATACTCCGGCGCCATTCTCGGCCTGCAAGAACTATGGCCTGCACAAGATTCAGCGATGGTCCGCTCGCATGCATCAACCTCGCGACCTGACCACTCAAGCACTCTCCGTGTTTCTGCTGGATCCTTTACCTTCCTCGCCCTTCCTTTTCTTTCACCTCCACAGGCCAAATAAAGGCATAACTCCTGACGATGTCTTCGTGGTAATCGCATCGAGTCTTTGCCATCCACTCAACCTATAGAAACCGAAAATCCGCTCCATCTCCCTCAACTTCATTCAAGAGTTTGTGAGGATCCGCGACTCTTCGTATGCTCCTCCTGGCTTATTTTTGGTGGTGAGAGAGATGCCCGCTTCATATATTTCTTGGCTCCCAACACTCTCCACTTAATCTGTACGATTTTCTCAAAGGGTCCGCTCTCAGGCATGGGCCATTTGGAGCCTCCTCCGACTCATCACCGCCACTTTCTTCTTCACTTTGGGTTTCCCTCGACCCTTCTTCGGCATTGGAGTCGTTTCCCAACTTTCGTTGTTCCTCTATGTTCCTTCTACCGGGAGCTGAAGTGATGTGGCGCGGGTTGCTTCGCTAGCCTTTGCTCTCGGGCTGCTAGGTCTCGTCTTTATATCTTTCAAACCACTAGGCATGCTCTTTTCTTATCGATCTCGTACTCCGATGATACTATTCTTAGCTTCCTCTCGGGCCTTTTGATTTATCACTTTATTTGAAAGTCATTGTACCCGAAGAGAAAGAGGTTATTGTCCATTTTTGAAAGACAACCGATAAGAGTAGTTCAAATCTCACTGTGTCCTCACAATGAGTCATACCATGAAGGTACGACTCGTGAGAAGTCCCGTGGTGCTCATAACTCAAGCAGTGTACGACTCATAACACAAGGCACTGCTCGTGACTCGAGCCGTTCCGATGAAGTCTTGCTTTACCACGACTGAGGTAATGACTCGTAAGTTGATTCCACGAGTCGTAAGGTGGACTTCTGCATGCTTTTTCATTTGGTGGCATTTAGGCACTTAGTACGCGCCATGCGCATCAACCTACGAATTCGCACCGTGCTTCATACCCTTCTTGCATCTCATTCATGATTCTTGTTCATAGGTGTTTGTTTTGGTACATTTGGTACTCAAATTTCCCCGTGTCTAGGCATATCATACACTCCATTTTAACACTACCCAAACCTCCCCTTTTTCGACCATTACCCGTAACTTCATTGAAGTGTCTCCATGGCCAAAGTTCAACAATTTTTCTATTGGGTTTTCTACGAACTCCACTGCATTAACCCTTTGCTTGTTTCTTGCTTTAAAGCTTGGTTTTCGTGCATAATCATGATTTTTCATGGGTTTTGACGCCCTTAAGTTCACTTCCAAAGTATTTAGAATCTCGCAATGTAAAACACTTATTTGATTGTGGCTTTGTTCGATTGGGTATCACCGTGTAGGGTTGGCCGAACTTGGATTGAGTAAGCACTAGCTCGATTCCTGTTGGTTGTTGAGTTACGGTCAGGGGGAGCGAGTTTAACACGTGGAGATTTAGTGTTTATCCCGAGAGGGTGGATTGATTTAATAATACACAAATCAAATAAATTTGGGTCAAGTCGTGCAAGGCGATGTTTTTAACCCATCACGACTCTCGTGCCACAAGTCGTAGACCTATGACTCGTCCCCGCGCAGTGACTTTTAACAGAAAGAACTACCAGATCTATGAGTCAATCCTACGACGTACAATTGAGGTACAACTTGTAGGATGAACCGTAGGACTGACTCTTGCTTTGAGTTTTCTCAAGCCACCACGCTCGCCGTTACTACCATGGTGACTTATCAGCTGCCTGTATCCTGAGTTTGTGGCCTTATTTTTTCAGCCACCTATTTTTGTTTCCCGGCACATACCGAACACATGACACTCAATAACTTAAGTTGCCTCCCAAGCAGCGCTGATTTAACATCGCAAAGACGAATGCAGGTGGTCCTGTTACCGTATTTCACCAAACCAATACTTGGGTTGCCTCCCTAAGGAAGCGCTTTATTTAACGTCACAACACAATGCAAGTCTGACTGCTCGTAATTTGGTCATGACTCATACCATCATCTAGTGCCTTCGAGATCACACTAAATTCCTTCTACAGCCCATGGTCCCAAGAGATGTTATGCGACCTCGTAATTCCGCTTCCACATCTACGAGCTCTCCTGGGCTAAGGAACGGCCGCCCAAAATGATGGGGACTCATAATCGACCTCACAATCCAAAAATCACGAAGTCTCGTCGAATGGTGAACTTGGCTAACCTTGACGAGCACATCAACTAATATGCTTAATACTAGTTTCTTAACTGTTTCATCGCCATCGCAGCCAGATATTAGCCTGGGCTTGGGGCTCCTAATCCTGGGCTTTCTTGAAAACCTCCAAGGAATTAAATTAATGTATAGATCCTGCATCATGAGTATTCCTTGCAACTTCGACATACCAATGGTGGAAGGTATTGTGAAGGCACTGCTCCTTCTTTTCTGAAGCACCTCTATATGGAACCGCAATGATAACATTGTTAATCGAATTCTCCATACTACACATCTTTCTTGTTATCGTCTCATGAATTTCATACCTCGGCATCTCGCTTCTAGTGCTTCACCAATGATATGTTCACCGATAGTTGTTTAATCATTGAGTGAATTTCGAACTCTACCATTTTTTCGCCTTTTTCTTCATCTGAGTGGAATGGTGGCTGGTGGTCGAATGTACTTATGCACTCGGGGTTGCCCGATCAATGTGTCGCCTCCTTCTCACCTCTAGGGGCTCAACTTACCATTTTTTGTCTCAACACCCATCTCTTCTTCCAATGATGTGTGCATGTGAGCCAACTCCTGATCACGTTCTTCTTCCTTCCTTCATTGATCCTGCAATCAAACCAACAACATACGCATTCGCCACCGCACGCCCTCTCCCCTCATATGCTGCACTGTTGTCTTAGTCACCCCACAAGGATAGTGGCCGGCTTCCTCCCAAGGGTGACTCATCAATGCCTCTCCGGGCCCACCGTATCTCAAGCATGCCTGGGTGCTATTATTATTCGAGACCTCGTAAAAATTTCCAACAACCTGTCATATGGAATTTTGTGGTTTGGGGAACTTAGTCAAATTTTTTTGAACTCAAATGTGCTTCATGAAGTGCCTCCGTCTTAATTTGCTCAAATTATGATCTCATCTTTTAGTTGTAACATCCTTGATAGGAAAGAATCTCTCCAAAAGTCCTCGTTTAAGCTCCTTCCGCTGGTTACGAGTCATTGGGCAACTCCGATAACCACAAAGTAGCTTCCATTGATGAGAAAAGGGAAGAGCTCTGAGCCGTATGGCATCCTATAGCTACACCTAAAACCCGTATGCCTTGCATATTCTACTAAGTTTATTAAGTGCAGGTTGGTGTCATCTCACGTGGCCAATGAACACCCCCTTCATGTTTAACAATTGAATCATACCGCTCTTAATATCAAATTTGGCCTCAGCGGCAAGTGGTGGTGGCACACCACCCAGCTTGACCCAACTTCATCAATATCTCGGGGTCCTTATCATCGGAATGGGGTGTGGTAATTCCTCCAGCTCGATTGCCCCTCCCATGTCGACCAACGTTTACCACCTCATCTCCGTCATCACGCCTCTTATGAAGTGTAGCTAATCGAGCTAGCTCGACTTTCCTAGCTTCTTCGCCTAATCGGGCTTCTTCTTTGCTTAGTGGTTTTCCATTCTATGCAATGCTCATTCGATTTCGGATTTAGTGTGGAACAAGTAGTCTCCTCTACTCCGAGTGCTTACCACCGGGAGGACAACCTATGGGGTATAAAAAATACAAAAATAAATGTAATTAAGGAAATAACTATCAAAAAATCAAATACAAGAAAATAACCTAGTCTTAACTGTATTCCTAAGAATGACAACTTTTTGATAACACTCAAACCGCACTTCTAATCAAGTACGAAGCAGACGTTAATAAAGAACCCAACTTAGAGGTTAAATAATCCTAATGTGTAATATGGAATATCTAGATTACGTCCAGTAGATGAACTTGTATGATAGTTACTTCACAATTTGGGATTCACAATAATCATTATAAAAACAATGAGCCGTCAAGATTATGGTCAGAATCAATAATTAAAGGATAACTAGTGGCTCAGACTCTATGAATTCATAGCAGTTTTAGGTATACACTCGTGATCTTCACCAATACTTACTTACAGAACTGATAATTTAGTTCATTCATAAATGATCAACCATTTCCTACAACACTATACCAATTACTCAACCAAGTCTCATGAGCGTTTCAAAACTAACCATTATCACTAAGTTACATATATAATCATCCCCAGACCACAACTCACAAGCTAATACAATGATCATCAAGATCAAGGCTCCGTTTGTAAATTCTCTTTTCTAATATCTACCTCTTCGACCAAAGTAAGTAAAGAATTCTAGCACTTCCTAATGTTGTACACGCTAAGAATCACAAAGCATGAAGAGAATACAAAGATAAGTAATTAGTATTGGTTTTAGACTCACTTTTGTGCAACCCCTAGTCTTTTTAATCCACCATGATTTCCACAACCCTAGCTATGGAGGTTTTAGCTTCCATAGTTGCAAGTGCTGTAAGTATGTTCATGATTAAAGACATAAAATAATACTTACAAATATGAATTTGGTGAAAACGCCTCTTTAATTAATCCACAAAATCTTGAATAACAAGTAGCAAGAACAATGAATTCAAGAAATGGTTGATCACAAGGTTGAACCAACTCAATTCTCTTTTTTAAAGATGTAAAATTATCTACTACAATGTTTTTCAACTAAACTACCTTCTCCATGTCACCTCCTAAAAATATAACATAAACGTATTTATATACCTAAGAATCCTTTTCCTAGGATAACATGGCGATTTGCCATATTTGCAAGCCGACCTCATCACAGACATTATCCTACGACTCATAGGAGCATCCTACTTACCCGTGGCAAAGATTCGTGGTTTGGATTTGTTCGGGTTGATTTTACAGTTTCGAGCCAAGGTATGATTCATACCTCTTCCTATGACTCCGCACTGATCCCGTGGCTTGATTCTCAATCTTTGCAATTTGTAATGGTTTCACCACGACAGTATGGTACGACCTATACCAAGCCACGGTCGTGTATCCTCTCGTACCGAAAAATCAACATCTTGTGCAATTTTCCTGAGTCTACATCACACGCCTTACCATGACTCAAATGCTTGGTACGAATCAGTGGAAAGACTCAGAGGGTTCATTCTTCTAGCCACTCTCTCTGCTTATCATAGCCATCAAGCATTTAATTTAGGTCCATCCTACGAATTGTACCTGTGGACTGCATTTTTTATGTGTTTTAGCACACACTTTAGTTTCTTTGCAAATTTACGCCTCCAACACCCATTTATCCCGAAATCAAAGGAAAAGTGCCTCATATCCACATAAATACACCTAAGTCCATGCTATTTTCTTAGTTTTGAGTCATAGTGCTTAAATCCACAACACATCATGAACTCACTGCTTTGGAAAGTGTTAGACACTCCTCTTAACTCACTGCCCGCCTCTGGCTGACTCACCTTTTCAAAACTCTTGATAGCATCTCTTCAATTTTGGAGCGTTCGTCACTCACACCCGGCTGATTGTGGATTCCCGCCTTTGAGGGGAATGCAGGGTTCAAAACTCCATGATATCCTGTCTTGGGCTTTTCTCTATTTCCCACTGTTCCTTTCCACCCATCTCTGTTCACGATTTCTCCACCCTCTGGCTCTGGCCTTGATTTTCTTCTTTGAAACCTGTGTCCTGGAACTCCTATATGATTACCCATATATTAGCATTCCTCTTATATCTTGGTGGTGATGTTCACTTTCATATTGTAAGGGACCTCAGATTCCTACGAAATTTACTTCCACCTTGGCCCCGCCCCCATTACATGCTTTGTCATCAATTTAACTGTGGTCATCATCTTAAAGAGTCTTGTCTCGCTCTTCATCCCTTTTCCTCAACTCACCAATGCACTTGGAGCTTAGATTTCATGAGTGGACACATTTGTTTCTTCGTGCTTGTCTATTGTTCTTGTCATTCTCGTCTAGGAGGCTTTCGCCAACCCATACATTTGGTCCATGATAGAACCACTCCGCAAGTTGTCAGTACCGTATTTGTTAATTGAATCAAGGGCCCAATGGAAGCTTTGTAGAAGTACTCCATCCTAAGTAATCCATGGTTTGGGCAAAGAGCAACTTTCTTCTTAAACCTCAACCATGGCTCATGTAAAGGCTCTCCCGCTTCTTGTCTAAAATTTGTAATATCATCCTCTAAAGAATCCTCGATGGAAGGGAAAATGGTCCAAAAAGGCTCCCGTTAACTCTTTCCATGAAGTAATACATCCCGGAGGGAGTTCTTCTAGCCAAATCGTCAGCTCCCTTGTCAATGAAAAAGGGAAAGAGTCTCAACCTCGATGGACTCTTGACTGATATTAGTGATATTGAAATGGTTGGAAAATTTCCAAGAAGTTTCACAGTATGTCGATTCGCATCTTCACTTGTAATTAGTGCATCATAGTGCTTGTGACATGAAAACCGCATTCCCTACTCGTAGGTGTAGGCGAATAGCTCCCGCCACTTCGGCATTACCTGATTGTCTTCCTCAAGTTCCATATTACTTCGACCGAGCTATCCCCTGCTTGGGAGTGATAGCTCATATGGTTATGAAATCCTAACCACAAAGAAACACACTTTAAGTAGCTGATAATGCAAAACTATTTCAACTTAACAATCAATCACGAGATTATCATACGCCATTCCTTGAAATCCACGCCATTTTTGATGACGTTCAAACCATACCTCTTTTTCCAAAGAATATGCATGGTCTAAGTATTTAAAACAAGTAACCCTAGACGAGTGTCTGGATTGAATCCCACGAGGACTAGGGACGATAGGGCTTAGTATTGACATTATAAAGTTGACTTTAGATTGCACCACTCAAACAAACATAAATGAGAACCAATTGGGGGAAGTATCAATATGTAAGAGATTATCAAGTCTAAAGTGGTTTAGTTCAAATAGCAAGGTTTACCAAAGTTGTAAACAATGATGTGAAAATGCGAGAGGTGGGGTGTAGATGATGGATTAATTAGACAAGGTCTTGCTAGATCATCTCACAAGTTCAATCATTGTGGAATAACCTTAGGCGAACAAAGATATTCCATGATTTTCACTAATTTCATACCTCTAGCTAGAGTTTTTCGAATCTCTAGACTCAATCGCCCAAATTTCAATGCGCATGAATTTGAATATTTCTAGGCCAAATTCACAATCTCCCAACCACACACTATTAGGATTCTTCTTCCAATACATAATTCTTCTTTTTTCAAGCGACAATCAAGTAAGGAAACATAGACCCATATGAAAATCAATGGATCTTCACTCACGATTGGAGAGAATCTAATAGATTCAAAATTAGTTGAACATTATTAAGATAATCCTAGCAATTCCTACTCTAAGCAACAATCATCATCATCACCCATCTCTAGCTAATGATTTAGCTACTCATGATTAAGAATTTCACACGCATATTTAATAAGGACTTTATCAAATTCAATAACAAAAGTAGAAAAATCAATTTCACAATAATGGTCTTCAACAATGGTATTAACTTTCTATGGAGGAAGAAGAAGTAAAGGAATAAATCTCAAGTCACCAATTACATTCTTTCTACTCTTCTTCGCAAAAGGAATGTTCTAAAAAGTGAAAAATTACAATGAAAGCTCACTACTACCTTGTACCTCTTAGACTATACGTGAAAGTAGGTGTCTTTTTCCTCTTTTTTTGTGCGCTGACTATTTTACCCTCGAGCACCATCTCTTCATCTATGGGACACCGACGATTCGCCGCCTATACTCATGTACCCGCCTGTGATGCATTTTGTTGTGTCATTACCAAATTCCAACAGCTTCTGTGGCATGTTTAGAGTTTCTCCCATCTTATTCCGCAAACCGCCGAGGTTTTGTCCCTCATTCCGTAACATGGAAATGATTCTATGATTGATCCGCGATTCGCCATTGGCAATTTGTGTTTTGTCGATGGCAAGCCTTGAAGCAGTGTCGACGGCCTATAGGGCATTTGCTGGTTTTCATCTCGTGATAGACGCTTTTCTCTCATTTCCTTCTTTTTTGCTCCAATTTTGCTATTTACACATCTAGGTATATGCATACAAAGAAGACAAAAGAACATAAAATCCATATAATTTACTCAAGAACTAAGCAAAAATAATGTTTTAGAGGCCCAATGAGTTGGTAAATTACCAACTCATCGGGTTCAAAGGCCGGTGGAACAACCAAGAAACTACCTAAAGCACTCTACTTCCACTGCACTGGTGGATAGAGCCTCGTGTATAACAAAGGTGCCGAAAGCAAGGGAGAGTATAGAGAAGAAAGCAAGGGAGAGTACAAAACACATGCGCACTCAGGAACATCATCGACCAACCTTATTATGAAGCGATGGCAAGGGTTGGTCCTACCACTGACTTACTCAATAGAAATATCAAAATAAGATCTCAATGCAAGTTCAACAACCAATGATCACAACAACCAAAAAACATAGAAATATCCAAAATTAGCGAATAACAAAGTTTCATAAAATTGTCTCAAGAATTAGAGTACAAACTCTTTCAATCATCTCAACTAAGTAGGGAGGAAATAACCCACTATCACAACTACTATACCATTTCATTACTCAAAATCAATATAAAATGTGATGAGGATGAAATGGAAATGCGAATACATATAACCGGCCACTATCTTATACACCTCGCTTCTATCTGGATAAAGATGACTCATGGGGGACTTGTGAGGTACATATACTCACCCTTGTACCAACCAACACTATAATAAAATGCCCTAGATATAAAAACCCATACCCCGTAGCTTGGTTGACCTTCTAAAATTCTATCCTTTTGCTTCCACAATGTCCATGTCCATGGAATGCAATGCTAACTACACAAATCCTACACCAAATTTAAACCTCAAAGACAAAATGTAAAGTGATAGTCAACTCAATTATTTAACAATAAGAGGTAAGAATGTGAAGGAATACTAATGAGTAACACATGTATTTATACGAGTTTCCAACCGATGAGCCCGCAAGTGTACGGTCGCAAGTAATATAGTGGCTCTTTTAAGGAACCGGAATGTCGAACCCACAAGGACCGGACTACTTCGGTGAAACCTTTTTCAAGTGTTAATTTAATAATTATAAAATTAATAATATAAAAACATTAAAACGTTACTATTAAAAAGAAAAAATTAAAAATATTTTTATACTAAAGTAAGATATTTATACATGAGTCTCGAACTATGAACGTGAGCATGCCGAGGCTACAACGAACATGTAAAGAAACTAATTATCAATCTACCTGGTTAATCTTTTCTCCCAAGGTTAGTCTAACTTATGCCTATACTAAAACTCTTCGTATTTAACCCAACTTAAGAATCATGAACCTTCCGCCTATATTCGTATAAGAATAAATTCATGTTCTAGCCATACAAAATCGATTCCACACTTGACTAATACGACTTTCGTGCATATTTCTATCCCGAAGGTAACCACCTCAATTTTCCCAAACCAAGAAAAGATCATATCCTATTAATTCACAACTTTCCAGCTTTCTGCCCTCTCGGGCGAAAACCTGACTTTTGGATTTACATTAACATTGGCGATATTAACGTAGTAAGAACAAGAATTAAATAGAACAACCATAGAAGAAAAGATGAAAGAACCAGATAATCAATAACTACATTTCAATACAATACCATAACCTCGCAAGAAAGGGAATTAGCCACTCATTTGTGGATTGAACATCGTTAAATGAATGGAAATCATGCAAACAATTGAAAGGAAGAAGAAAGTGATAGAGAAAACCCTAAGAATTTTCATCCTCAAAACTGCCTGTAACCCACGTTCTTGCTCCACCAAGTCGAATAATTAAAAATGAACCTAAGTGTTCTATTTATACTAGGGATAATTTTTCCCTAAATAACAAGCAACGTGTCACGGGAGTGCATCGCGGAGCACCGCTCCGTGACACCTGCGAACGCTGAGGCTCTCTCGGAAATTCGCCGCCCGGTACTTGCTCCCAACGTGGCACGACATGCCCAACGAAGCATGCCTGAAGATGCCACGCGCACCGCGACCCTCTCGGGAATTTTTGCATTTGTAATTCCTGTGCACCGCATCCGCGCGATGGCGCGGGGGCTGTCACGCCCATCACGGAAAGCCCTTGTATTCTTGCTTCTCCGAACCGTCTCTTTGCTCATTCTCGAGTTCATCTTCGATTTCTCCCAACATGTAATTTAACTTCATAAAAAGTGTGTTTTTCGCAAAACAACGCGCTAATCATGTTGCTATATAAATCACACTGTACAATTTACATGAGAATGTACACACATTGTTGGACAAACAAGGCAAAAGCTACACATTTGAGTATCAATTTGGCATATAAATATGCCCCCTGATCACCTACCCCACACTTAAAATCTTGTTCGCCCTCGAACAATACTTATACACCTCATGAAATTGATATCCCATCATGGCTACTTTGGTCACAATCCGAGCTACTTCAAGAGTACCGATTATGTTCAACAAATCATCAAGAAAACATGCATAGTATCATCATTACAATGACATCAATAAATCAAGACCTCCTAGCACAAGAATCGACTCTCGATATCTGGGCAACTCATGCAAATTAGCTGACCAAGATATCCGACAATAATTTATTCTACTGTCAAACATGTGCCCTCACAACATAAGAGAGATTCTCCTGTTTTACTCACATACTTCTAAAGACATTCATGCTCTGTGGTATAGACACGCACAATTTCGCCATCTCCAAAAGAATTCACATGCATTGTGTCATGAACCATAAGCTTGCCTCTAGTGTTTTACTCCACTAATATAAGGATGCGTGATGTAAGATCACGTAGGACTTAACGGTTAGGATGTAAGCTACTAACTAGTATCAAGCAACCAATAATAGTAACTAGCTTCCTAAAGCGTTTTTCACACATCCCATCACATTCCAGAAATATTATCTTCCTTCCTCCTCCTTCTTTTGAAGTTTATCTTTATTTTTATCACCCATTTCTTTAACACAATTTATCAATCTAAGAAAAGAGTGAGTTCTACAACTTTTCCTTCAAATCCGGCCATTTCACCCTTGACTCTTTTCTTTCTTTCTTTCTTTTTCATCACTTTTCTTTTTCCTCCCTTTCTTTTCTTTTTATCATTTCACCTCGACACCATGGGAAAATTTATTTTCTTGAGTTTCTTTAAGAGCTTCTGATTTGGTTTAAGGACCACGCAAAAGTAGGGGTTAACTTGGTTCACACCTCTTTCGGAGCCAAAAGAAAAAAAAAGAAAAATTATAAAGGCTAAAGGCTCAACTAACTAGGATTTAATCTTTCAAGGTGGATATGAAAGGAAAAACAAGAAAACTTTTGGTTAACAAAGAACGCTATATCTCCTTCCACACTGGCACTTCCTTCATTTCGTTTCGTACACACAACAGCAAGTTCTAGATAATCCACAATAACTTTAATAAACAAACCTCACTATACACTCCCATGCACATGCTCAACCAAGACGACTTCACGTACTCTTTAATCACTAATTACAAGAATTCAAAATAAGCCTCAATCACACCTAATCGAATTTATGGCATAAAGGAACTAAGATATGTGGTAAAATTTTTCATGCTTATGAATCATCTTTGCAAGACAAATATTATGTACAACACGCAACCAAGATGTCGTAGCTTGGCTGTGAGTAGCAACATGCATGTGATATAACCGACACACCAAAAATAAAAATTTAAAATAACTACTCCTATCACAACCTTTCCCTTAAGACTACTGCCATCCATCCATCATAGAGAACTGTCACTATTTACTGTACTTCTGCTCAATGGGACTTTCGCAAAAAGAACGAAAACAAACTCCGAGAAACCCAAAAGAAAAAAATAGTTATTTAAAAATTTTAAAAATATCGATAATGTCGATAAAACTATTTACACATCAAGCACAACTTTCAACAAAGACAACAGCCTTTCACCAAGATTTTTACAATGTCAAGCACACAAAACAAGGTCACATTAATTCAAACACAAAGCAAATGTAACAATAGAACATGCGATTATATACAAGCATGTAAGGCAAAATTCGAAGACTACTCTAACTACTCCTCCTCAATTCCTACTTACCTTAAAAAAAAAAAATCGAACACTGCCCCTGTTCACAATTACAAACGTAAAGGTGGGTCATGAAACTCCCGATCACCTGTACTCCACTCCTTGTCAGTGCCTACCATCTCCCCATGTCCGAGCCCTCCACCATCGTCCTCCGACTCAACGTCGTAATCCTCGTGACGTGTCTCTCATCGCTGGGACATCATCATCGGCTGTGCTCCACAAAAGTCAGCCCACCCGACACAAGCAGCCCCGCTGCCGCTAAAAGTGCACTTAAGTCGAGCCGCTACGCCCGTCTCCTCTGTTTGGCTTCCCCGCCTATGCGTAGCCGGGAGACCCGCATCCCGGAATACGCGACATATATCGTCATCCCTGAAAGCATGTCGCCGGCTTAATGTGAGAATCGTCGCGAGTGGTGTCTGGTGCCTTAGTCTTTGTAACATCTATGGCACGCCGCTCCCATCTCGAGGATGCAGTCTAGTGGCCTCGACCTCAGCCTCTAAACGAGTCAGCCTCTCGTCGGTCCGCACTGTGTCTTTGATGCATCAAGCCTCTTCATGGCGATATGATCACCGCCCGACATTAATCTCCACTCTTTCATCGTGGCATATACTAGGCATACACGATCCCGGGTCACATCCGCCATGTGCACTCGTAATCAAACAGAGCAAACAATTTTAAGCGTATCTCGGCGTCCCCTCGTTCATCTCAGGCATAGGCAAAGGTTCGATGGTAGCCCTCTCCTTGTAGCTCGGCCCAACGTGTCAGACCTGCCCACACAATGCCATGCCCTGACATCCGCATAGGTGGAGTGGATATTCGCACTCGCTGAGTATGTGGGCGTCCGTGTTTGCGCCCTAGGATGGCATTGAGGTGGCGAGGCTCAAGTGTGATAATATGGCCCTTATCTTGACGGGTGTGACCCTGAAAGTGCTCTGCCCAGCTTGGCATAGAACTCCCGACTAGTGCAGACAAATTTTGGGCTCAAAATGAAGCATAGCCCGACAACAATAATCCGACGTACTACACTGGGAACTCCTGCGCCACGTCCCGCGGCAATGTGCCCCTCCTGAAGTATTTTGCTCTCCCGTGTTTAGAGTACCACTTCTTCCTTCCTGGCCACCATCTCGTTCCATATTGGCTACTGCCGTGTGGAATCAAGTTGGTACGCTGGACTCGGCGCTTCCCAGCCTCAATCCCTCTTTCCTTCTGGCGCCCGATGTTGATGCGCCTGGCCTTTTGTCTCGCCGCTGCTACTGTTTCCACAAGAAACAGATACCCCACGTCGGGCCGACTAAATTAGCTTCACTAAGGTTGGATTTGGCTCACACCCCACACTTAGTCTTCACTATTATAGCAATTTGGCAAGATCCTACTTATTGCATTATTTACAAAACCACAAAAAACAAGAAACCCAGAAACAACATAAAACAACCAACATGCTCGTGCATTCAACTGAGCCCGATAGTATAACCTCTATGTACTACTCGTAATTTCGCATGTGTAATTCCAACATACTATTCGATCACATTTCATCACATAGCACTTAGCTAAAAGAAAACGAAAAATAAGAAAATTCTAACAACTCAACCTAAGTAATTCCCCCAACTTCTATGTGCTTCGATAATTTCGTGAAATTTCACCCTATTCGTCTCCCGAAAATTATCGCTCTTTTAACATAATGATAAGCACAATACTATTCACATTCACCCAACATGCACAACTCAACACTTTTCCACATTTCAAACTTTCAAGTCAATTTGTTCCCATTCACAACCCAACCCTAGCTACAATTTCACACAAAATTCAATTAAGCATTTAATTACTACCATATAATCACAACGATACAACGAACAACAATCAACAATAACTTAAATGGATTTAAGCTCAATTCTATACCTAGGGGCGTGGATTATTTCTATTTCATGCTAGAAATCAAATTTTTAGCTAAAAATTGAAGTTTCGAGTTCAAGAACGTACCTTTAATCGATGATATCGAAGAAAAGTCGAAGAAATTTCGTGCCCAAGTCCGTGCCACGTTAGGGAAGGGGGAGATTTTTGGTGTTTGTCACTTGAGGGGGATGGAAATGGGGAGAATTGGGCGATTTGGGTGTTGTGGCAGAGCTTCGCGCGGTCGCCCCGGTGACCTTGGTGTGACCCGACGCGATTAACACGCCAACGTGTCACGGAGTGCATCAAGGAGCACCGCTCCGTGACACGGAGCCATCGCTGGGCAGTATTCTCGAATTTGTAAAAATTCCGATTTTGTTCTTCAACGTGTCACTGAGGGTAACGCTGAGCATCACCTCCGTGACATGGAGCCATCAAGCAAGCAGCTCACCGTTTTTGCCACTTAAAATAAAAAGATTTTCATACCTCATTTTTCTCCTTCGCATTCCTTTGCATTTTTCCCTCCGATCAACCTATAGCATATCTTACCACAAGAAATTGGTTAGAATTTCAAAGTTTGAGGAACAAAATATTTTTATTTTTCTATTTACAACTTATACATAAAAATAAATAAGAACAAAAGTCTTTTCTTCTTTTTTTCTTTTTTTTTATGTACAATTATACAACTATAATTCACTCTGCTGGGTTCGTGCGCCGGTTTAATGGTGATCACTCGACGCCGTTTAAGCTCATTCGCTCCCTAGGTGACTCCGGGAGACGCTTAAACACGTCCTCACCTCATCAAGCTTACCTTATCTAGGGTTCTCCCATTAACTCTCGAGGCTCAACGCCCGAGCAACATTCGGTTGCCTGCCAATATTAATAACCGAGAGTTCTTCGCATTACCTACTGGGAGCTTGGTGATTTGTACACATCGAACACCTCCACCTTGTCGTGTGCTTCGCATAGTTAGCCGCTCCGCAGCTACATCTATAAGCGTTCTGGCCGCCAAGAAAGGCCATCCCAAAATAAATCGGGACTTCCGTTCCTGCCTGCCAAAATCCAAGACAACAAAATCCACCGAGATTAGGGAGCCGACTTACACTAGCACGCCCTTTCTACAATACCATCTCGGTCTTACCAAGGAATGATCCGCGAGCTACAAGATCACCGTTGCCTGCCTAGGACTCCCTAGCCCCAACTTCTTGAATACCGAGGTTGGCATCAAGTTAATGCTCGCTCCCAAATCACAAACCGCGAGCTTGGATACTTTGCCCGATTGTTATTGTACTGGGTGGAAGCTCCTGTGATCTTTGAGCCTATGGGCACCTATTTCCGTATCCGGAAGTGCACTCCTCTATAAGAGCCACCGTGGCATAGTCTTGCCACCGCTTATCTCTGTACACCGACTGTGCATGTTCTAGATTGACACACAACCGACCCGGGCCTATCGACCTCACCTTCACACATAAGACCTGGCCAACATCATTAATTCTACTAATCGCTAGTACAAGTACAACTATACAATGGTAAACAAATTACGCTCTAATACCATGCAAAGATTCACAGAGATCATAATTTTCAACTCTTATATACACATATACAAAATTCTTTTGGAGGGGCATCAAATCATCAAATCAAAATATCAAACAATTTTTTTTTAGAATTTTAATTTTATGGATTTTTTTTGTATTTTGGAATTTTTTAAAAAAAAAACTTTCAAAACAAAAATATAAAATAAACTCCTACACATGCTGGTTCTACTGGGATATGGAACACTTCGAGGGAAAAGATATCCGGCAAGAAAAACCTCGAAGTTATGTTCGCCAAATATAATGCACAAGTATCCTCCTCACTCCCATAAAAGAATGCGTTTTCCTCGATGCATATATATACAAGAAAACTAAGGGAATAGGAATCATACCAGGTGGTTCAGTGTTAAATACTCCTGGCTCATGGAGTAGTGGATACAGCTTCCAACATCAACTCCAATATTGTTTCGCCGAACTTTCAAGACATTTCCCAGATCCAACTAAGCTCGCCTTCACCACGAAGCATCGCTTCGTGGCCTCAATCGAGCCTCTCTCTTGATTCGTGCTGTTTCTCCATCTCACCCGCTCCCGTTTTTGCTGATGGAGCGTAGATGTATCAACATCAATACTTGCCTCCTCACGAGGCCTTTTCCTTTGCATGTGCCATCGGTTCCTCCGTGATGAAATCAAAATCGTGGTAGATCCTCCTCAAACTCATCATCGATCACAGGGAGGATAGGTGGAGGTACCGCAGTCGCCCTGTCAGGGGCTTAAGTCCCGCACCTCAAATCGCACGCTCCTAAAGGCCCAAGGTACCATCTACAACTCGCACCTATAACTGCATGCAGCGCTCGTTCATCCTTCGCCTTCAAAAGCGTCCAAATACCCATGCACCGAACCGGGATAGTGCTCCGCTTTGAAACCCACGACTTGACTCGGCCTCCATCAAAACTTTTACTCGTAGAGTCGTAAGGGTCAGCTTCTTCGCTTTAGGCGCCCGCCTAGCCATATCAACCAAAACTCACAGAGATCAAGGATTAGGCCAAGTAGCTGATTGTGGAGGTGCGACTAATGGTATGGATGTCATATCGCTTTAGATGATGATTTCCGAACATCAATGTGTGTGGAGGCATTCGGCCGCATTCGTAGCCTCACTCGCTACCTATCTCTCGCCCTCGCAGTACGACCGCTAACTCGTGATAACTATAAGCCGCACGATCCGCATCCTAATCGCCAAATGCCTCGGCTATTATGGTCAAGCTCCAAACGATGCATGCTCGAGCCCTGCTCCGAATACCGGCTTGTATCATCTTCTAATAAGCACGATATTGGTAATCTTCTAAACTACCACTCTCGATCAACCGATGGAAGTTCTAGCACTCGAGACTCCCGGCGTAGTCTATCAATCAAGAATGGGAAGGAATCATCATTCATTCATTTACACTCAAGCCAAATCTCCTCGACAATGAATCGTGGGAAATTAATTGCGTATCCCTCCATGATGTCAAGCACAAGGCGGTTCTTTGGGTGAGAGAATATTGCCATTTCTTGTGGGTACCAACAGGTTTCACCAGCCGACCACCAAATTTAGCCCGGAAATTCAAGTGGCCTTTCTTTATTTGCGACTCTAAGACCATGAAACCATTCAACTAATGCTCTTTGTGGCAATAATGCGGAAAGCCAAGTGTACCGTTGTATCCACTCCATGCTATTCAACTTTCGTTTTGACCCTTCGCAACTCGATACTCCTATGATCAAACTCGCCGTGTTCATCGAGGCTGATATTCGCTCGTACAACATCTGAAATCATTTCCTCAGATATGTCAACTGAGGTCTCACGCACCATTACTTGGGATTTAAGGCAGCGCTCTTCCAATCCCGCCCTAGTGCCAACCGCTAAAGGTGGCCGATATGCCGCATAGAACTTGAGAACTAGGCATGGGCTATAACGCTCGAAGGCTCACACCACCCGAACTTGTATTTTTCAAATACTACCTCAGCCTATGGCAAGTATTTCAACCTATGGTGATCATCCTTGGCCTCATAAGTGCTCCGCTTCGGATTGCCTTTGTCATTGGAGTATCCCGATCGTATATAGCCCGTATGTCGTGGACACACAATCTCCTCACATTTCGCTAGCTGTTTATTCGATGTGCCCGATGTTTTAGTTAGCTCATTTGCCCGAGTCCGCCGGGCACGCGACTCATCAACTCTTTCTATATTTGCGCCCGCCTGGCGGAGCCTCCTAACTAGGCAAAAGAGCAAGACTAAGCGCTTTCATTTACGCGGCCGGGCGACCCTTCTTGCTAGTGGAGGGAGTGTCGATTGGTGGGCTGTTGATTGAACTTTCGCGTGAGCCCTAGCCCCGGTCAGTCCTCCTCATTGGCTGTTCTTCCGACACCTCATATTCCTCTTCGCATCCACCCGACTCTCTCGCAGGAGGATGGATCATCTCACGGCTTTTTGTATGATGGTTGATCGCGGCCGGTACCGCTTGGTTGGACCCTTTCTTTGGTGTGCCTCAGGGAGCCATCAGCGCCCGTGGGAAGCCATGTTAGTACACAAAAGGAGATGAAATAGAAAATATTTTTAACTAGTGCCAGTGGTCCTAACGAGTGACTAAACGAGTCGTTGCATCTGGGGATGATCTTCGTGAGGTCACTCGTTACCCTGTGCCGAACATTTTTCAAATAGGTCCAAAGGTACTTGATGATTTGCCCCAACGAGTCGCTACCATAGCAAGGAGTTCTTAGGTCACTGTCAAGTACACTCGCTCAGCTTTATTGTTCCCACTCGAAGACAGTTACATGAAGAGTCGCTGCGACCCAACGATCATGATGTGGCTCGTGCTCAAGAGTTCCCTGCTCATCGCCTTCTTCTTCCCAGTTTCAAATTCCATAAACACACACCTTTTATTAAATCTCTACCAATGATTTCATGATCAAAACTCAATGTACTCGTACTCCCTAGGGTTTATTTACATCATAAGACACGTAGAAACACAATATAAATAAAAATTATCAAGCTCAATCATTATGGGTCTTTAAAATTTCTTGATGGAATGCAACCTCGACAAAGTTGTTTGTGTGGGGAAAGAGCACTTACAATGTAATTTTTCAAAGATGGAATGCTTTAGAAGCTAATTATGCTTCCGTGAGTGAGTGTGTAGTTATGATGTTCCTTTTAGTGGTGTCTATGATCGATGGGTTCGCGTGAAGAAGGGGAAGAAGAGAAGAGGGAATTTGAAGTGATTTTTAACTGTGGAGCACTGATGCAACGGGGTTCTTTAATTTTAATTATTACTTATTCCCATTTACATTCATGGGTCATGGTTAGGTCAACTTACTCCTGGGACTCCGACGACTCATGTAATGACTCGTGGAAGCCACTAACGAGTCGTTCCTTTGAGTCGTGGTCCTTGGCTAGTTATAGTTCGTGGACGGTCACTTGACCACTGCTTGGTTACCAACGCATTTGTTGAGTGATCCGTCATCAAACTTTTTTTCTTTAAGTTTAACCTTGTCCGTTGGGTACTGACTAAGAATAAACCATCTGCCTTGAGGAACGCATCGTGAATTCACCCGTTGCTCCCCTGCTTTATGTGCTTCACGATCGACTAAATGAGCCGCCAAGTCCGGCGACGATTCATCCTTGTGATTTTTCTACACTAGAACCGAAGTTCAGCTTTTGGTTGCAACTTCGCATTTTCCATCTTATTCACTCCGCACCCATCAACAAAATGCTAACACTAACTTTTTATTACATTTACAACTTGGGTCAGCCTCCCAAGAAGCGTTTATTTAACGTCGTGGAACGACGTGGGTGTTTTAGCTACTCGTACTTCACCAAAATACCTCCATGGGTTGCCTTCCATGCAACGCCTAATTTAACGTCAAGAAGACTACGCAAGTCACTTGAGTTACTCATACTTCACTCAAAATCCACAAGGTCTACTCTGGGCTTGATTTCTTCGCTCTTCCCAAATAAGCTTTGATCCGCGACCGTTTACTCAACCGCTTTCTTTCCTTGTTTTCCAATTCGATTTCCGCATGAGTATAATTATTGAACCACTTTCTAAGAAGGTCCAAGCTTACTTCTGTGATCACAAATTTCTCCAGAAACAACCGAAGTCTAGAATTAAACAACAAAGACTATCTCCCTTTGATCGAATTCTTTTTCTCGATTTTTCCTAATATGTCAATTTGTCATTCTTAGCTTTGTAAATTCCCGTAACTCCCATAGGCTTTCAAACGAATTCATCTAACTCATTCAACCGATCAAAAACTCCTCGCTCGCACTGCTCCACCCAGATTCAACTTCTTTGAGCGCCCACATAGCTTTATGCTCAAGTTCGACCGGGAGATGGCATGCTTTACCATACACCACTCGATACGAGATATACCTATATGAGTTCTAAGGCTGGGCGATAGGCCCATAAAGCATCATCTAGCTTTCTTGCCCACCTATCCAGCCTTTGCATTCACAATCTTTGCCAAAATAGTCTTTATCTTCGCTGGGTGACTTCAACCTCGCCCATTAGATCGCGATGATAGGGGTGTGGCCACCATGTTCGGGAATTCTCATATTTTCCAATAAAGAGCGAAACAACCTACATGCAAATGCGGAACCTCCATCACTCGATAGCTCCTGGGGTCCCGAATCTTGCAAATATATTCCGCTTCAAGAACGCCGTGACACTATTCCCTTCATTATTTGGCGTGAGCAACCGTTCCACCCATTTTGAAACGTAGTCAACCGCGAACAAGTATGCACTTCATCCCATTTCAGCTCACAAATGGTCCCATGAAATCAATGCCCCATATATCAAATCACTCAATAACGAGGATGGGAGTAAGAGGAAGCTCAGGCCCGTGATATGCCTCCTTGTTTTTGACATGCATCACATGCCTTTGCAAAATCACATAGGATTTTGTGGGTCAAAAGTGCATCCTACCGTGATGGACTCCAATAGGGATGAGTGGCAGCCTCTAATATACTCCAAAGATTCTATCTCGGCACGCATCTCCGACACCCTATCGTAAGACATATGGAATAAGTAGGGCTATCCCGAAGAATTTCGCATATCTACATAAACTTTCTTATTTGGTGAAAAGATAAGTTTGGTACAACATCGCTACCGCATGATTAGCAAAGTTCGCAAACCATGGGATGAGATCTTGGGATGCCGCTAGAACCCGCTTCGTCTCGGAAATGCGTCATCTATATCATGCTCATTTTAAGTGCCGATCGTGTTCTAATCTGACAAGTGGTCTCGCAACCCGATTTTCAAATCTTTCCTATTTTTTACTCAAATTCAACTCTCGTAGTAGTAAGAACCATCAAATCGACCGTGGCTTGGCATCTTCTTTGCCATTAAATATCTCAAAGCTGCATGGACTGTGTGGACTATCACCTTGGCTCCCGAGCAAGTATGCTCGAAATTTCTCGAATGCAAAAACCACAAACAACAAATTTCCTGTTCCGTCACGATATAATTTTTTCCCGAGCCGCATTAAGAGCCTTTCTAGCCAAACATATGAAAAAATCTTTTCACGCCTTTGGCCCAAATTACGCCTCCTAGGGCCACACCGCTAGCATCACATATCACTTCAAAGGTAAAGACCAACAAAAGTTACAATAATGGGGGCCATGGTCAATCTCTTTCGTATTGTTCAAACTCTTTCGAGATGCTCAAAACAACAAACTTCACCTCCTTTTCTCGAGTAGCTTACACAAGCAAGACGGGCAATTTTGGAGAAGTCCTTGATGAATTCTCTGTAGAACCCTACGTGGCCCAAAAGCCGCGAACACCTATCACAAAATTGGAGGCGCAGACTAGCAATCACCTCAATCTTGGCCTTCAGCTTCTCACTTCCATACCCTTGCTCGAAATCTTGTGGCCCAACACTATTCCTTCCTTGACCATGAAATGACACTTTTCCTGCCACCAAATTTGTCTCTTCGCATCTCCGAAGCACCTTGCTCAAATGTACCTAAAATCCTCGAATTAGTCACCCATCACAGAAAAGTCATCCATAAAGACTTCAATGATGTCTTCCACCATGTCAGAAAATATGGACATCATGCAACGGTGAAAAGTGGCAGTGTGCATTGCATAATCCGAACGACATCCTTTTAAACGCAAATGTACCATATGGACAAGTGAATGTGGTCTTCTCTTGGTCTTCAGGGGCTATAAAAATCTGATTGTACCCTGAATAACCATCAAGGAAAAAATACCATCCTCTACCTGCAAGTCTGTCTAGAATTTGATCCATGAATGGCATCGGAAAGTGGTCTTCCTACGTCCACCGGTTCAGCTTTCTGTAATCCATGCATACTCTCCAACCGATGACTAGTCTTAGAGGAATGAGCTCATTGTTTAGATTTGGGACCACCATGATTCCTCCCTTTTTAGATACACACTACACTGGGCTTACCCATTTGCTGTCTCCAATCCGATATACCACCCCTAAATCCAACCACTTTATGATTTCCTTCTTGACCACCTCTTGCATAGGTGGATTCAACCTGCACTGATGTTCAATACTTGGAACGCGATCTGGTTCTAGCTGGATTTTATGAGTGCAAATACCGGCTGGGATTCCAATAATATCTGTAATGGTCCACCTAATAGCCTTTTTGTATTTCTTCAAGATGGAGACCAAAGCCTCCACTTGCCATTCCTCCAGGTCAGCTGCAACAATGACCGGTAAAGTGTTACCTCTCCCAAGAACACATATTGTAAATAGGATGGGAGTGCTTTGAGCTCCAACATTGGAGGTTCCTCAATAGATGGCTTGGCTGGTGGGGTCACTCTATTTTTTAAATCAAGATCGATCTTCTTTGGAGTGTAGGAATATGATCCCATGCCAGCAAGTGCATTTACAATCTCCTCACTCCCATGAATCTCCTCAGCCTCATTGTCCATCAGAACAACTGCTAAGTCATCAAGAAACAAAGATTCCTCCATGGCCAGACCTGTTAAGTAAAAAAATAGAAACAAAGAAAAAAAATAAACAGGAAACAAGAACCAACAGTAAAGTTAACAAAATTAACAAAAGCCTTAGCCGTATTCCCCGACAACGGCGCCAAAATTTGATGTCGCCCAAATTACACCTCGCAATTGAGATATAAATGGTCGATTGTTAAATATAGAACCCAACAAAGGTTGAGGTCGATCCCACAGGGAATATGGTATGAACTTAGGTTAATGCGAATAACTACTACTATTGATTGACTTATTTTCGAAGGCAGAAAAATATGGACTAATAACAAAAGTAAAATTAATGAATGCTTGTATTAAATTGGGTTTGTATTCAATTTATGACGAGACTAGGATTGTGTTCCCCAAGATTTCATAACCACAAGGATTATACACTAGTGATCTTTTTCGGTGTTTAACATGCAATATTGGTAAGTTAAGTTCACCTAAATGGTTGGTCCCCCATCTAGGTGATTTTCACCACGCAACTTGGTTTGTATACGGGTGTTCTTTAACTTACCCTTACCCTTAATATCGGATTAGCTATTTCTCGGAAAAGTTCAAGCTATTAGATGAGGGTTGGTAGCCTCAAATCTCCATTGTTAATCCCTTTTTCCTATTCTTTACCTCCTTGATACGGTAACTAAGAATAAGGCAAATCCTAACGTTTGCAACCGTCAAGAATCAATTAAAATAAAGGGAAAACAATACATGCATAAAACTCCATTCAAGAATCACTAAATATTTTTACCTATGTGTGTTAATTCATCTTGGTTCCCACAAACGTAGTTTATGGGTTTAGCTACTCATGTTTGTGTTATTGCAATCACAAAATATAGAAGAAATCATAATTGCAACTTACAAAGTATTGTATAAGAAAAACCATGTAGATTGAATAAATATTCCAATGTAGCTTTTGTATCTTAAATCAAGAACAATTGTATGAAAACTTTCTCACAAATATCGCTCAAGATTCTCCTCAAAATTGCCTTCTAAACGTTCTCCACCACCTTTCTAAAATAAACCTAAAACTGGGTATTTATAACACAAAGAAATCCTTTTCCTAAATAAATCTGGAAACTAGGTCGGTAGTGACAACGGGCCATGTGACGGATCGTTAGGCCTTCTGACGTGTCATCCTTGCTTTAAATCAATCGTCCTCAGCAGCTTACCCAGGCTTGGAAATGGGTCACCTAAGGATTCATCGTGCCTTAGCACGAGTCGTTAGGTCTCTCGTGGTCCACTTCTTCAGAAATTCCAGCGCACTTCAAGGACAACTCCAGTAACTTGCCAATGAGTCGTTCCTTCAGGCGACGACTCGTGATATCAATCATTAACTCCACTGGAAACTTAGATAAAATTTTCTCTTCAAATGCTAACAGTTGACCTCACGACTCGTTAAGTGCACTGTGTCACTTCTTCAAGACTTCATCTTTTTTCCAATGCCTCAAGTGACGGGTCGTGCCTCCTGCCAATGACTCTTTAAGTGCCTAACAGTCACCTTTCAGTTGTTTTTCTTATTAATTCAACCAAAATCACTTCCAGACCTGTTTTCCTGCACATTAAGCATAAAATACCTTATACCCATATAAACATACCTGGAATGTGCACGATTTCTTGGTTTTAAGCATCGAAAGTGTCGTAAAATCATGGAACATCAATACTGTGACACCTTGTTAGGCTAGCTTATGTATTTCTAGTTAGCTAGTTATGATATAATATTTTTGGGATCGCTTCAGTTAAAAAGAAAACTTTTCCAAATTTTTTTCTAAATCTGGGAAAGCTAATAATCTCCAAAGCTACAAGACTCATTCGAGGATGAATAATCCCACAGGGGATAATGTGACATCTCATAAAGTTCGTGCCAAGGGTTATCATTAACTGTTACAAAACTCATCCGACCTATAAGTTTTAGTATGAATTTGAAGTGGTTAAAGGACCTTGGTAGTCTTGGGACAGTGTTATGGAAGATTGAAGGTTATTAAGGACTATGCTACAGAACTTTCATCAAATATAGTGCAATGTACGGACTGTAGAATACATCTATAGACCATACTTTAGAATGTAAGTATGCTGGGACAAGGGGGAGTCACTATTAGGATAATTTTTTCATATTTTCTTGGCTTAGCTCGACTCCAACAACTCTTTAATACTCTCTAAATTCCTCCTATGCATGGAGAAATATCTTCCATGATCTTGCACCATCCCCCAAAAAATCATTCAAGAATTTGCATCAATCTTCTCTTTGTCCTCTAGCTCAATCAAGAATAACATCTGAGGTTCAAGGCTTGGAAGTGTAGGGATTTTCATTTCCTTTAAGATAAGTATCCCATCTAAAAACTGTAACATCTTGTAACCTCAAAAAAATTCTTGACCTTAGTACATAATTTTTCTCATGTTATGAGGAGTGTATATGATTTATGAAGTCTTTAACCAAGTATGGAAGTGCCATGTAGAAATTTCATTGTGTAGGTGTCGTAAGTGACTTACGGGCCGTAGATTAGTTCTACGAGTCATGAATCCCACCGTATATGGAGGCCAGATGTTATAGGTCACTAATTGACCTACAAAACAACATATGAACCATAGATGAGATGTACGAAGCGTATATTGGACTGTAAGTGGAAGTCCCATTTCCTAAGCTACTGTTTAAGCCTACGAAGGGAACTATAGAAATAGATTTATGAACCATACTTTTTCTCCACAGATGAAACTCCAGATATTGTGTAAGTGCAGAACCAACATATGAAAAAACTTACAGTCTGTAAAACATTTCTATGTGCCATACCTAGCCAGCAAAAATGGAAATCCAAAATTGTTAAGCTACTGGAAAAAGGATACAAAGTTATCTATGGACTGCAGATGTGATCTACGATTCATACCTGACTTTTGTAAATAAACTTTAGATGATTATAATTCACCAGTTCAATCTACAATTTTTGCTGACGGGCTGCAGTTCAAATCCATGGTCCGTAACAGTGACCTAGGTACTGTAAGTAGTGCCTTTTCTCAGTGTCTATATATAGCTCCTACCCATTTTCCTTCTTCATTTTCTTCATCTCCAATTTGTGGAAATCGATTTCTCTCCCTCTCCAAGTTCTCCAATATTCAGGTTAGTCCCTTTCCAAGCTATTTCTATGAATGATTTCTTGCATGCAAGTTTTGAATTGTAAACCCTAGCTCGTTCTCTCTTAGAGTTTCAAGGAAAACCTACTTTCAACTCAAGAGGACTCGGCAACCCCTTCTCTCAAGTTTATACTAGTATTATACTCTTTCTCTAGATTAATAAGGTATATAAGTGAACTATAAAAGCATGGGATATCATGTTCTTCTCACAATTTCTTTCCTAAACTCATGCAAATGTTTTTACTGTATGATCTTGAGAAGGTTGTTTGGTGATTTCATGTCAAAGTCTTAAGAACCTTGTATATATAGCATAATATAACTTAAATCTCTTTCATGAATGGATTTTATGATGTTTGATGAACATTCATGAAAATGTTAAAAATCGCCATTTTGCCCATTTGAGTCAAAAGTTTAGAATTGATGAAATGTTTTGAGATTTTTATCATAGATTTATCCAAGGCCAAGGCCACACATGAATTTCTTTAGTTGAGTTTTAATGTCTTAGCATGACTATGAGCTTTCAAGATTTAAAAGAATAATCTTATAAATTATTTTAGCCTTTTGCCTTAAAGTAAGTATATCAGTTTGAGCCTAAGGGCTAATTACTGGTCTTTAGAAAAGACATATTTTTAGATTTGAGCCATTAGATAAGGCTGAGCATTCAGGACAATTATTTGTCAGATTATAATTCCAAGGGATATTTCAGTATTAGTATTTTCAGAAACGGAGTAAGTAGTTAACCGAGATAGTATGTGCCTCTCAAGGCAAGTGTCAGAAACTATATTTGCCAACATAGGAGTGGAACATATCAAATACAGATGCATCCCCAAAATTTATTACCCCCAAAATAGGTGGATGGTTCAACAAATCTTACTAGCAAGTTAGTTTAGGCCTCCTATCTGGCAAGGTAGGTGGTGTGTTAGCTGGTCGGGCATAGGGATCAGACTCTATGCCTACATGATGTACTATGTCAGTTATGCCATGAACCTCCATAGTATTTTTAGTTAGTGTTATTAGACATTATTTTTTGTTACAATATAAGTGTGGATTTTAGATAGGGCAAATTACATATTTTTCTTTCTGAACCCTTACGATGGTTTTAAACATGACTTATTATGATTTACGTGCTTAGTTTCTCTATTCAGTATCCTATGTTCAATATTTTTTCCATATTACATATAGTACAATTATATGTATAATGCCTCTCTTACCGGGGCACTGCATTGTTTAATAATGCAACCTCAGGTATATACACTCTCAAACGAGTAGCTTAGTAGGCCTATGTCAGTCAGCCATTAGTGAGCCTTACTCTCTCTTAGGGCGGTTATCTTTCAATAGTGTGTGTCTAATTTGGTTAGAAGTTATATTAGGAACTTGTCCTAGTAAATTCAATTGCTTCCAGTTCAGTAGAGGCTTCGTAGATTGTCAGATAGTGTATTCTCTTGTTTTGACTTTGATTTTGACTTTTTTGTCACTTTTGTATAGAAATAGTGATTTTATGAAAAGCCTTATCTCAGTTGTATGCTTTATCTTATCTCCTTAGATTTTATTATTCATGTTCTATTTTGATTAGTCATTGCTTATAGTTTCATACTAGTTCAACGGTATGCTCAGACTAAAATGATGTCGGGTGCCAGTCTCACCTAGGCCCTAGGCTGGGGCGTGACAAAAATCTAGCATGAGTAATATTCTTATTCTTTTGGGTGGGGGGGGTGTCCAAGGTTAGGACTCATAGCATAGTGATAGGAAGCCATAAGTCCATGTTATAACTATGGTTGAGGGGTAAAGGGGTTATTTTGCACTTAAGGAAGGATTTTGGTGTTTTGCTAAGTTGTATTGGGTTGGTTGTTGAAATTGAGCTGTAGTAGAGGTAGGTGCTAGGCCGCCCAACCCATAGAGGGCTCGGACCACCTATGACCTTTGAGTGTTTGAGAAAATGCCTTTTAAGCTAAAAAGTTGGAACCTTGGCATCAATGATGATATGTATCCTCATTGTTCATGTAGATTGACCTTAAAGAGTGATTTATTGAGAGGTGGATTGTGAAGGTATGTAAGGGAAAATCCGTTTTCTCATATAGCACTGATCCCCTAAATGTGAATGTTTCCCCTATTATTGTGGGTTGATCATTTGTGGACCATGAAGTATCTTGACTCTCTAACTAACCGTTAATGCTGTCCTTCTATTTCCTTTAATATTCCTCCATCTTACAAGTGTTGTTCTTTCCATATAAATGATTTTCCCATCTCATAATTTCTTAGAAGTACTCTTCATCATTATTGACTTGTATGGTTGTCAATTTCTAGTGTATTGAAGTATCCATATCTCTTTAATATGTCGCACATCACTCATGTGTGTATGTCTAATGTTTCATTGGTATACCTCCCCCAAATCCTAAAGAATGTATAAGATAGAGAATATATGTGATACTTCCAGATACCCATAAAATCATGAATCTCAAGGAATAATGTACCGGATGAATGTTCTCTAATGATAAAATAAGCTCTATAAAGTTATTTAGCTATCCAATGGATGAAGGCCACAAGAATGGCGGATAATAACCCATTTGTCATCCAATGGTAAAGGCCTCAAGCGTGGCGGATAATGATCTATTTTATTTATTTACCATAAAAAACATGAACACCTTGGGATGGGATAGATACTATTCCTGAAATACAGAAATTGTCAAGCCCAACACGAAGGCCTTTGGATGGGGTAAGAATCCACCAAAGATGAAGAAAATAAGAATTGTCCCCAAAGAAATAATAAATGTACATGACTCTCCATAACTAAGTATAATGAACCAAAGTGGTACCGTATATTCCTCATGAGAGTACTATTTCATATGTCCGCATGTCCTTTTTACCTAGGGAACTGCACTCAAACTACAGGTATAGACGCACAGGTTTCCAGACATCCCCACTAGGATGACTCCTCTAGCTTTTCTACTTTTGGTGAGCCCTATTCTCTTTAGAGAAAGATTTTTCTTAGTGATTCTTAGCATGTACATAGATGTTTCGGGTATTTCGGGGCCCTATCCAAATGTTTTTGCTATTTATAGCATCTCTAAAGGCTTCATAGACCTGTGGTCGCGTCCTAGTTATTTGATGGATTATCAGTTAACTCATGATTTAGGATTTCATATCTTCCATTTTTATTAATAAAGTCTATTTTGAATGTTTCACAGTTCCATTTGCCCACTTTCTCTTATGATGGTATTTTGTGTTGTATTATTCTCATAGAACTGGTCTGCTCGGGCAAGTTAAGGCATCGGGTGCCGGTCCACTCCATAATGATTTTGGGGTGTGACAAGTCCTTATTTGATACATATTTAGAAACTAATTTTTTTCTTATGTAAGAAAAAAATCTATGGATCAAATGGTTGCACTTTAGCTAGGATTTTCTACTACCATGGATAAGAAGCAAAGCTCAAGATCGATGATGAAGACTAGGAAACTTGTTACTTTGGATTTTAACGTAGAGGATAGACGACCACCACTTATGTTTGGAAGCTTCCTCACCACCTCCTCCAACTTTAATTGATTTTGGAGGAAACTGAAGTTCTGTCTGATTTTGAATCTCAACGATCAATACAACATGAGCCATATGGTGAACTACAACTAGCTCAAAGAAGACTGCATGACGACTTCAATTCTTGGATGTTGACACTTCTGTCCATCCTTCCCCTGCATCTTGAAGCAATTTAGAGATAACCGTACTATGTAGAAAGGTAAGTCACTCGATTATATTCCTCCTACTTCTAAAGATGGAAAAATCTTATTCACCATTGAGGATGTTGAGCTAAAGAACCAAAAAGAGTATTGACGATCTTCTTTGATTGGGTATGTTATTGGAAATAGTCCGTACATGAAATCAGTACAAGATCTTGTGACACACTCATGGACCTATGTAGATAGATATAATGTGCTTCTATATGATGAGCAGTATTTTGTCTTCAGGTTTGAAACTATGGAGGAATGTGAGAAGTTCCTACAGGCTGTGCCCTATACTTTTTAGAACAAGCCCTTTGTTCTTCAGGCTTGGGATATCAATTTTCATTTCAATCCTAGTTGTACTACCACTATCCCATTACAGACCATCTTCCCTGGTATCCTGGTAGGGTATTGGTGAGGTGAAACACTTAGCAAGGTAGCCAGCGTTGTAGGAAGACCATTGCATATTGATAAATGTACTGCTTCTATGACCAGAATTTCCTATGCTAGAGTACTTATTAAAACTGACATATCCTGACCTCTCCTTGATTTTATTGTGATTAACACTCCAATAGGTAGTTTTGATCAACCTATCGACTATGACTAGAAACCTAGGTTTTGTATTGACTGTATAAAGTTTAGGCATGAGGTTACTACCTATTGGAAGGGAGGGGTACAGGACCTTGAGAAATAGGATTCCAGGAAGTGAAAAGAAGGAGGAAGTGGCGCCCTAATGTAAAAACTCATAAGAAAAAGCAAGTCTAGATTGCTACAGGGAAGGTGATCCAACAAGTTTTAGACAATGATGACATAGGTGTGGTGTTTATGCCTGATACCATCCCACACGACAGTATGGATGTACAACCAGAGAAGAAAGTAGGGATCAACATTAGAATGCTTTTATTGTCCTCCAAGAGGTAGATATTGGCAATTAG
>JACEIK010001124.1:258500-317999 GCA_018107945.1 Datura stramonium
TCATTTCAATTGATTGGATGCTTGAGCACTCAGAGATTTTCGTGAGTTCCTCGTATATAATAAAGTATCTTCCGCCCCCTTCCACAACTATTTAGATTTCAAATTGATTCATCATGGGGCATGCTTAATTAGGCTTAATAACATAGAAATCAAAATCAACAATATGGTAATGAATTTAAATCACAAAAGCTGATCACAAATCCATATTTTATGATAATATTTTAAATCACAAAACCCATAGTCAAATCATTAGATTCTATATAAATCAATTACAAAATCCCATGAGTTGTTAATGAAAATTTTGTAAAAATCATAGAGGAGGGGCATAGGTGTGGAAGAAATCACCCATTGAGAACCCTACATACCTTAGAATAGCTGGTTCTTAACTTCCCTAGATTGCCCGAGAGGAAATTTGATGAAGAACACCTTGAAATGACCTAGATCACCCTTCTATCACCCCCCAAACCTTTGCATGCATGAATGAGGACTTAGTCTAGTCTATTTCCTCTTAAACCACCATTTCTGATGTTAAAACGACGTAGTATAGGATCGTAGAACTTAGGAATTACGAAAAAGCCCTTAAATTGCAGAATGTTGTTGGCTGTCATTCCCCACGAGGGACTGGACGACTCGTCTCCAGGGACAACGACTCATTGCCTGATTCATGAGGTACACTGCCAAAATTCTACCCTGGGACCCCACGAAGGACACCACAAATTGTGGTGAGTGACACTATCCGTGGTCTACACTGCCCAACTGTCCTTGCCCAGCATCCAGTCCAGGCCACGGGTGACCTTATGAGTCGTGTGGCCTGACCGTGGTCACGCCCGTGGTGACCCCCAGACCAATCCACCTCCTTTCTTGATCACGATTCACCTCATCACTCGTGGTTTCTTCTCACGAGCCACTTCACGGTTCGTCCTGTGACCTGGTGCGAAATTTAAGTTTTTCACCATTTTGATTTCTAGGTCTGATCCTTGGGTTCCCGAGGTATAACAATATCTCCCCCTTTGGAACATTCGTCCTCAAATGTTAGAAACAAACATAAACTCAGAAAATGCAATCATCATATTCAAACACTGATCATTTAAATCGAAAACTGACGGAACGACTATCCCCAAAAAGAACTACATAGTTGAACTAATTTAATACATAACATACATCTGTCATAACATATATCGAACTTATGCACATGAAATGAACATGGAAACTGAGTAGAGAATTAGGGCAAAAACTGCTACCTCAAACTGACACTGAGCCGGTAGGGAACAGGTTAGGGTATTTGGCCATCATAGCCGCTTCAGCTTCCCACGTAGCTCCCTTAACATGTTGATTTCTCCATAGAACTTTAACTGAAGCTACTTTTTTGTTCCTCAGCCTCCGAACCTGATGATCCAAAATTGCAATTGGAATTTCCTCATAACTGAGGCTATCTCCCACACCAACTCTTTCCATCGGGACTACTAGAGATGGATCTCCAAAACACTTCTTCAAAAGAGACACATGAAACACGGGATGCACAGAACATAACTCTGAGGGAAGGTCCAACTCATACACTACCTTACCAACCCTTCTCATAATCCGGTAGGGACCAACATAGCGGGGACTGAGTTTTCCTTTCTTCTCAAACCGCGTGACTCCCTTCATGGGAGATACCTTTAGAAATACCCAATCGTCTACCTGAAACTCCAAATCTCCTCTTCTCACATCCGCATATGACTTTTGATGACTCTGAGCGGTTTTCAACCGGTTCCTTATACTCTGAACCTTTGCCATAGCCTCATGAACCGATTCAGGCCCTATCGTAGCTGCCTCACCAACCTCAAACCATCTAATGTGCGATCTACATCTTCGCTCATAAAGAGCCTTGAACGGTGCCATCTGGATACTAGAGTGATAGCTACTATTATAAGCAAACTCGATCAAGGGAAAATGATCATCCCAACTACCTTTGAAATCCATCACACATGCTCTCAACATATCCTTGAGAGTCTGGATTGTTCGTTCGTCTTGGCCATCCATTTGCGGATGAAAGGCTGTGCTGAGCTTAACTTGAGTCCTAAGCCCCTTTTGAAAAGATCACCAAAACTAAGAAGTAAACTGAGTACCTCGGTCTGAAATAATTGACAAGGGCACTCCATGAATTCGAACCAACTACCGAATATACAATTTGGCATAATCATCCACTGAATCTGTGGTTTTGACCGGTAGAAAATGTGCAGCCTTGGTCAACCTATCTACCACCATCCAAATAGAATCATAGTGTCGGTGAGTTTGAGGTAGGCCTGTAATGAAATCCATATTAATCTCTTCCCACTTCCAAGTGGGAATGCCAATATCTTAAAGTACGCCTCCCGGCCTTTGATGCTCGACTTTCACTTGCTAATAGTTTGGGCACTTGGCTACAAATTCTGCAATATCCTTCTTCATTCCCTTCCACCAATATATTTCCCGCAAGTCATGATACATCTTGATGGCACCCGGATGGATGGAATATCTGGATCCATGTTCCTAATGCAATATCAGGTCCCACTAATCACCTACGTCTGTAACACACAGATGACCCTGGTACGGTAGCACCCCATCTCCCTCTTGGGAGAAAACCTCTACCTTTTGACTCTGAATGACTTCCTTCAGCTTTACCAACATCTGATCCTTAATCTTTCCTAGCTTTCACATCCACCACCAAGGACGATTCTGATTCGTTTTGCATAACAACGCCACCATCAGTCGAGTCTACCAACCTGACTCCCAACCTTGCCAGTCGATGGACATCTTTCACTAACTCCTTCTTTCCCTCATCCACGTGGGACACACTCTCCATAGAGAGCCTACTAAGTGCGTCCGCCACCACATTAGCCTTACTCGGGTGGTAAAGAACACTCATATCGTAGTCCTTAAGTAGCTCTAACCACCTCCTATGTCAAAGATTGAGATCTTTCTACATGAACATATATTGCAAGCTCTTGTGGTCCATAAACACATCCACGTGGACCCCATACAAGTAATGCCGCCATATCTTCAAATAGAACACCACTGCAGCCAACTCAAGATCATGGGTTGGGTAATTCTTCTCATGAATTTTCAACTATATTGAGGCATACTCTATCACTTTCCCATGCTGCATCAACACACACCCAAGTCTGATTCTCGAAGCATCGCAATATACTACAAAACCATCGGTACCCTCGGGTAGGGTCAACACTGGTGTTGAAGTGATTCAAATCTTCAACTCTTGGATGATTTTCTCACAAGCCTCCGACCACCGAAACTTTACCTTTTTCTGGGTCAACCTATTCAATGATGCTTCAATCGATGAAAAACCCTCTACGAATAATGGGTAGTAGCCTGCTAGCCTAAGAAACTCCAAACTTTTGAAGGATTCACCGGTTTGGGACAATTCTTTACCATTCGATCTTCTGAGAATATACCCTTATGCCCTCACTCGATACCACATGGCCTAAGAATGCCACAGAGTCAAACCAAAATTCACACTTGTTGAACTTTGCATACAACTGATGATCCCTGAGAGTCTGAAGCACTAGTCTCAAGTAAGCGACGTGCTCCTCCTTGCTCCAAGAGTATATGAGGATATCATCTATGAATACAATCACGAACATTTCTAGATATTTCTTTAATACCATGTTAATCAAGTCCATGAAAGCTGCAAGGCATTGGTTAGTCCAAAAGACATAACAACAAATTCGTAGTGACCATACCGAAACCTGAAAGCAGTTTTCGGGATGTCACTCTCCCGAACCCTGAGCTGATGATACTCGGACCTGAGATCTATCTTTGAGAAGCATCTAGAACCTTAGAGTTGGTAAAAAAAGTCAAAAATCCTGGGTAAGGGGTACCTATTCTTGACGGTGACCTTGTTCAATTGCTGGTAATCAATACACATGTGAAGGGAACCATCCTTCTTCCGGACAAATAACATTGGTGCTCCCCATGGAGACTTGCTCGGCCTAATAAAGCCCTTATCTAACAAGTCCTTCAACTGATCCTCCAACTCTTTTAGCTCGGATAGAGCCATCCTGTAGGGAGGAATAGAGATGGGCTGCGTATGGGGTAAGAGATTAATGTCGAAATCAATTTACCTCTCCAAAGAAACACCTGGCAAATCATCGAGAAAAACCTTCGGATACTCACACACCACCGGAACTGGCTGGATAGTCGGGGTCTCAGACTCAACATCTTTAACCCTAACTAGGTGATATTTGCATCCCTTAGAAATCATTTTCTTGGCCTTAAGAAATGATATAAACCGACCGGCTGGTATAGTTGACTTACCCTTCCACTTGAAGACCGGCTCACCTGGAAATCTGAATTCTACTGATCGGGTTCTAGAATTAATTGAAGAATAACATACAAACAACCAATCCATGCCTAAAATGAGGTCAAAGTCAGTCATAGCTAACTATACTAAGTCTGCGTAGCTGACCTTTTGCAACACTGTAATGGGGAAACCTCTATACACCCGCCTAGCTACAACTGAATCACCGACTGAGTAGAGACTGAGAATGGTTCTGAAAAGATTTCAATCCTGACTTGTAGTTCAGTTCAGAGGTAGTTATTCTGATAGTTTTCAGCCTTCACAATCAATATTTGAGTATAATGAATGCAATTCTCTACTTTTCTATGTTTTTTCAACATTCGAGGATGAATGTTCCCAAAGGGGAGATATTGTAATGCCTCAAAAATTGTAAGACCAGACCCGGGTGTTGAAACAGAGAAAACAAAATTTTCTGCACTAAATCAGAGAACGAGTCGTCCTGTGATCCATGCGGTAGGCCACGAGTCTGAAATGACTCGTGGGGAAGGGTACAGACTTGATCAAAAAATTTGGAAAAATGGGGTGACCACGGGTGTGACCACAAGTCGTGGTTAGCACAACGAGTCGTGATGTGATCCGTGGTCAAAAGCAAGTTGGAGACCCGGGAAAAGTTATGTAACACCCCAAAAGTTTCCAAGATTTAAACCAGGAATTTGAAATGAGCTCAGCAGAAAAATCTGCAAAAGTGCCTCGAAACGACTCATCTAATGAGTCTTTATTGGAACTAAAGGGTCGTTGAAGCAGTCGTGGGAAGCGCTTTGGGAAAGTTGCCAGGTGATACCACGAGAGGAGGTACGAGTCATAGTGGGAGACAACGACTCGTTGGAGGCAGGCGTTGTGAGATTCCTATCTTGGCTACCTGGAAGGGACGAGAAAGGTGACGACTCGTCGGTGGCTTTAACGGGTCATCTTGAGGAGTCATGGGTTAGAGTTAAGGGTTTTAGGTCAGTGGTAATGGATGGTAGTAACGAGTCGTTGGAGCTAGCATGATCCATGGTGATGATCGTGGGAAGGAATTTAAGGGTTGGTCTAGTGTGGACAACGGAAAGTATTGACGAGTCATTGGATCAAGTGACGACTCTTCATGTCAGTCATTAGGTGGATTACCAGTTGAGGAACCAGTGTACCTAATGAATGGTTTTGACGAGTCATTATAAGAAATAATGACTCATCATGTTGGTCGTGGGTTGAGGAAGCAGGAACCGTGCAAGCAAACCAGTGAAGACAATGGATGGTCCCCACGAATCGTGGTGAGGACCAACGACTCGTGGTAAGGGTCATGGTCTTAGATCAGGAAATTTTTCATGTTTTTCCCAAGGGTATTTTTGTAAAGTCCTACGCTTCCAGTTTTAAAGTGACGTCGTTTTGTGATTCTAAGGGACATTTTTAGGGAATTTTCAAGCCTAAACCCTCATCCTCTCAACTCTCCTTCCTTCCCTCTCAAGACCAAGGATCCACCAAGGGTTTTCATCAAGGCTTCAAGGTGCAATTCAAGTGGGGTTTCTCCTACCAGGTATGTGGGTCTTTCAACAAGGATATTCTTCCATCCTTGTGCCCCAAATTGTTTTACCAAAACCCAATTTCAAATATTCTAGAAATGCATGACCTATGGTTTTGATCGATGGGTGATTTCGTCTTATACCTTATATGAATTCTAAAAACCTTTAGGATTATAAGTTAATTATAATTGTAGAATTTTTGGGTTATCTTGAATTATGTGCTAGACAATGAAAATGCATGATTATACAATGTTATTCATGAGATGGCTCGAAGTTAATTGGGATTTTATTATTGTTAACTCGATTTTTTCAATAACTCGTATCAATGTATAAAATATGTGAAGATTGTAAGAATTTCCTTAATAATTAGAATATGCTATTTGATATCTATGTTGAGATGAGGTTAAAGTTTATGGGCTTGATCAATTGAAAGTAAATACGTATTTCCATTATGTTTTGGATGGAGATGGTTTGAGTATGAGGTAAACTTATGATAATGACCTAATTATTGCATCTTGCTCATGAATTGGAGTGAATTATGACACAAGTACTCTGAAATGAAAATATATGCTTCTCCCATGAATTCATTGTGAATGTTAAGGTATGAGTTGAGTGTTTGGGCTTCCATAAATCTAAGTATGTGAAACAATGTATCTATGCTAAAGGGTAATTTGGACCTATGGACCATACATGGCCATATGTATATGTTGAATGTTATGAACTAGGAACTTGAATGTTGTGAAAGTGTAATGCATGCTGTGAATCTATAGATTCTTATTAATGTAAGATGGTTGAAATAAAGATTGATCTAGCACCATGATGATATGAATGATGATGATAAAGCATGAGAATGATATTTCATACTGTTGGGCTTGTTGTTAGTAGAAAGTAGCTGTAATCCCTTCTAAATGAATGTCGTATGATGAAACTAGTAAATGTTCATGTTTCTGATTAGCTGTAGTAGAATAGACCAGATGTATAATATCAGAGTAGTACTCCTTATGTTCTACTCAAACAGGGACTCTCCATAGCCGAGAATGTTTCACCTAGTCGCTTGGGATTCTCCATAGTCGGGAATGACTCCCCAGTTCAGTCAGGATTCTCCATAGCAGAGAATGAGTCCCTAGTTCAGTCGGGATTCTCCATAGCATAGAATGAGTCCCTAGTTCAGTCGGGATTCTCTATAGCAGAGAATGACTTCATAGTTCAATCAGGATTCTCCATAGTAGAGAATGACTCCCTAGTTTAGTTTGTAATCTCCATAGAAGAGAACGACTCCCTTAGTTTAGTTAGGACTCTCCATAGTAGAGAATGACTTCCTTAGGTATATTATCAGCATGATTAAGTTCCATTTGATTTAGACTTCAGTTCTGAACAGATATAATATAATGAAATGCAGACTCAGTTACCCGCAGTTATCCAGTATAGTGTATGACGCTAGCTTCAGCTTCGGCACTCATTAAATGTTCAGTACTTGACCCTTATTCATGCGTTCAATGATGTTTCAGAATATGAGATCCAAAAAGGAAGTTTCATGTATCTATGTGTATGTTACTCATAAGAGGATTGTTGCATGTTAAATCAGATATGTCGAAGTACTTAGTTATTTCCTTATTGTATACTTGCATATTTAGTTATTTATGTTTTTCCCCGCATGCTCAGTACATTCCAAGTACTGATCACACGCCTTTATGTGCTATATTGTTTCATGATATAGATTCAGGTATCCAGACTCAGCCCCGTGTTTAACACGCTCCTCCATCCATCTTAGCGGTTTGTAGCGGGTCCATATCTATCGAGGACAAGGTCTATGTTCTTATTCAGTTGTATTACAATTTTCAAACTTTCAGAGAGTTAGCTGGGGACCTGTCCCAGCAATTCATCGGTTTAGTAGAGGCTTTCATACATGTGTACTCAGATTCAGTCTATGTATTGTGTTTTTGTTAAATTATGTCTTTAAATGATAATCTTGTCTTTTAAAGTTAGTTTCCTCTCAGTTATGTTTTTGTCAAATGTTTATATCGTTAAGTTTTATGTTATGATTATGCCATGGGTTGACTTGGATCCTTTCGAGGTTCCTTGTCCTGTGTCACGACTAGGGTGTAGTTTGGATCATGACAAACTTGGTATCAGAGCAAAGGTTTAGAGTGTCCTAGGGTGTCTGAAAGCCGCGTTAAGTAGAGTCTTCTTCACGGGTGTGAAGCGCGCCACACTTATGAAGAGGAGGCTATGAGACATTTTAAGAATGTTCCCTTTTCTTCATGATTCTTATCGTGCGTAGAATATGAAACTCTAAACAGTTCCTTCCTTTACTTGTGCTTTACGCGCTAGTAGATAATGCCTCCTGAGACGAGCGAATGCAAAAAGAAATGGTAATGGCCGCCACAGTACCACTCAAACTCTGAACCCAATGGACGACCATGTTACCCATATGCTGGAGTTTTGGGCAACCGTTAATATGTTGGCATAGGCTATGGCCGCTCGTATTAATCAAGAGGGCGATGACTCGTGTTCCCTAAAATGGGAATGTAGCGTGAAAGAGTAAGAGATTTCCCTTAGATGAACTCACCCGAATTCTTAGGTCAAAGGTAGACGAGGACCCGTATGAGTTCTTGGAAGAAATTCAGAAGATCACCCAAATCATGGGGGTGAGGGGAACTAAGAGCGCAAACTTAGCCCTCTACTAGTTAAAAGGAGTCGTATTATAACATTTTTGTCAAGGAGGACAGCTTGAGGAACTGGAGCAAGCCCTATAGGTTGGGATGAATTTATGACTCGTGTTCCCGACGTTTTTCCTCTAGGAGTTGAGGAGGCTAAGGCGGAAAAGTTCATCAACCTAAAAACAGAATAACATGATCGTCCAGAGTACACATTGGAATTCTACTCAGCTTATCCAAGTATGCACCAGAGATGGTAGCCGACTAGAGGGCCCGAGTGAGCAGTTTCATGGACGCATTGTCGACCGTTGGTTAAAGAGTGCAGGACTCGCCAAAGTTGCATAGGGATATAGAATTTCCATGTTTGGTGATATTCACTCAAGAAATGGAGGTGGAGCAGAAGGAAAGGGAGAGAGAGGCCAAGAGGGCCAGGTAGGAGATTTAGAGTTTCATCGCCATGATCTAGTGGTGGAAACCGCTCACATTCCAGCGTAAAATCATCAACCCAAGCATTAACAATAAAGGTTCGCATAAACCCAGAGAGTAAGGGAGATTATGTATCCATTGTGTACCAATGGGAAGCACTGCTCAGAGAATGTATTGCCGAATCAAGTGTTTGTTTTTGGTGCGGCAAGTTGGGCCATAAGCACCTAGATTTCATAACGATGAAGCGAGGTGAGAGTATATACTTACTACCTCTTTTAGTAGCTCCAATAGCCCGTCCATTTTTAAAGTGTGGTGCATCATCTCGGCCTAGGTGGAGAACATCGTCAAAACCTCTCCTATGCCGTGAATAAAGACACTGTAGATAAGGGTAAGTCGCCATGCTGATTACAGTGTATATTATGAATCTTGCATTACTCTTTGTATGTTGCTAACCCCACACCGATACTAAGAAGCTCGTGATTGTTGTTAAGAAGAGGTTGTCGATGTGTGATGAAAACTACACATAAGACTTGCATTGATGGTTAGAGGTGAAATGGGAGCTAGGAGTTACCTATAACAGCCCCGACCTTATGAAAGATTCAGAGCCTTAGAATGATGGCTTTAAGCTAAGGAGGAGATGGTGCATGTGAGGCTAGTCAAATCTTGAATATGATAATAGGGGAGTTCTAACCCTAACAAATATTATATGTCAATCTTCCAGATTGGATAATCTCTTGTATTTAGTTGAAGGTTATGCTCATCCCTATGTGCACAATTCTAGATTTCTAGATAACCACTTTAAGGAGTGATGCCAGTCTTACTCTATGCATCCTTTAGGCTCATCTTCATGTTACGAATCACACGTGTATTAACCGATGTTTCAAGATTTATCAACTCAAACTCAATCTTTAGAAGTCTTTAGTAGCTCGTAAGTAGAATAAGGTCATCTCATGTATAAAATGGGCTTTATGGATTAGTATGAATACCAGGCTCATAAGACCCTGTGCCGACTCAGATATCATGAATTCTAATCCTGTAATAGAAAACAATTTGAGAATGAAGGCTCACCGTATCAATTTCGTAAGTTATAAGGAAGAATCCTTTCAGTGTTCTATCTAGTCCAATGGTAGATCCATGTCTTTCGGGTTCTCTTTGTGCCAAGGCATGAATGTTCAATTCTAGGATAATCTTTTCGGTGTGTAAGGTCAGACCAAAGTTAGATACTTCATTGGTTTTAGCCGTGATTGGTTGATTTTGGGATTAGCTCCGTCCTATCCTTTCAAATATGTTTAGCCAACATTTGAGGATGAATGTTCCTAAGGGGGAGATATTGTAGCACCAAAGTTCCCAAGATTTTAAACCAGAATTTGGAATGTGCTCAAAGCATAAAATCTACAAAAGTGCCTCAAAACGACTCATCTAACGAGTCATTATTGGAGCTAACGGGTCATCAAGCAATGTGGGAAGTGCTTTTGGGAAAGCTGCGTGATACCACGCAGAAGGTAATGCAGTTGTGGGAGACACCCACTACCGGGAGGTATGCTAGGAGATTCCCGTCTCGCTACCTGTAGAAGGGAGAGTCGTGGTGATTCATCGGTGGCTTTAACGGGTCATAAGGAGTCAGGGGTTGGAGTTCCTCGTTGTTTTGTGTCCAGGGTAAAAGATGAAGCAGTAATGGGCCATTGGAGCTAGCAAACGACCATGGTGACGACTGTGGGAAAATAATTTAAGTGGGTTGTTCTAGTGTGGGACGACGGAAGGTATTGACGAGTCATTAACAAGGACAACACGTCATGTCACCATTGGGTGGATAAACCGCTGAGGAACTAGTGTACCTAATCTAATGGTTTTGACAAGCCGTTAGGAATTGGCCACGACTCGTCAAGTTGGTCGTGGGTTGATGGAAGCGCGGAACCGTGGAAAGCAAAAACCAAAGGAAGAAAATAGATGGTCACCACTTAGTCATGGTGAGTGACCAACGACTCGTGGTGAGGGTCATGGTCTCATCAAGAAATTTTTCTATGTTTTTCCAGGGGTATTTTTGGTAAAGTCCTACGCTGGGGCTGCAAAGTGACGTCGTCTCCGGGCTTCTAAGGACGTTTTTAGGCATTTTCCTAAACCCTTATTCTCTCAACTCTCCTTCCTTTCCTCAAGACCAAGGATCCACCAAGGGTTTTCTATCAAGGTCAAGGTGCACCAAGTGGGGTTTCTCCTACTAGGTATGTGAGTTTTTCAAGGATATTCTTCCATCCTTTGTGCCCCAAAATTGTTTTACTAAAACCTGATTTTTAAGATGGAAAGAAAAAGCATGACCTAGGATTTTGATCGGACGGGTGATTTATTCTATACCATATATGAATTCTAAAACCCATTAGGATTGTAAGTTAATTATAATTGTAGAATTTTTGGGTTATCTTGAATTATGTGCTAGACGGTGAAAATGCATGATTATACAATGTTTTTCATGAGATGGCTCAAAGTTAATTCGATTCTATTATCGCTATCATTTTTTCTCAATAACTCGTATCCATGTATAAAATATGTGAAGATTGTAAGTTCCCTAATAATTAGAATATACTATCTGATATCTATGTTGAGATGAGGTTAAAGTTTATGGGCTTGATCAATTGAAAGTAAATACGTATTTCCATTATGTTTTAGATGGAGATGGTTTGAGTACGAGGTAAACTATGATAATGACCTAATTATTGCATCATTCTCACGAATTGGAGGAATTATGAATGAGGACGATCTTGGGCACTATATGCCCAAGTGATACCAAATGCTTCATTTCGACTTTTTATCTATCGTTATTTGTACATTCTCATGTTATTTGTAGTTAAAATGTGAATTTATACTAACCAACATGATTAGTGTTGTTTTGGCAGAAAATGTAATTTTAGGAAGCTAAGATGTACGTTGGTAGAAATCGGAATGAATCGGGAAGCTTACAAAGGAAAAGGTCAAGGGAAAGAAGAATATAGGGGCTCCGCGATGGAGCCAGAACACTGCCATCGCGGAGGCATTCCCCGCCTTGACATGAGCAAGTTGGCCATTTCCAAGGAAGGTTCGCGTGCTCTATGACACGGGAGGCAATGCCACGCGATACAAGCCGTGGCACGTTAGAATATTTACCTAGAACATCAAATTCCGCAAGGGTTCACACATGCTGCGGGCACGTTGGCCAAGCTCCCACGTTGCATGCCGTGGCATGCCGAGGAGTAAATGCCGAGGGACCCTGGATTCCGTAGAGGGTCCTCACAGAGCCCGTGTCACTGGAGCAAAGGCTCGCATGCACTCCGTGACACGCTCTGTTACCTCGGGAAAATCCCACCAAGATAAATAGCACACTTAGGTTCATTTTTAATTATTCGACTTAGTTGAGCAAGGATGTGGGTTACAGGCACTGAGGGGACGAAAATCTTAGGTTCTTCTATCTCTTTCACTTTATTTCAATTGTTTGTATGATTCATCATTTGATGATGTTTAACCCACAAATGAGTGGCCAAATTCACTTGCTGAGGTTAAAACAATTGTAGTGGAATGTAATTGTTGATCATTTTGGTTTTTTATCTTTTCTTCAATGGTTGCTCTATCACCTTGTTCTTACCGTGACAATGTTTGGCCAATGTTAATGTATATCTAAAAATCCGTTTTATCTTTGAAAAGGAAAGAAATTGGAAAGTTGTGAATTGGTAGGATATGATCTCTTCTTAGTTTGGGAATTGAGAATTGATTTACTTTCAGAATAGAAATATATCTTAAAGTCGTATTAGTCAATTACGGAATCGGTTTTGTATGGCTAGAACATGAATTTCTTTTATCACGTAAATGTAGGTGAAGGTTCATGATTCTTAAGTTGGGTCGAATACGAAAGTTTCTATCCATAGGAAATAATTCTTGACTAGAAACCGAAGGAAAGATTAACCGAATTGTAGCGATAAATTACTTCCCTACATGTTCGTTTTAGCCTCAGCTTGCTCATTACTATAGTTTAGACTCACTTTATAATTTTGTCTTAGATTAGTATAAATTAGGAAATAAACTCTCAAAATCTTCTTAAAATTAAGTTGTCCGCATTTTTGAAGTTAGAGTTCATTAACACTTTAGCCAATTATTACCTTGGTTCATCCCCGTGGGATCGATACTTGGAGCCATTTTTAGCCATTTTACTACTTGTTCGACCACGTGCACTTATGCAGAAGCTGCGAGCACCGAACAAGTACTATGAAATGAAAATCTATGCTTCTCCCATGAATTTGTTGTAAATGTTAAGGTATGAGTTGAGTGTTTGGGCTTCCATAAATCTAAGTATGTGAAATAATGTATCTATTCTAAAGGTACTTGGACCTATAGACATACATGGCCATATGTATATGTTGGAATGTTATGAACTCTAACTTGAATGTTGTGAAGTAAAATGTACATGTGAATCTATATATGCTTATTAATGTAAGATGGTTGGAAAAAGATTGATCTCGGCACCATGACGATATGAATGATGATGATAAAGCATGAGAATGATAATTTCTACTATTGGGCTTTTTGTTAGTATAAAGTAGCCCTAATCCCTTCTAAATGAATGTCGTATGATGAAACTAGTAAATGTTCATGTTTATGATTAGTTGTGCGTAATAGACCAAATATGTATAATATCGTAGCAAAAGATTCTTATGTTCCAAGAAGCCAGGCTCTCTAGCCGAGAATGTTTCCCCCGGTCACTTGGGATTTTCCATAGCCAAGAATGACTCCCTAGTTCAACAGTTTCTTTTCATAGCTATGAGAATGACTCCTTAGTTCGCCTGATTCTCCACGTAGAGAATGACTCCCTAGCTTAGTCGAGATCCTCCATAAGCAGAGAATGACTCCCTAGCTTAATCGTGATCCTCCATAGTAGAGAAATCGACTCTGTTCGCTTAGACCTATAAAGGTAGAATGATTCCCTTTAGTTTAGTTGGGACTCTCCGTAGAAGAGAATGACTCTAGTTATGTTATCGCATGATTTAAGTTCCGTATGATTCATACTAAAGTTCTGAACGTATATAATATACTAAAAATACGTATCTCGCTATCGGCAAGCAATTCAAAGATGTTAGTATGACACTAGCTTCAACTTCACTCATTAAATGTTCGCACTTGACCCTTATGCATGCGTTCAATGATGTTTCGTGAATATGAGATCCAAAAAGGAAGTTTCATGTATCTATGTGTATGTTACTCATAAGAGGATTGTTGCATGTTAAATTAGATATGTCGAAGTACTTTGTTATTTTCTTATCGTATACTTGCATATTTAGTTGTTTACGTTTCCCCCACATGCTCTCGCATATCTCCAAGTACCGATCACACGCCTTATGCTATATTGTTTCATGATATAGATTCGTGCATCCAGACTCAGCCTCCGCTTAGACACACTTATCCCTCCATCTTAGTGGTTTGTAGTGGGTCCTCATCTCTCGAATACAAGGTCTATGTTCTTATTCGCTGTATTACAATTTTCAAACTTTCTCGTAGAGTTACTGGGACCTGTCTCCAAAGAATTACCTGCTTAGTAGAGGCTTATACATGTGTAATCATATTCAGTCTATGTATTGTGTTTTTGTTAGATTATGTCTTTAAATGATAATTTCATATTTCTTTGAAATTCAAGTTTCCTTAGTTATGTTTTTGCCAAATGTTTATATTGTTAAGTGTTATGCTATACTTATGCCATGGATCAACATGGAGCTTTCATGGTTCCTTGTCACTTGTCATGGCTAGGTGTGTAGACTGGTCATGTCAAGTTAGGCGTATACCTAACGACCAGGTGGGCACTATGAGTCGTGGTCCATGCCACGATTCGTTAGGTCACCCTTGGTCAAGGAGGGTTTGGGAAATGGAGATTGCTAGTTGTAGTTGACAAGTGGGTCACCATGAGTCATTAGGTGACCCTACGAGCCGTGGTGAGAAACCATGGGAAAAGAGTAGAAAAGATTAAGAAATTTCAACCTTTTATTGGTTTTTTTTTTTATTTGAAGCTTCTTCTTTTTTTCAAGTTCTTCAAGTTTTCACCTACGGTTTTTCAAGGGTCTTTCAATAATATCCTACCTCCTAGACTCTAAATTACGCTATTTTGGGATTATTTGAAGGATTTAGAGGGGATAAAAGCGGTTTTCCCCTCATTCCCACTCGATTTTTCTTAAAATAACGTAAGCTTTCCTCCCAAGAACTCTCAAGCAAGAATAGGGCTTCTCATCTATTGCAGCGATTCAAGTTTTATTTTTAAGGAATTAGAATCAAGTATGTGGGAATTCAACAAGGGAATAGTTCTTCCCTTGTGTCCCCAAAATCCCTCCTAGTTTCTCTATGAATTTAGCCTGGCTTTCAAATGTAAAGGGAATATATGTCAGATTTCTTTGAATTCATGTAGAAGGTTATCCATGTTTATTTTAGGTATGATTCCATCAAATATGACTATACCGATGTTGTTCTCGTAAAGGAATTTAGCCCCGAGTTTTCGAATGTGGATGAATTATATGCCAGATTCCGTTATAGCTTGTGGAATATGATTTAAGATGATTGTTGGATATTCTCCATTATCTAGATATCGTCTAAATGCTCTTTCTCGTAAGGGTGATTTTAACCCTAATGTTGAATGAGATCACCTAGAATTTTGCCCAAGGTTAGTCTTCCTTGTCGCTTGATTCTATCACATGTTGTGATTCCTGTTGTTGTTAGTATGAATTGAAATCTCAAGTTAGCCGCCCGATAGTTCATAAGTCGAATGTTAAAATACTCACGTTATTCAATTTGTCACCGCGCTTTATTCAATATATTTTTCGCGAGGTGTTAGTGGTTCCTCTTAGTTAATGTAAGTGAACCAAGACCATATTTTAATTTCTTTCTTTGATCTTGTTACGATGTTTCTAGATGGGCCTGATCACTTTTAGAACCCAGTTACGTAATCCAAATTCAAGACTTTCGTGGTGCTTCCAGACAGGTATTCCTAACTAGTGTTGGGCCCCACCTTTGAGCTATCAGCTTGGTAGTTGGGGTCTAGGATGATTCAGTGGGAGTAGGACTTAGCACCGAGTGGACTGAGATTCTAGCACACCCAGTTCCTGCAAACTGCATTCTTACCATAGGATATATTTTATCGTCTTCATGGACCTGCACTGTGATCACCCAATTCATACCTCTATACCCCGACAAGGCATATTGGGTCCTACCGATGGAGCATATACAGGGGACTCCACGTCTAGCTCACATAGTTACATGTCTATAGACTCTCCCACTAGTCGATCGCCCTCGGTCTCGGTGTTGGGTCAGCCGTACTCAGCTTAGTGCGCATTCCCGATTTAGGGCATGTCCTTGATCAACAAACGTGGTCTTTTAGACCATCTCAGCTATTACGCTTATCTTGGCCAAAGAGTTTCGCTGGTCATTGCATGTCTGCTCGCTCGTGTTTTTATTTCTTGTGTAGTGGTTTCTCTCACTCACTCGCACATTCCAAAGTACTAACGCATACCTTTATGTTGTATCATTTTATGATATAGCCGTTGTGATCTCGCCTCCCAACCTCATTAGCAGATTGTGCTCGTAAGACTCCAACCGCACTATTTGGTGAGTCCTCATCTTTCGAGGATGAAGACTACTTTATTCAGTTCGTTTTCTCATTTAGACTTGACTTAGCTAGGGTTCCATTCCAGCTTGAACTCATCGCTATAGTTGACTTTTAGACCCACTTGCCTTTTAGACTCCAGTTCTGTTTAGATGTTTTTAAATATTATGATTCACCATTCTCATAAATGTTTTATATCTTACTTTAAAGTTTCCGCTATATTTATATGTATACTCATAATGCTCTGTATGATAGGACTGTGGGTTGACTTGGGGTTACTTGTAACTCTAAGTACCGTATTCCGTCCAGGGTGTAGACCTCTAGGCGTGACAATTTCTACTTCAATGACCAGAATTCTGGAACTTCTTAATCCCTTAATTTATAGTTCAACAATAAGTTTAACGCAGCACAATGTGCACCAAAATACTTAACCAAATGCCAATCACAATAACAACAATAGCTCACGACAACATCAATAACTATAGCCATTTTCTTTACTTGTTTTAGAAAATTTTTGAGGGAGAAAATAAGAGGGAAATTTACCTAACTTCATCTGTAATACTTCAAAGTGAAATGTAATTCCATCCAAAGAAATCACAAAAATCCTAGAAAAATCGAACAAGAATTCAGGCGAAAAACAAACCAACTACAACTCACTTAGCTGCAAAATTCCAGCCGCTTGCAAGTTGAGGGGCTTAAAGAGAGTAAAATTTTCTACCTTCTTCTTGGATTCAATCTTTATATAAAGGTGGACATATAGTCGATATAAATAGCTCTTAAAATATATCAAATCACCTCCAAATCACTTCCCAAAATGAGCTCAAAACAGCCCTAACTCATCTTGCACACTTGGAACTAACTCCTGTTGTCTTGTGTTTATTGAGTTATCTTATACTCTCTTAAATTTTCCCTATTTTAGCTACTGAAAATGAGAGAGAGAAATAGAGTCCTTATCAAGCAGGTCGAATTCTGTTAGGATGGAAATATTTTCCACAAGAAAAATTTGATTTTTAAGTATGTGCGTTGGAGCTTAGGCGTCGGCTCATGTCACTACCAAGAGTGCTTTGGTAAAATACCTGTAACTTCTTACTCCAAATTTCAATTGAGCGGTTTATTATTATGAAAATGTAGACTCCAAAGATCTTTATATGATATATCATAGGCTTTATAACTCATTATAGATTGAGAGATATAGTCACTTAAAGATGACTCTTACTTATGAAGTCTACATCAAACTTCTACTTCTTTTCCTTTGTACCGTTTTCACCCTACCTAAGATCGATATATACTTTTGTAAGCTTCCCTTAACATAGCATACAAATATTAAATAATGACCACCCTTGGGGTTTAATAGTAGGGATAGAAACAACCTACACCATGGAAATTGTGACCTAATTGTAATCTCGTAAAGCAATGCGCTTAGTGTAATCACATAGATAACACAAAGCAACAAGATATGTACATATGGAATGCTATGTCAATGTCTGGACATCCAACCTCGCATTAATCGATGGTAGGCCCCTACCATACTAATAATATTGACCGATGGATCAAAATACGGTGCTTGGTAGGCATATTCGGCATGTGGACCAAAAGTCATATAAGCAATCGTACATGCCATAATCGTGGTGTACATGACCATAACCTCAAAAACTTTGTGACTCAATAATGACCCTCCTTGGGTAGTCTTACAAAGTAAATGAATACTAACTTTGAAACATGAGTAGACTCAATTTTTGACAAACAACACATGGCTTAGTACATATATAAACATACATGAGAGAGAGCCCCCTATAATGTAGAGTCTCGTATAAACTTAGACTCTTAGATAGAGTACTTTACCTGAACTTTTGGATTTATTATTTATTACAAGAACACATATACTTGTTTATATTATTAGAGGCACCATTTAAGGGTAATGGATTCTTTCATTAAATTGAGGAGTCTCGACTATGACTCAAAGGAGAGCTGGACTTATATACGTGTGGCTTAAGCGTGGATCAGAGACTAGAATATGTAATATGACATTTCAGAACTCTCAGAATATGAGGATCATACATTAAGACTCCTATTAGATAAATACATTAAATACTTGAGTTCATTATCCTTATAAACTCATTTTCTTGACCGAAATACACATGATTCTCTCAATTTTATGAATTCTTTTATCTCCTTAGAAGTCTTCAGATTTAGGTCATTCTTATCTATAGTATCTAACTTAGCGAGAAGATCATTATCTAAGAATAGGATATAACTATAAGATGTTGACTAACATGAATGACATATCAAATGTAAGAAGGTTATCATAACATAAAGATACTTATTAGGATCTTCGTATAGCCGTCACTGCTAGGATAGAATAACTCTAAGTATGAGTGTAAGTATGCCGTGGACGTAGGCAAGAAATATATATATATGAGAGTTATAAGAATACATTAAGAATAGATGTTCTTTAGGTGCTATGCAGGCATTTATAAATATAAAATTCCTTAACTCGAGATTTGCCTATCTAGATTGACCTATCTAAAATTTTGGCATCTATCACCCAATAACCAATGCCCTCTTCACAAGGTCTTCCTAACACTTTATTAATATCGTATACACAATCTCCCAAAACACATCAATAGTCTTCTATCATTCCTGGCTAACTTTAACTTATACAACCACACTCTAATTCCTATTCAACCAACTCATCTAGAACATTTCTTTTGACTTATACAATAATACTATTCTCAAACATTCTTCCACAATCTTTAACTTAATCAAATTTATTAAAAACATATCTTTTAATTTCAATTCTACTACTAACAAACTTTTACAATAATATCATATTCTCCAATTACACAACCTATCAATAATAAGAGCCTTTTCAACATATTCTAATATTATTTAGCTCTAACCTACTTCTCTAACAAGTTTAGCCAATAATACTAGCATAATATAACATCTTGTCACATACTTCATCAACATCAGAACCTTACGCTTTCACACTCTTAGCTTGATTTCATTGCTAACATCTCAAACTCTGCATCATTTTACTTCATTCCATTCATATTAACAAGAATACATTTCTAAAGTTATACAATTGATCTTAATATCTTCTTCATTCAATACCAAACTTGACAATCAACATTTCAACTATAGAGTTGTTATCTTAAAAGTTCTATTTAACTCACATTGAAGCATGAATTAGTGATTTAGATACCTTAAGGACATGAAAGCTACCATAGGAGCGATATTTCCTATATATAACATAAACAACCATTTGACAGTTCCCGCTCATGGGTCTCCAGATTCTATATACACTTATAACAATAGTAGTATGTTTTATATCTTTCATTCCACAATTAAGTGTTCATAAGAATTCTATAGAATAAGATTAGCTAAATATACGTGTTTAGCTTAAAGATAGATCTAGAAATCATTTAATCATACACTTGGTATACATCTAATTGAACATCAACCTTAACTTGGAATTGCATAAAGAGGGAAAAAATGGTGCCTTTACATACCTCGCGGCATATTTTTCAAGTTAGCCGATAACAAACTTTAGCTTAATCTTGTAATCCTTCCGATTTCCAGTTTAAAACATCTATGAACATGGTTGTACCAATTTCCAAGACCAGCCAACAACACCATATAACAAGAACACAAAGGTAATAATTTAGTTGGAATCTATTTGGGTGCAAACTCATGAATTTCTTGCGAATCGAAGGTAAAAATTACTCATTTTAACCTTTTTAGAAGCTTTAACTAGATGAAGAAGTCATTTTCCATATTCTCTTCCTCCTTAGAATGATCAAATATAAGCCATTTTCAATGATACAACTACATTACAATCTTTTTTAGAAATTTCAAGAATCAATAATCAAGAGGAATTTGATGCTTGATGATGTTTTAGTGTCTTAATCTCATTCAATTTGATGGAAAACTAGGGGAAATATTATTACAATGAGATGCCCTTTAGAGTTCTAAGAGTTATGATTTAAACATATCACTCCACTCATATATATGCTACCACCACACTAAGTGGGCGCCACCCGTAGAGACAATGAGGAGGAACTGGCTTGCGACGCGCGAAATTTCCTTTCTGGAGGGAGGCAATGCAACCCCGCCTTCGCTTACTTCATTTGTCTGCTCGACAATTCATTCACATGTTCATCCCCCGATCCTTCTACAACATATAATATGTACTCCTTTTAGGCCCATAGCATGTATATATGTGTTAAATTAGACAGTAAATATTTTCTGAGTGTAACAAACCGCCTAGATGTTGACCTGCATCGCCTCTCCTATCCATTTAGCATTTTAAAAATATTTTCCCCCACCCTACTTTATGATTATTAGTGAATTCTATTGGATTTTCATATTGTTAAAGCATGAAGGATGAGCTTATCTTATTATCTTTTGTAAAATATTAATTACAATATTGTGAGAAATAAAATGTGAATTTATGGCTAGTAATGCCCAATGGCATTAATAAAATGATGACATGAATTAATGATTGGTCATGATTTGACTATGTTTAGAAGTCGAAAAATTTAAACAGCTTTAACAAATTTATTAGATATTTTCTGCTACTGCATTTAGGTCTCCAGAGATGTTAAACTATAAAAGTTTAAAAGACTCATATCTAAATTCTAGTGTTCATTAATTTATCAAGCACTTAAATTTGGTAATCGAAAAAAGATTATAGATAATACTCCTTCCAGAAGACAAAGAATCTTAAATCGAATGACCTAATATCTAAGATATTTCTTTTGTTCCAAAATACTTGTAACATTTGAATTTTGGGAATTAATTTTGGCTAATTATCAAGCTAAATATAATATTTTAAAATAAAATTTGTGATATTTGCACATTATATAAAAATGACTAACTTTATTTATTTTACGTAATTAATAATAACTCAAGTAACTCATGGATAGTAAATAAGAGAGAGCATTATATAATCAATATCATCGTAAATAAATTCAAATTTGTTCCACAATAAAAATGTGTGATATAATTTATCTCAGGAAGCTACAAACAAAGTTCAATGAAAATAAGGGGCCAAAAGCTCCAATACATAACTTTCCCTTTGCCCCATTTAAAAATTTAAAAATATAAGCTTTGACTCGCCTTGCCTTGTCTTTTCCTATTTTTTCATTACCTCGCTCCAATTGCCATTTCTACCTTTTTTTATAATGGCAAGCCCTTAACAAAATTATAGCTATCACATGTGTACCAAGTGAAATCTTCAAGAACCATCTTGATCAGTAGTATGAACTTAGTAACATGTGTGTCAGTTACCCAAGTCTATCTAGGGTCTAAAATCTCGGATCCGCCAAATCCACTTCAATTTTAGTAGTGTAGCTATCGAAGTAAATGTAGAACCCAAACATAGAGTTGGGGTCGAATCTCGTTGCAGACTACATTATGCCACTCCTTCTAGTAGGAGTCAATATAGTTTTGTGTTTAGAGACTATTCAAAATTAAGATTGAATAAATTTTAACTACAACTACCGAATGCAAATTGATAGGTTTTAAGAAAATTCTAGAAAAGTTACCCCAATTATGGGTCGATCCTCTTAAATCACCCAATATGGGTATAATTAACAGCCAAGCACGAACACACAAGAAAAGACTTAGGCAACCCATGGATATCTTTCTAGCATCATAGATGTCAATCTAATTCAATTTTATCAACTTGAAGATGAACTTTCTCTACCCAAATTGCTTTGTTGCCAATTGGAGTTCAACCTATGCCTAGGAAAATCCATTAAACAAGGTTATTTGAGATATAGTTGATTGATGCTAACCCAACCTAAATTTTCTTTTCAAACCTCATAAAGGTATCAATTGGGCAGGATTTGCAGCTTTCATCCCCAATCACACACTATAAAGCAATAATCGCTAAATGTTCTTAAGCCCATGATTAAATTTATCAAATTGGGACTATTAGAATTCACAACCCATTGGGTTCACAATCCTAGATCTGGATTTAGTTTCCCATAGCAAGAAAAAGAAGAGAAAGTAAGTAATTAGACATTCTCATCAATGAAATTAAAATTTCTTAAAGAGATCTTTAAATTGACTAGACTTTTAAAATCTTTAAAATTATAACCAAATCTAAGATCAACTATGAAAAGTAAAATATTCTATCTATTTCTGCTCTCACTAAAATAATGGTTGAAATCTCCTTGAAAAAAAGAAGAAAATCTATTTATACTATGTGTCAAAAAGACCAAAATAATTAGCTCGAAGGTTTTAGGTGTGCAGATGGGTCAGTTCTTTAGAAGGACGAACTATCCTTTGCCCCATCATTTAAAATCGCCCTATCTGCACTGCTGCTTTGTCCTTTGATTGATGGACGTTTTCAGAAAGATGGTCAGGATTTTACTTTGTCGCTTAAAACATCCGCTCACATGAGTCCGCCCTTCAATCCATCATTTATGACCTTCTTAAGGTTGTTTCTAAAAATAGTGTCTTGGGCTAAACGGTTGACCATGCGGACCATCTTTCGATAGACGGTCCATCTCTTGGTTCGGTCCCTTTGGACACATTTCTCTCGGCATTAACTCCTCTCTTCTTTATTTTCTTGGGTTCTTGAAACTTGGCATAATGATGTTCGTTTCCACTTATTTTAGCTCCTAAGGACATGCGTAATGCTATGAAATGAAGAAAAGATGTGTCACAAATTTCTAACACATAAACACCCCCAATTTAAAGCATTTTCTTGTCCTCAAGCAAACTAAGAAGAGAAACTATGCTTCACCTAAACGAACTTTAATCACAATTGTAATGACTCGTGGTTGCTAACATACAAAACACACATTTCATCCAACCACTCCCTTCCACTAACTAAAACCAATTTTCTTGCAATTATTCAGAATAAGCATGGAATTCCACTTATGACACTATTATATTAACATGTATACACCTAGAATCGATGTAAAATATGTCATCCACATCCACATGCCCCTTTTCGCTACAATCAGACCAAGAAAAGTATTCTTTCTTTTGAGGTAATTTTAACACACCATATAAGGACACACAAGATCAAAAGAGAAGATAAATGCACTCAACTCTCATAAGAAATTCAAAAGATAGGTCATAACTATTATATGTTTTTCGCCTTACTCAAGAGCCATTCCTTTTAAATATCCGAGTTAAGATCAAGGTTTTCTAAGCTTGTACGAGGGTCAGCAATGTAGACATAAATATGACTTTAGTGACTCATTTACCATCCTTTGAATACTTCAATACTTTTCCACAACCCTTTTTACTCTTCTTTTGATCCCTTCCTTCTTCATCCTTCTTTGTGTTAGCAACTTTTCACATCCCAAAGTGTTTTTGTGAGCTCAAATTTCATTTTCTTTTTCTTTATTATCTTTCCTTTTAGCTCATTGCTCAATTACACTTTGGGATATGATCAAACGTCCATCTTTTGACCTATTTATTTCTTTCCCACCTTATCAAATTCCGAACATACTAGTTTTTGCTCATTTTATAATTACTTTTCAAAGTGTCAAGCAAAGATAGAGAGGTCAACTTGAGAATTGATCTTGACTTTCATTGGCGCTAATCAAGAAAAGGTCAAATACTCAAAAAGTGAGACTAGAGATACATGCATCATTTGGTAGGTCTATTTAGGCACATGTTGCTATTGAAGCACTGATGTCGCCCAAATTACACCTCGTAATGAGATATAAAGCAATGATCTCAAATATAGAACCCTGTGGTTGTGGTCGAATGCCATAAGGAATATGATGAGAACTTTAGTTAATACATTTAGCTAATACTATTGGCTAACTTATTGTCGTGTGACCCGAGTCTATACCTCTAGACGACACCGTGCTTGAGTCACAAGTAACCCCAGATCAATCCATGGTCTATCATAGCACTGGTAATCTAAGTAAACATAAGAGGAAGCTTTAAATAATAAAATCATTTAAGGAAGCTAATTTGATAAAAGTTCATACATCTAAAAAAATAATATCGAAAGTCTATGTCTCGAAAGCCATACTATTGATGGTGTTGGCCGGACAAGCCCCAGCTAACTCTAAAGTCTAACCGAAAGAAATTAATCAAAATAAATATCGTCTCGAAAGGTAAGGACTCACCAACTCGCCGCCGACACGCTCAAGGAAATCAACTAATGATGCCGAGGCTAAGAACTCCAACTTTATCATGATATGATACAACATAGAAGGTATGATTTAGTACAGGAATGTACCGAGTATGAAAGATATAATATCGCATAAAAGAATAAATAATCAATTGAAATGATAATTGAAATGACCAACTGAAATACACAAACCGGTTTACTAAAATATAACCTGATATATCAATAATGACCGCCGATAGAAATAGACATGTCCTAAGTTTGAAATACCGAAATGGGAGCTAAACTGAAACCCAGACTAAGCTAAGCCGAGCTAAACTAAAATTGTACTGACTAGTGAGAGAGTCTATAATTGACATATAACCACATGAGCTAGACATGGAGTTCAATGAATACGCCCAATACTGATAGACCCAATATACCTTGCAAGGGAATAAAGGAATGTATTTGGTGATCACAAATCTGGGGCCATAGGGACAAAAATAACCTACTACCGGTAATGTAGTTTTGGGAACCTCGTGTGTTGGAACCCGTCCACTTCGGTGCTAAGTCCTACTCCCAATCGGATAGTGTTAGTCTCGACTACTAAGTTGATAGAAGCCAAACTGTATCTTAAGATAAACTGGGTATCATGGAAGTACCCTAAGAGTCTTATCTGACCGAATTCTTCAGAACCTGTTCTAAGACTGTTGTGAAGGTTATCCGAAGCATCATGACTGCTCTAAAGAACAACCGAACTGAAGCCGGTGGTTCTAAGATTGGTCGAGATGCTTATTTGGAAGCGTCAAAACCGTCTAAAGAACCAACTAATATCTCGATAAATTCAATATCCGGGAGGCACCACCGATACACCTCAATAAAAGACTATGGTCAAATTGATCAACTGACATTTCGAAAGCACGAGAATGCTAATATTCCTGATCAAACTAGATTAGCATGCAACCGATTGGAGATTTAAACTATACAATAGATGGGAATCTCAATGATGGTGCAGTGGAATCCAAGCAACATGAATAACTAATCAATTATGCAAGACTCTAATTTACTCCATTCAAGATGTATAAAACTACTACGTGAGCAAGTATCAACATAATGAAAAGATAGTGGAAATATAACAAAAATTAACATGAATAATATTCCACATGATATAGACCGAATCTCGGCTGAAAATTTATTCACATTCAAAACCTGGGACTAGAACCGATAAGTGAATTTAGATGGATTTGGGCACAAGGGAAGGACACCCCTTCTAAATTCTCATTATACTGTGAAGGATTCATGAGAAAATCCTTGCAAAACTGGTGAGAAAGTCGAATGCCCAGCTTGCTCTGGGAAGGCTAACTACGTAACTTCGTATTTTGATTTTGGGAGATCGAGAGTTGAGGAAGCAGAGGCATTTTAGTCAATTATCCCTTTCATTCTCTCGCAAAACGTTCCCAAAATGACATAGTTTAGAGTCTTAGGAGTTTAGAAAATTATAGAAAAGCCCTTAAAAATTTTTGCTAAAATTGCATACCAAGTCCCCACGAGGGACTGGACGACTCATCCCTTGGACAACGACTCATGGTCATCTTCTCATTTCCTCAGACCGAACTTGTCAACACCGGTCACCACGAGGGACACCACGATTCATGGTGTGCCCGGCGACTGTGTGACCGGCCAGGATGCACTAACATCCAAATTCTTCCTCCTTCAACAATAACCCTTGACCACAGCCACTCCGACGATTGAGTGGTTGGTGACAGCGACTCGTGGTCACCTCAAACCCAAAATTTCAACCAAGTCCAATCCTTTCCCCATGAGTCACCCAATGACTCGTGGTGCATCCCAAAAGGGTCACTGGATGACTCATCCTTTGACTTGATGCAAAACTCCATTTTCTCTATTTCAACTCTTTGAGTCTCGATCTTGGGGTTTTTTGGGTATTACAATATCTCCCTCTTGGGGACATTCATCCCCGAATGTTGGTAAACGATCGAAAGCTGAGAAATGCAATTATCATACCAAATATTGAACTTTACGCTAGAAACTAACTAGTGACCGACTCCGCACCGAGCTACATAGCCGAACCGAATTCATGAATCACACATACATACATAGACATGAATGAAACCGGGGCAAAACGAACAGAACATGAAACTCAATAGAGTACTAAGGAGGAATTTAATACCGATGCCGCCGAAGCTGAACCGAAGTGAAAAATGAGGGTATTTGCCATCATGTCCCGCTTGCTCTCCATGTGGCTCCCCAACTAGCTAGTTTCTCCACAAGACATTCATCAAGCAATTTCTTGTTCAGCTTTTACATCCGATGTGCCTAGGATCTCGAATCGGAACCCTTGTAAGAGAGACTATCCTTCACTGCCACACTAGCTCAGTAATAACCGAAGCCTGACCGATGCACTTCTTCAATAGTGACATGGAAGATTGCACATATGCTAACTGGGAGGTAATTCTAACTCATGCCATTAATCGCCAATTCACTCAAAATCTTGTAGGGTCCTAAGTATATCTCGGATCGAGTTTTCTTTTCTTTCCAAACGTCATCACCTCATGGCAAGAAATTTCGTGTAAACCTAATCTATCTACAAATTGCAAATTCTAAACTTTCTCATCCTCATATCAAGATAAGATTTTTGTCGGCTTTCAGGCTCAGCTTTTCAACCCTTCCTGAGCAAGTTGCACCTTCTACATAGGGCTCTTCATGAACTCGAGTCTCCGGCCTTATCAAGGTGGCTTCACCAACTTCAAAACCACCCTATAAGAGAACTACACTCTTACTATATAACGCTCAAACTGAGCCATCCGAATACCGGAGTGGTGGCTATTTGTTGTATGCAAACTCGATGAGAAACAAGCGATCATCCCAACTACCCTTGAGATAATCACTGTGACTCTTAGCATATCTTCTAAGGTCCGAATAGTCCACTCAAATGGTCCATCCGTCTCGAGGGTGAAAAGTTGTGCCGAGCTTGAACTGGGTAACGAGTCCTTTCTCAAATGACTTTTAAATGTGAGGTGAATCAAAATTTATCCAAATAATGGACAAGGCACTCATGCAGTCTCACTAGCTCCCTGACATATAGCCTAGCATAATCAAATGTGTCTATAGTTTTAACTGAAGGAAATGTAGCCGACTTGGTCATCCGATCCACTATCACCCAAATTGATTCATAATCGCCGGGCGAAAGTACGAGGTAGACCTCGTACAAAGTCCATATTCACTTCTTCCCAATTCCATGTGGGTAAGGCCGATATCCCGAGTCATACCCCCAAAGTCTCTGTGGTGTGTTCCACCTTAACCTCGCTAGCAATTGGGTGCACTTAGCCACAAATTTCGTAATGTTTTTCATGTCGCTCCACCCGCAGATATCCTGTAGGTCAATATACATTTTAGTGGCACTGTGATAGAACATCTCGAACTATGTGCTTCTGCTATCTATTGTCTCAAGTCAATTTTGGCCACATCTGTAAAGATGACATAGTCTACCTGGTAACGGAGCACACCGTCTCCCTTTGGAGAAAGCCTCCACTTTTTCGAGAAATGCTTGTTTTAGTCTAAGCAGTATGGGATCTTCATCCCGCCTTGCCCTAACTTCAATAACAAACGAGGAATCTAATCCATTTTGCATTACTACTCCGCCTCTCGATGAATCAGCCAATACACTCCCAACCGAGGTAACTGTGGAATATCCTTTTGCCAGCTCTCTTTCGCTATCTTCAATATGAGCCACGCTAGGAATCAACCACCACATTAGCCTTGGAAGTGAGTGGTACAACACACTCATGTCGTAATCCTCGCACCTCCAACCACACCTTCTATGGATAAGATTCAAGTATTTATGACTGAACTTATATTGAAGGCTCTTATGATCGGTGAAAACATCCACGTGAGCCCCATAAAGGTAATACCTCCATATTTTCAATGGAAACACCATCATAAGCAACTCAAGGTCATGAGTCAGACAGTTCTTTTCATGAACCTTGAGCTTTTTGGAGGTGTAAGCTATCACCTTACCCCGCTGCATTAGAATGCAACCGAGTCCAACTCGGGAAGCGTCGCGCATACTACAACCATCCGTTCCTTCCTGCAATGAGCGATAGTTTGTCGAGTCTTCAACTCCTAGAAACTTTTCTCACACGCAGATCTTACCACCGAAACTTCGCATTTTTCTAAGTCAACTTAGTCGAGGAGATGCAGAGAGGGAAATTCTTTTATAATGGTTTGCAATAGTAGGCTAGACCCAAAACTTCTAATGCTGGTTGGGAAGCAGGTCACGCCTTTTCACCGCTACTATCTTTTCAGGATCTACCAATACTCTCACCGTAGACCACGTGAATTGTGGTTGAAAAGTCATAGACTTCAACCGTAATTCACATTTGCCGAATTTAGCGAACAATTGGTAGTCTTGCCGTTGTAGCACTATCCTCAAAATGGTTAGCATGCTCTTCCTCATTTCTAGAGTACACTGTAGTCATCAATGAATACAATGAACCATGTTCATACTTCTTGAAAACCCTCGTTCATCGTGTCCATGAAAGCCGTAGGGGCATTAGTTAGTCCAAAGGATATAACCACTAATTCATAGTGACGCATCGTAATTCTCAAGCAGGTCAAGCTTTTAGGTATGTCACATTCTTGAAAGTAAGATGATGATACCCCGATTTGAAATCTGTTTTGAGAAACAATCAAGTCATTAAGATAACGAATGTGTTGTCAATCCCGGGTAGGGGATACTTATTTCCTAATTGTAACTTTTATTCAGCTTGACAATAATACACATTCTAAGAGTACCGCCTTTCTTTCACACGACACACCTGAGCACCCCATGGAGATGCCGGGCCCGGGCGAAACCCTGACAAGAAGGTCTTTTAGGTGCTCCTTCAACTCCTTAAGCTCGTATGGAGCCATTGTGTGCGAGGGATGGAGATGGGCCGAGTGTCTCGGAAGAAGGTCTATGCCGAAGTCTATTTTCCATTTGGGTGGACTCCTGGCACCTCGAAACACATCGAGAACTCACCGACAACTAGAATCAGATCGGATAATTGGGGCCCCATAGATGGAATCCTTGACCCGAACTAGGTGATACACCACTCCTTTAATAATGAGCTCTTTCCTTAAGGTAGGAAATAAACCGACCTCAGGGCACCGAACTACTGCCTATCCACTCTAAAACAAGCTCATTAGGGAACCTAAATCACTAATTCTAGTTCTCGCAATGACCGAGGCATAATCTGAGGTAACCAATCCATGCCAAGAATGAGATCAAAATCGACCATGTCTAACTCTACTAGATCAACTAGAATGACCTTATTTAATACTTAGACTGGGTAGTTTCTATGCACCTGGTTGGCTCTAATTGACTCGAATTAACCGGGGTAGAGACCGAGAATGATTCTGAAGGACTGACTAATTTCCAACTAGACACTACATAAGGAGTCACGAACAATAGTGTGGCTCTCGGATCTAGTAGTGCATACACATCTAGGTGGAAGAGACGTAACATACCCTTGACCAAGTTAGGTGAGTTTCCTAATCCTGACGGAGGAAAAAATACAACCCGCTTGGCACGAACCGCCATCCGTACCTCGAAGTGTTGTCCTACCGAATCGGGCCGCTTGCCGGAGCCGCGAAATGGTAGACCGTGGATCTCCCTCGTCCTATTGAAAGATATTCCCTAACTAGTGACCTAGCTGTCCACCCAAAGAAATCCTATTTTCTTTCGAAGGCATTCCCCTGACGGTTCTTGCCACACTTAGGGAATGCTGATAATGGTTACCGGTGTCATGACTCTCTGGGACTGAGAGCTAAATGATCCACCTTTCCTATCCTTAAGGAATCGAAAAGAAGGGGCACCGGATGAGGTGGACGTTGGAGCCCTCTCGCGTCACGTTGTAGGCGGCTACTATTGTCAATTCTTAATGGCCATAATCCGATTGGCTAGTCTCAGCTCCGCTTATTCTCTCACACCATATCTTCTGTAATCCTTCGCCTTAATCATTTGCATGAAGGATAAGGTTGGAGAGGTCAATATCTTTATAAGAATTGCAAATTCGCACTCCTCTAAGTACTAGGTTTGCATTTTAATTTTCCTGGGAGTTGATGAACTTAAGCATGCGAGCCTCTTGGCTCGGCTACCATCTCCGGAGTATATATTGACAACCGCGTAAACTCTAATGCGTATCTCCACCTGGGCCCCGGTTACCCTATTTCAATTCATGAACTCTACAACCTTATCCTTCCTTAACTCCCTCAGGAAGAATCTATCTAAGAATGCTATGGTGAACTATTCCCACTCCACCGGGTTCCGTCTTGTCAAGTCTCCCTTCTTTCCACCAATCGTAGTAGATCCGTGCTACCCCTTTAATCTGCAAAGTATCCATATCGGAAGACTCTCAGCTTTAACCAATACCCATAACGGGTGATCTTCCACCTCATCCACGAACTAACAGGGTCCTCTCCCACCTGGATCCATAAAAGCTAGAGGTTTATTTCCAGTGAAGTCCCAACCCCGATAGCTTTTAAGACCATTTGAGTTGCCAGTATCTAACCACCGATTCACTTGGTTCAACATCGTCGAGCGAGCAACCTGGATTGCCGCTCTGAATTCTCAACAGATACTTGGTCGTCCCGAGGGGCTGCTAGAGCCAGGGGCGTCGGTTAACATTGCTGTACCCTTCTTCCTCTTTCGCATCTTGGTGAAACAAAATAGAGCACGAAAGGAGAACATTTCTTGAATTGAACTTCAACGCATGATAAGGAATATGAACAAAAGGGAGTTTTCCTAATCTCGTGAAAAGAACTCTACTTGACGCGACTTTCAGACATCCTAAGATACTAAACCAGTGCCTGATACTAAGTTTGTCATGACCCGAGTCTATACCCTGGGTAAGACACGATACTTAGAGTCACAAGTAACCCCAAGCCAATCCATGGTCTATCATAATACTGTAATCGAATAAACATAAGCGAAAGCTTTAAATAATAAAATTATTTAAGGAAGCTAATTTGATAAATGTTCATACATTTGAAAAACAATATCAAAAGTCCGAGTTTATGTCTAAAAGCCATATACTAATGATGAGTTGTCGAGCCTCACTAACTCTAAAGTCTAACTAAAAGAAATTAACTAAAAATAAATATCGTCCTCGAAATATGAGGACTCACCAACTCGCCTGTTATACGCTCGAAGGAATTGGCTAAGTGTTCTTGGGAATAATTACATGCCCATGTGCTATTTTGTAGCTTAATTTAGTCGGGTTTTCTAATTATACACTTATATTCTTATGCGATTTTGTGTAAATTTGGTATTTGTAAGAACCAAATATAATTAGTCCTTGTTTTGTAGGTGTAAAAATGCATATGAGGGACTTAAATAATGATGGGTGAAGTGAAGGAATGGAGTTGGAGAATTGCAAAGATGGAAAGAAAAACATGCCATGACAAAGGCTTTGCTGCCAGTGCCGTGCTACGCCGTGCGTGTACCGCGCCCAGCACCATTCTACACCATGCCATGCGCACGAGATGTCAGCTTCTCCATGCAGCTCGCGCGCCGCAGTCGTAATACATCGGCTATCGCTCCATAGAGCCCGTGCCACGCCGTTTTGTCGCAAGCAGCACTTCGCACAACTCCGAGGATGCAAGTTCTGGGCAGAATCACAGCACTCCGTGGTTTGGCCGCAGGCAAATTTGCACGTTCACCTCGTTCCACGGAGCCATTCCATGACAGCCAAAATTGCAAATTTCCCATTCACTATAAATTAAACCCTTAGCTTCTAAAATCATTTGTCACGAAATATTTTCCTCGAAACCGTAGAGGAGCGAAGGAGAAATAAAGAACTCACCTCGTCTACAATTTTACATTCTATTTACTTATTATTGTAAGTAATTTACTTTAATGATGTTTTTAAGTTATTGTATGAACATGAGTTGCTAAAACCCTTTCCCTAGGGTTGAGGCTATGTGATATGATTGTAGTAATATGAAATTGTTTTCGGTTTGAGTTGTTAATTGTTGTTTTGTCTTTTACATTTTTTATTCTCGTTGTTTTTATGCTTGATCACCATGAAAACATACATATGTTAAGCTAGATAAAAGCTCGAAAGAGTAACCCCAGGAAAGAAACATAGGAATGTAAGGAGCAAGTTCTTATCTTTCGATATGATTCGCAATTAGGATAAATAATATACCTAAATTTCCTTACTTGGTTGATAAAATGGGATTATAGAAAGACACCAGCTTAGAATTATCAATCCACCACTCATAGAAGTAGTTGTGAAGCTAAATTAGATTAAATGATTAGAGGTACGAAAGTCCCTAATCAAGAGAAAAAACCCCGTAAACAACATCCATGTAATTGGAATTGCCCATGAACTAGATGTCACATCCCCGCCAACGATGTAGTCATGAGGCTAGTTTGTCGTGGTTAGACGCCGAGAGACTATGAACATCGCATTTCTAACTATGTGAGACAACAATTGATAATTTCTTACTTGAACCATTACAAAGTGTAGCATTGCATGATTATCTCGCGTTACCTCTAGTTGCTTCTTATATTGTTTCCATATTGTTCTGTGACCACCCCAAAACATAATTATAATTTATCAAAACTTATATAATCAAATACTTGTGAAGGTTAATCTTACACTTGAACTTAATACCCATCGGATTGTCCAGCCCCTCGTGGGTTCGACATCCGTCTCTTAAAAAGGGCCACTCAGACATTTTGTATGACCGCGTACGTTGCAAGTGCGCCGGAGCGCAATAAGTTTTGGCATCGTTGCTCGAGGACCTGCAAAATTTTAGTGATTTTTCTATTTTTGTGTGATTTATTAATTTTCTTAAGTGTTGAGAAACTTGGTCTTAGTTTGCTATATTGCGTGACAGTTGTCCTTGCGTGAGCCGAAAGGAATAGAGCCAGTGAACCGTTGTTGGAACTCGAACAACAATTGCATTTACTCAGGTGGGAAGCTCTAGAGAGAAAGCAAAGAGACTTTAGAGCGGTTACAACAACACCCACGTAGGGCAAGCAAGCACACACCAAAACCATATGCTCACCAGTCACGAAGTGGCAAATCCCATTAGTGACAAATGACCTTAGTATCTGCAAACCGGAGCCTCGGAGGGAACTTTGAATTGAAACATTATGGTGCACTGCTATATTCTAGTGGCCAGCCTGACCGGGATGACTCATGACCCACAAGAAAGACTTTACGTAACTTCTTGGAGATCACTGATACCCTCGTCCTTATCAGAGTGTCAACCGATTATGTCCTAATTACACTCTTTCCATTTTCACTATTGGTAGAGGCAAAGAGGTGGTTGAAGGCCGAGCCACCTGCATTCCATTACTTGGACGACTTAGCAAGAAGTTCCTCATCGATTCTTTTCCTTCAGAAAGACCGCCAAACTCGAGTGAAATATTAAGTCAGTTTGAGGAGAATTTGTATTTGGCTTGGAGAGATCTGCTATGTATAGACTTCCCCCATCACCAAAGAGTTAATGAAGTGTTATCCTAGTACCTTTTGTGGGAAAGTCTAGACTCATAAAAAATTTTACTAGACTCTACATCGTGGTGGGCAAACATTGGAGAAGACTTATTATGAGTCGTACACTTTGTTGAACAGATTTAAGCTCGTGTGAAATCCGTAGTGGAACAAACAGTCATCGAGAGGGGGAAGGAAAGAGGGACAACAGATTGATAGAGGTGGATTGGTGTAAAATGCTCTACAAAGATAGCTAGCATCATCTCCAAAGATCGGGATGATGACTCAGTTCAACAAACCGAGTATGAACCAACATTAGGGATTGTGTGAATGCAAGCCGAAGGCTCCTAGTTGGTGTGAAATGTGTGGTAACTGAACAATGCATCTTGGTACAATCCTAAATCGGGCCAATTTTGTTGGGAATGTTCAAAGAAACAATCAAAATTTCGGAAAAACTACAACAAGAATTGGAAGAGCCACCCGAATTTTTCTTGGGGTGGAAATTAAAGTCAAAGATACCAAGACCCAAAGAGAGCAAGCAGTGATCACAGCTAGAATAGGCGGCACGGTGGCCTCGTTGAGCAACAATATCAGAGAGACGCCAGAGTACTATGGCAACACACTCAACTAGCAGAGAATCGTGAGGGATGACATCAGATTTGGAAAAATCGCCAGCTGGCCACCGGCAATCTAGAGAAGAAAATGGGTCAAATAGCAAGCCATCAAGATACCGCACTGTGGGAGGGTTACTCAAATGATTACGTATACAAACCTCGATGTGTCAACGCCATCAGCTTTGAGGAGTGGTAGGCAATTAGCCGATGCACCACAAAAGAGAAGAGAAATGAGGTGCGCCTGCAGTTGGGTTAGAAAAGGACCATCCACTGAAAAGGGAGATAACCTAGAGAGTAAGCCGTAACAAAATGCGCAATCATCATAAACATCACATACCACTACCATCATTTCCACAAACACTTAAAAAGAGCAAGGAGGAGTGAATGCTTTAAAAAGGTTCTTTGATATTTTCAAAGAACTTCACATAAATTTGCCTTTGCATGATGTTTTGCAGGGAATGCCCAAGTACACTAAGTACTTGAAAGATGTGGTGGCCAACAAAGCCGCATTGGTGGATGTTCAACAAGTGGCACCGACTCTGAGGAGTGCCTGGCTGTGGTAATGAGTAAGATACCAAAAAAGCTCAAAGACCCAGGAGTTTTACCCTCCCCATACAAATTGGTAAAGTTGAGGTGATAAGAGCTCTATGTGATTTAGGGGCAACAGTTAATTTAATGCCCCTATCTTTGTTTAACACCTTGGGGTTGGGTTAACCGAGACCAACATGAATGATGCTGCAGCTGGCAGACAAGTTGCGAGTGGCACCAGATGGAATAATGGAGGACCTTCTCATCAAAGTGGGTAAGTTCATTATACCTGTTGACTTCATTATATTGGATTTTAAAGTTGATGACAAGGTACCCTTGATCTTGGGACGACCATTCTTGGCAATTGGAGGAGAAATTATTAATGTAAGAGTAGGGACCCTGAAAATAAGGGTCGATGATGAAGAAGAACTCTTTCGGGTCTACCAAGAGATTAACCCACACACACACACTACAGAGACCTTTGTAAGGTCAGTGTGTTTTCAGATGCTAAGTGTCGGGTGGAAGATTCCATAGGTCCACGGCCACAGGAGATGATTACTTTTCAACCTGAATCTGATGGAGGGCTTCAATTAGAAAAGAAGTTGGAAGAAAAGAGAGATAGAGTAGAGGCTATTCCCTCGAAAAAGAAAAATAGAAGAAGATGGTTCTCGAAAGAAAACACCGGTTTGAGGATGTCTTGAGAAGGATAGTACACATCGTGCCACAACGTAAAATTAGGCGCTGCTTGGGAGGAAACCCAAGGGTATCATAGGTACAATTTTTTTTTACTATGTGTTGATTTTGTTTATTTTTATCTTGTTGTTGTTTTTAGTGGTGAATTAAGCACAGATGGAGGGGAAGTTTGAGTACCCTTGGAAGAGGAAGTTAAGAAGCATGAAAGAGGAAAAGTGTGGGGTCGATAACCCACTTGTACAAAAATGAAGAAAAACATGTTGTTAGCTAGGCCCAGAGGCCTTAGGGAGTATTTCTCACCCTTTGTGAATTTTAATTTAATGCTTTGGGGACATAACATATTTTAAGTGTGGGTGAGGGAAATTTCAAAATTTTGTGCTTAATGATTTTGGGTGGAAGTAGTGCTTTGTAAGGTATTGTTGGATGAAAAAGTTGAGTTGAGCATGATTCACCCACCCGTTGATTTTTCTTTTCGGTTCTTTTCCGACGGGGGGCCCTTTGAACCGATGAATAGAATTTTTCTTTGTCTGTACATAGCTATTTTAGTCATAGTTAGGGACTGTTCCTGATGATGGATGGATGACAATCGTCTTGAGAGAAAATTAGTCCATAGGTTTTATTTTAGAACCCGTAGTGATTGATGGCTTGATGTTCTCGTTATTTGCTATGTATGATTGTGAGATGCAAGTGTTGTAAATTTTGAAGTATGTGAGCAGTTGTATAACTCTGTTTGATACAGCTAAGCTCTTGGATGTGACTTGATGTGCTTAAAGATGTATTTTGCATTCTTGTGATTACCTAAGTTAAGAGTCTGCTGAATTTGTCTTGAATTAAGCATGTGCTATATGTGTAAGGTTTTTGAATACTCCATGCTATTGTGTAGTGCCTAGAACTTGCCTGGTGTGTATACAAAGATAAATGAGGGATGTAGATTGTAGGAGATGATTTAGGAATTTCTTTGAAAGAGCCTAATTTTTATCCCTCGCTTTACCTACCTTGAATGTCTGATCCTAGTTAGCCCCATTGAGCCTTCTGCCTATTCTTTGATAGCCACAAAATGATCTTAATCCTTTCTTTTAATTATCCTTGAATTTAATCCAAAACTCCTAAGCGCTTATGTGAAATTGCAAAAGAAGTTAAGGAGTGAAAAGTGAAAGAAGAAGGAAAATAATAGTTTTTGGAGTGGAAGAGAAAACTAGAGGTGCACTTGTTTAAAAATGAATAAGAGTTAGTAAGGAGTAAAAGAAGAAAATAGCGAAAAAGAAAATCAAAGGGAAAAGTTGTTTACATACTCCTTACTAATAAGCTAAGTGTGCATAAAGAAATGGGGAAACAAAAGAGGAAAATGGGAGTAGAAAAGTATAAAGGTGAAGTAAGAGGATAGAAGTTCTTAAGGAGAGTGTGGTGTATTAAAAGCGCTTAGGGAAGATAGTNGTCACTATTATCAACCATAATAGTACCTACCCACCCTTAGCTTACATTACAACCCGATAAATCCTACTTGATCTTACTTTCTAACATTCTTAAATTAGTGGAGTAAAACACTAAGGGCAAGCTTATGGGTCAATACACATGGCATGTGAATTATTTGTGAGAGAGGGCTTATTTCTTATCCATATACCCCTACATGTTATAATTTGAAAACATATGAGCGAAAATGGGTAACTCTCTTGTTATGAGGGAACATGTTTAATGAAGGATTAAATTCATGTCGAATGTCTTGATCGTTTAATTTGCATGAGTTTGTTGAGATTGAGATTTCATTCTTGAGGATAGAAATTCTTAACATAGTTATATTTTATTTTAATGGTTAAATCTTGCATGCTCTATTTTTAACTTGCTATCTAAAACAATCGTTGTAGCGTTAACTTGAATTGTCTCGCTTCAATCAGCTATGTTTAAGTCTTCATGTGCATGAGATGTAAAAGAGTTGTTCAAGGACGAACAAGGATTTAAGTGTGGGGTAGTGATCTTGGGCATAATTACATGCCCAAGTTCTATTTTATAGCTTAATTTAGTCGGGTTTGTCTAATTATACACTTACATTCTTATGCGATTTTGTGTAAATTTGGGTATGCACTAACCAATATGATTACTCCTTGTTTTGTAGGTGTAAAATGCATATGAGGGACTAAATAATGATGGGAGAAGTGAAGGAATGAAGTTGGGAGTGAATTGCAAAAGATGGCAAGGAAACATGCCATGACAAGGCTGGCCGCACCAGGCAGCGTGCCACACTGTGCGTGTGCCACGCCCAGTGCCATGCCACGCTCATGCCATGCGCGCGAGATTCTGCCCTCCAAGGCGCCAGCGCCGTGCCACACCAGGCACTGCTGCGCGCCGTAGGTCATGTCACGCTAGCCATCACGCGAGAGGAGCTCCGTGCCCCGCCGTGTGTCACGTAGGCACTTCGCACAACCTGCCGAGGATGCAAGTTCCAGTGGGCATCCGTGTTACCTCCTTGTCACGTAGGCAAATTGGTGCGTTCACCTCCGTGCCATGAAGCCATTCCATGACAGGCCAAAAATTGCAAATTTCCCATTTACTATAAATTAAACCCTTAGCTTCTAAAATTATTTTTCACGAAATATTTTTTGGAAACCGTAGAGGAGCGAAGGGAGAAGTGAAGAATTCACCTAGGGTTCACTAATTTTACATTCTCTTTTACTTATTCTTGTAAGTACTCTACTTTAATGATGTTTTTAAGTTATTGTACGAACATGAGTGGCTAANTTTTTAAGTTATTGTACGAACATGAGTGGCTAAAACCCTTCCCCTAGGGTTGAGGCTACGTGATATGATTGTAATGCATGAATTCATTTTGGTTTGAGTTTTTAATTGTTGTTTTGTCTTACATTCTTTATTATGGTTATTTTTATGCTTGATCACCATGAGAACATACATGTTAAGCTAGGTAAAAGCTAGAAAAAGTAACCCTAGGCAAGAACATAGGAATGTAGGGAGCAAGTTCTTATCTTTCGATATGATTCACAATTAGAATAAATAATATACCTAAATTTACTTACTTGGTTGATAAAGATGATAGCAAGACACCAGCTTAGAATTTTCACTGCACCACTCAAAGAAGTAGTTGTGAAGCTAAATTAGGTTAAATGATTAGAGGTACGAAAGTCCCTAATCAAGAGCAAAAACCCTGTAAACCACATTCATGTAGTTGAATTGCCCACAAACTAGGATGTCACATCCCTGCTCAACGATGTAGTTGTGAGGCTAGTTTGTCGTGTTTAGATGCTCGAGAGACTATGAACATCGCATTTCTAACTATGTGAGACAACAATTGATAATTTCATACGTGAACCATTACAAAGTGTAGCATTGCATGATTATCCGACCTTAGCTCTAGTTGCTTCTAATATTGTTTCCATATTGTTATGTGACCACCCCCAAACATAATTATAATTTACCGAAAAGTTCTATAATCAACACTTGTGAAGGTTAATCTTACACTTGAACTTAATAATTCACTGAATTGGTCCAGTCCCTATGGGTTCGACATCCAACTCTTAAAAGGGCCATTGTATTATTTGTACGACCGCGTACACTTGAAAGTGCGCTAGAGCGCAACACTAACATGCTGAGACTGAGAACCTGTGCCTGTGTTATGATCGATATAGCATAGAAGGTATGCTTCAGTACTTGGAATGTACTGAGTAAGCGAGAGATATAATAATGCATGAAAGAACAAATATCTAAACTGAACTAAAATGACATGAAATGACCAACTGGAATACTAAAAACTGAACCACTGAAATATAACTGATATGGTCAATAATGACTCAAGCTGATATCATAGACTAGTGGGAGAGTCTATAATCGACATATAACCACGTGAGCTTGACGTGGAGTTCGATGTATACGCCCCATCGATATACATTGCCAGGGTATAAAGGCATGAACTGGGTGATAAAAAATCTGGGGCCATAGGGCCAATAAAATAAACTATTATGGCAAACTAGTTCTGGAAACTTGGGTGCACTAGAACCCTGGTCCGCTCGATGCTAAGTCCTACTCCCACTGGATAGTCCTAGTCTGACTATTAAGCTGATAGCTCAAAACTGGGGTTCAAGACTAAATCAGGGTACCTATCGGAAGTACCCTGAGAGTCTTATTGGACCATATTCAGTAACTGGTGTTCTAAGATTGGTCAGAGCTGCTTATCTGGAAGCGTCATGACCGTCTAAAAACCTAACTGAAACTGAAGTTGGTGGTTCTAAGACTGTTTAGAGCTTCTTATCTAGAAGCATCGTAACCGTCTAAAGAACCAACTAATATCTGATAACTGACAACTGGGAGGCACCACTGACACCTCAAGAAAAGACTATAGTCAAACTAATCAGCTGACATTTCTGAAACTACTGAGAATGCTAATATTTTTTACTAAAACTAGACTAGCATGCAACTGACTGAGATTTCAACTGATATTAATAATATGAGAATCCCAACACTGGTAGAATCAAGCAACATGAATAACTAATCAGTTATGCAAGACTCTAATTTACCGCATTCTAGCTAGGGCTAAAATCCATTTACAGGAACAAGTATCAACATAGTCACAAGATAGTGGAAATATAACAACAATTACATGAATAATATTCCACATGATATAGACTGAATTTGGCTGAAAATTTATTCACATTTGAAAAACTCAGGGACTAGAACTGATAAGAGAATTTAGATGGATTTTTGGGTCACAAGGGAAGGATAATTCCCTTGCTAAATTCTCACATACCTGGTGAAGGATTCCTGAGAAAATCCATGCGAAAATCTGAGGAGAAAGTCGAATGCCCTAGCTTGCTCTGGGAAGACTAACTGCGTAACTTGCAGTTCTAATTTTGGGAGATCGAGAATTGAGTGAAAGTGAGAGGGATTTAGTCGATTAGCCCTTTAATTCTCTGCAAAACATTCCCAAAATGATGTATTTTAGAGTCTAGGAGTTTAGAAAATTATGGAAAAGCCCTTAAAAATTTCATAGGAAATTGCACACTACCAATCCCCACGAGGGACTGGACGACTCGTGGTCATGTTCTCATTGCCAACACTGGAACTTGTCAAAACTAGTCACCACGAGGGACACCACAACTCATGGTGTGTTTGACGAGTCATGGTGACTGGTCGTTCGATGCACTTGCCAAATTCTTCCTCCTTCAGTCAACCCTTGACCACAGGCCATCTGATGACTCGTGGTCACCTCAAAACCCAAAATTTCAACCAAGTCCAAACTCTTCCCCACGAGTCACCCAACAACTAGTGGTGCACCCCATGAGTCACTGGACGACTCATCCTGTGACCTAGTGCAGAGAACTCTATTTTCTCCGTTTCAACTCCCGGGTTTGATCTTAGGGTATTCAGGGTATTACACTTATTTCCTTGGGGGAAGATTTGAAACACAAAATAATGAAAAGAAGTAGAGAACAATGAGTTGATCCTTGATTAAATTCGATTGTATTCAATAAGTGAATTGACTAGGATTTGTTCCCCATGACATCATAACCACAAGGTGTTTTATACTAGTGATCTATTCTGATGCTTAGCATGCAATATTGGTAAGTTAACTTCACCTAAATGGTTGGTCCCCTATTTTGATGATTTTCACCACGCAACTTGATCCATATGCGGATGTATACTTACTTAATCCTTACCCTGAATATCGGATTAGCTATTCCTGGATAAGGTCAAGCTATTAGATGAGAGTTGATAGCCTCAAATCTCCATTGTTAATCCCTTGTCCCATACATTACTCCCTTTATTCGGTGATTAAGAATCAACCAGATTCCAAACGTTTGCAGTAGTTAAGAAGCAATTAAACCGAAGGGAAAAACAATACATACATAAACCCCGTTCAAGATTCACTAAGTATTTTTACCTATGTGTATTAATTCATCATGGTTCCACAACCCTAGTTATGGGTTTAGCTACTCATTCTTGAAGAATAACAATTATAAATTAGAGAAGAAATCATAATTGCAACTTACAATGGTTTGTAGAAGAAACCACACGTATTGAATAAATCAACGAGAATCAAAGAACAATACTCCAGTGTTGTTTTAATTCCCAAAATCAAGAAAAAAATTATAAAACTTGTTTCTTGAACCTTAATAGTAATCAACAGCTCCCAAAAATATTGTTCAAGGTCGTAAATAAGCAATACTCTAAAAATAAACCTAATAAAGTATTTATAGTCTTAAATAAAACCTTTCCTAAATAAAAACGGAATACAAGTCGATAGTGGCAATGGACCAGGTAACGAATCGTGACATGTATTAATCACTCATGCTTGGAAGACTACTCCTTCGGGACAATGGGTCACCTAATGACTCGTTAAGTCACAACACAAGTCATTAGGTCCCTCGTGGATTCTGAAACTCAAAACATCTAGTGTTGATGATGGGTACTCCTAACTTCTCATGACGAGTCGTCAAGTCTCCCAATGACTCGTTGAGTCTTCTGTTATGCCCCCAAGTATTTTTTCATCATTTTTCTCCCAGTCCTCATGACCCTCATGACGACTCATTGCCTATCTTAACGAGTCATTCCTTCAAGTAATGGTCACCACTGGTTTGTTGCACTTCATACTTGTTTTCTTCCCACAACTTCAGGAATGAGTCGTCCAATGAGACGACGACTCCTTACTTGATTGGCAGTCTACACTTGGTCCAATTATTGCCTTATTTTTCCTATTTCACAATCTGAACTTGTTTTCCTGCAACACTCAACATAGAAAAAACTATATCTATATAAACATACCCATTATTTGCATATTTTCTTAGTTTTAGGTGTCGAAGGTGCCGTAAAATTATGGCACATCAAGCACAAAGAAGGCTTAGGTTCATCTTTACAACCCATAGTCAATCCTAAGTTTTAGCACAAGTAGAAAGGCAAGTTCTAGTGTGTGACCAAATCAAGTGAACAAGCACAATTCCTTTCCACACCTTTGCACATGGATTTAAAAATGACTAAACACATCACTCTCAACTAGGCAAACATTGGCAATATTTTAATTTCATAAATAGAGGTATACAAGTAAATATCGAACAACTACGACAAAAATTTTGAGGGGGGAATTGTCTTCAAAAATCAACATACGCATGTAAGTAACTCAATTTACACCACTACCTAAGTCAAAAATATTTTATTCAACCAAAGACGACTTAACAAGTAAGTTGGTGCCCTTAAGAATGTCGCCTAGAAATCTATCATTGAATTCACACACTACGACACTTTAACTATATTATTGCACCAGATTAAATAGAAAGTAAGCCACCTGAGAAAGATCCGTAGCTAAGAAAACAAAGAAGGAATCTGTACTACAAAAGAAAAAAGAAGCTATACTATGAAAGCGGTAAAAATGGACTAGAATAGATTGTGATCACACATCCATAGACTCAATCGAAATACATATATGCCGAATGATATCCACCTCCACCCTAAAATGGTGCAGTGCCCTTAATGCACATACAAAACAAAATGCAAGAGAAAGAGTGACAAAAACTTCCTGTAGCACTCAGACAGTGCTATCAATGGACAGCGAGATGGATGAGCCGTCTCTTTAAAGAGTGGACTGTCCTTCCTACCATATTTTAGAGGTGACATTTTTTTATTTCTGTTTTGATTGATTTACTTCACACTTTCAAGTTCACCTGCATTAAACAACACATATTAGTCCAAAATACTTAGGTTTCCTCCCAAGAAGCGCTTGATTTAACATCACGGCATGATAAAAATGAAGTGATCATGCTACACCAGAGTTGGGTGGTCCCCCCAAATGGAACTTCTCCACAATCCTTTCTTCATTAGTGATGCCTAAGTAATGCTTGACCCTCTTACCATTTACCTTGAAGGTTTGGGTCCCATCTCCAGTACCAGCTCTATAGTCCCATAGGGGATAACACTCACAACCTTGAAGGGATTGGACCACCTAGTTTTCAGTTTTCTAGGAAATAGTTTCAGTCTGGAGTTGAACAATAACACCTAATCCCTCAGATGAAACTCACCGTGCTGAATCTTCTTGTCATGCAAATATTTCATCTTCTCCTACTAGAGTGTTGCATTCTCAGAGGAATAGAATCGAAATTCATCCAACTCATTTAACTGGCTAATTTTGAACTTTGCAGTGTCATCCTATTCCATCTTTTTCTTCTTCAAGGCCTATAAGGTCTTGTGCTCTAACTCGACTGGCAAGTAGCAAGCTTTTCCAAAGACTAGTCGAAGGGAGAAACTCTAATTGGTTTCTTGTACACAATCCTATTGGCCCATGAAGCATCATCTAGCTTCTTAGACCAGTCAGTCTGGTTTGCATTAAAAATTTTTAGGTAGGATGTTCTTGATTTCCCCATTTGACACCTTCACTTAGCCACTTATTTGAGGATTGTACGGGGTTGCCACTTGTGTTTCAATCCATATTTCAAGAGCAAGTTCTCGAAGGCTTTACTATATAAATGAGATCCACCATCACTTATTATACATCTTGGAGAGCCGAATCGTGTGAAAATATTTTTCTTGAGGAAAGCCATCACACTCATCGCTTTATTATTGGGTAGTGCTATTGCCTCAACCCATTTGAACAAATAATCCACCGCCATCAAAATGTACATCTTCCCCTAAGAGCTCACAAAGGGACCCATGAGCAGCAATTCCTCAAACATTAAATAACTCCACTTCAAGCATAAAATTTATGGGAATCTCTTGTCTCTACTATATGGACCCTTTTTGTTGGCATTGATCACAAGCTCTAGCCAACATATTATCATCATGGTAGATGGTGGCCCAGTAATAGCCATACTCTAAGATCTTCGCGACTGTACGATTACCCCCATGATGCCCTCCTACTGGGGAGTCATGACAGGCCCTCAAAACATTCATCACTTCATTCTCATGTACACATCGCATGATGATACTATCCGCAAACATATAAGTATGGCTCCTCCCTGAAATAGTGTTGCACTTTATTGAGAAACTCCTTTCTTTGATAAGGTTTGAGGCCCTCCGGCACTACCCTGGTCACTAGGTAATTAGCATAGTCAGCATACGAAGGTGTTGGGTTAGAAGTCACAACTAAGATGTGTTCATTGGGAAAAACATCATTAATTTCTAATTCTCCAATAGGTTTTCCAATTTCCTCAAGGCGAGACAAATGATCCCACCTGATTTTTTATTTCTTTTCAGTCCTTGACCTCAAAGTCAAATTCTTGTAGAAAAATCACCCACCAAATCAGCCGAGGTTTTGCATCCTTTTTTGTCATCAAGTACCTTGAGGTAGCATGATTAGTATAAACTGTCACCTTTGATCCTAGCAAATATGACCTAAATTTTTTAAAAGCGTAAACAATAGCAAATAGCTCTTATTTAATGATAGTATAGTTCATTTGGGCTATATTTAGTGTCTTGCTAACATAGTAAATAAAATGCATAATCTTGTCATGTCACTGCCCTAACACTGCCCCAACACTACTCCAATAGCCATCCTGCTAGCATCAGACATGAGTTCAAATGGAAGGGACCAACCAGGAGTAGTTATGATAGGTGCAGTGCTCAACCGCTGCTTCAATTCCTTAAATTCCATCGAACACTCATAATCAAACACAAACTTGGTATCCTTCTCAAGGAGTTTGCACATGGGCTGGCAAATCTTTGAGAAGTCCTTAATAAATCTCCTATAGAGTTCAGCGTGGCCTAGAAAACTTCTGACACCCTTCACTGATATTGATAGAGGAATCTTGTCAATGACATCTACTTTGACATGATACACCTTAATCCCTTTTTTATAGATCTTATGACCAAGTGCAATTCCCTCCTTCGCTATAAAGTGGCACTTTTTCCAATTAAGAATTAGGTTGGTTTCTTCACACTGTTTCAAGACTTGACCAAGATGGTCTAGGAATTTATAAAATGTATCACCAACCACTGAGAAACCATCCATGAAGACCTTAAGAAAGTCCTCCACCATTTTTGAGAAGATGGCCAATATGCATCTCTAAAAAGTAGCGGGGCATTGCATAATCCGAACAACATCCTGCTAAATGCAAAGGTCCCATAAGGACATGTGGAGGTTGTTTTCTCTTGGTCCTCCAAAGATATATTGATTTGATTTTATCCAAACTAACCATCAAGAAGATAATATAAAGCTCAACCCGTAAACGGGTCCAACATTAGATCGATTAAAGTATAGGAAAGTGATCTCTGCAAGTAGTCGCATTGAGCTTTTGATAATCCGTGTGAACTCCCCATCTAATGATGGTACGTGTTGGAACCTGATCATTGCACTCGTTTGAAACTACCGTCGTTCCTCCCTTCTTTGGTACAGATTGAATGGACTCATCCATTGACTGTCAGAAATGGGGTAGACTACTCCAACATCTAACCACTTAATGATTTCCTTCTTGACTACCTCTTGCATAGCTAAATTCAGTCTTCTATGGTGCTCTATACTAAGGGAACTGCCTTCCTCTAGGATAATTTTGTGCTCACAAATGCTTGAAGGGATGCCTCGAATATGTGCTATGGTCCACCCAATAAGCTTCCAGTGTTGTTGGAGCTTTTTGATAACTTTCTGCACCTGTTCTTCATTGAGAAATGAAGACATGATGACAGATAAAGTTTCCTCCGATCCCGAGAATTTGTAACACTAGTGGGATGGAAATGGTTTGTTCTAACTTAAGGGCTCCACAATGGAAGGTTTAACTAGAGGAGTGGATCAATTTTCAAGATCAAGTGATAACTTCGTAGGCTTGTATAGATAGTATCCAATCCCTTCAAGTGTGTTCACTACCTCCCCATTTTATTTCAAATCATCAATTAGATCATCATGCTCCTGAATAATAGCAAGAACCCCATATCATCTAACTCATAAGCACTAATATGCTTGAAAATGCCCAGGGAAATTTCATTCCGTTATCCACTTTGAATATGACCTCGTCATTGTTTCATTGAGCTCAAAATCCATCAAAGCCTTGTAAGTGGATATTAATGGTTACCCCAATATGATAGGAACTTCTACATCAGCTACGCATTCAAGTATTACAAAATCTGCAGGAAGCATGAACCTTCCCACTTAGATCAAGATATCTTTAATAATCCCTACCAATCACTTGATTGACTGTTCAGCCATTTGTAGTCTCATGCTTGTGGGTCTAAGAAGACCTAATCCTGTGCACTTGAAGATTGATAAGGGAATCAAATTTATTCTTTCCCCATTGTCACATAAGGAACATAAGCAATCATACCTTCCAATTCTGCAAGGAACAATGGATTCACCTGGATCTCCTTTCTTATCAATGCTAGTATCAGTGATAATGGCATTCACATGGTGGATCACTGGAGTAAACTCTTCATTGTCACATGGCAGTCTCCTTGTGAGCAATATCTTCAGGTACATAGAAAAACCCGGCATCTCTTTGATAGCATTAATAAATGGTATATTCAAGGACACTTGTTTCGGCAGGTCAAAGTACCTAGCTATCCTTTCATCATTGTGATTCTTTTTAATCCATTGAGGAAAAAGAGGAATAGGAATAGGGGCCTTTTATAAGAGGAGTGGAGCCTCCACCTTGAGTTCTTCATTCACTTTCTCGATTAAGGCTTCATCAATCACCTCTTTCGGTGTTAGCTCAATATTTAGGCATAACTTTTGATCATGGATTATGCCTAGTTCTGGTTGCAACACTTTCCCACTTCTTGTTGTGAAATCCAAACAATAAGTGAAAGAATCCCCTTCATTCCCCTCGAAGGCCTCATCAAAATAAATGATGGGTGTCTCATCATGGTCAAGAACACGACTCATATGAAAATCAAGATTTTGAAGTGATTCTAACTGGGAATTCACCACCTTGGTCATATTTCTGAGTGTGGCTTCCTCCTCCTCTTGGTTATGTAATACTTGGTTAAGCATACTCTCTAACCTAGAGCTAATGAAGTAAAACTTTGGCTCTAGATTCTAATCTTGTATTGAATTGCATTGCTCATCCCAGCTACTTTGATCATCCAGACATTGTGATTGGGAACCCTAATAGCCATGATGACTAGAGGGCTGGAAGTATGAATCTTGATCATAATCATATAAAGTCCTCCCCACATCAAATATTGAAGATGCATAGGTCATCTCTACATCATGAATGGAATTGCCGTCTTAATTCAAATAGTATTGATGTGAGGGGAAATATCCTTTATAATCCTCCATATATCCATATGGATCATCATTAGATCATGAACTCTGGGAATAATTATGATCCATCCTTTCGAAGTCAGAATACTAACAATTACGTATTGTACAACACTAAACAAAGCAAAAGTAAAAGAATAAGGCTAATTAAGCAAACTAAACTGATAGGGCTAGATAGAGCTTATTTTGTAGTCCTCGGCGACAACGTCATATATTTCATCCTGCTCAAATCCGCTTAAATTTTTTGTAGTGTAAATAGTTGAAGAAAATATAGAACCCAATGTGGAGTCGGGGTCAAATCCTACAGAGACGAAATTAAGCCCATATTATGTAGTACTAGTCAATATAGTTTTGCAAGTTTAAACACTATTCGAATTAAGATTGAATAATTTTAACTGCAATTATTGAATGAAAATTTCTAGAGTTGAACTCAGTTTAAGTAAATTCTAGGAAAGTGACCCCATTTATGGGTCGATCTCCTTAAACCACCCAATATAGGTAAATTAAAAATAGGCTATGGTTGAACATGCAAGCAAATACTTAGAAAACCCATGGGTATCTTTAAATAGCACCATAGGTGTCAATCTACTTTAATTTTGTCAAATTGAAGCGAACTCCCTTCTACCAATTGCTTGTTGCCAATTGAAATTCAACCTATATCTAGGAAAATCCATTAAGCAAGGGTTATCCCTTGAGTTATTATTGATTGATGTTAACCCAACTTAAATTTTCTCTTTCAAGACGCATAAAAGTAATTGGGTGGATTGGTCACTTTCATCACCAATTAAACACTACGAAGCAATAATCAATTAAATTTTATTAAGCCCATTATCAATTTTATAAAATTGGGATTATTACGGTTCACAACCCTATATCTAGGTTTAGTTAACCATAGCAAGAAGAAGAATAGAAAGCAAGTAATTAGACATTCTCACCAATGAAATTGCAAATTGTAGAAGAGATGTTGAATTTATGAACTTGAAGCTTCAAAATTATAAAAAAATTATAAGATATAATCTAAAAAGTAAAGTGTTATATCTATCTATCCTCTCTACTCAAAATAATGGTTGTATACTATGTCTCACAAATCTCAAAATAATTTAAACTCGGAGGTTCCAGGTGTGCAGGGATAGACAATCCTTTGGATAGGATAAACCGTCCTTTGCCTTGTCATTTAAAATCAGCCTCTGTCAATTAGCTTTTCATCTTTTCATCTGAAAACCATCTTTTGGAAAGACAGTCTATCTTTGGTTTCATCATTTAAAATTTCCTTCTGCCTCGTCATGAGTCCGTCCTTCAATTGACATACTGTCTTCTGGAAAGATGGCATGTCCTTTAATCCATCATTTAAGGACCTCTTCAAGATAGTTTCTGGAAATATTGTCTTTGGCTGGACGACTGAACATGCAGATTGTCTTTCAGATAGATGGTCTATCTTTTAGTTCATCCCTTGGATAGATTTCTGGCTTTAACTCCTCTCTTCTTCATTTTACTTGGGTTCCTGAAACATGGAATAATAATGTTAGTTTTCACTTAATTTAGATCTTAAAGACATGGAGAATGCTATGAAATGAACCAAAGATGTTGTCACGACCCGAGTCTACACCCTGGATGCGATACAGTGCCTAGAACCATGAACAGCTGCAAGCTAACCCATAGCATAACAAAACTCTAAACATGACTAAACTACTATATGAAAATATTAAGCTGAAGTTGTTTGTATCTAAAAACAAAGAAATACTTCTACAAGTACAAGAACATCTAATAGGATACTGAAATTTCAAAGACATCAAGAGCTATAGCTGAGTTACTAAAAGCCTTCTAAGAAATCTGATGAGTTACTGGGACAAGCCCCCAACTAACTCTAAAATCTAAAAATTGAAACCATACTATTAAAATAGAAAGAAATGCTCCAACCCTCGGGAGATGAGGACTTACCACTAGAATACTGCTGGACGGAATCTAGTGGAGACTAACCATGCTACTTAGCCTGAGTGCCTGAGCCTATATCATAACACGATATACATAGGAAGTATGCATCAATACTTTGAATGTACTGAGTATGTGAAGTTATGCAGTTTAAAACATAATCATATTGGTAAGAAAGTATAAGTAAATCCACTACAATAGTATGGAATGACCCTATTTGAAAGCATAAAACCTGTAAAATAATCTAAAGTCTGAAAAATACTGTAAAGTTAGTAAAAACTGATTATGAGTCATAAACATATTTTGAGATTTGGGATTGGACTGTATTGTAATATGGGAGTGTCTGTTAACCGATATATGCCCATGACTTTTTTAAGCAATGTGATCGGTGTCAACGAACAGGAAATATTTTGAGGCGACATGAGCTTCCTTTGAGACCAATCTTAGAGGTGGAAGTTTTTGATGTATGGGGAATCAATTTTATGGGCCCTTTTGTGAGATCTTATGGAAACATGTACATAATGGTGGCTGTTGATTATGTCTCGAAATGGGTGGAAGTTGTGGCATTGCCCAATAATGAGGGGAAGAGATTAATAGCCTATTTGAAAAAGCACATTTTCTAATGATTTAGCACCCCTGAGGCTATCATTAGTGATGGGAGATCACATTTTTGTAATTGGTTGTTCAACACCTTGCTAACCAAGTATGGTGTGAAGAACAAAATGGCTACCCCTTATCATCCTCAGACCAGTGACCAAGCAGAAGTCTCCAATCAGGAAATAAGTCCATCTTGGATAAAATAGTAAATGTGAACAGAACAGATTGGGCTCAAAAACTAGATGACGCCTTGTGGGCATATCGGACATCCTATAAAACACCAATTGGAATGTCATCTCACCAGCTTGTTTTTGGAAAAGCTTGTCACCTTCCCTTTGAGCTAGAACATAAGGCCTTGTGAGCGCTGAAAAGTTTGAACCTTAATTGGGGGAAAATCATCCAAGGGCAAGTGGAAAAATCTTCATGAGTTGAACGAATTTCCAATGAGTGCATATGAGAACGCTGCCATTTATGAGGCCCGCATGAAGCATTACCATAATCAGAAAATCTTGCATCAAAAATTTGCCCCGGGAGAATGGGTGTTGTTGTTTAACTCAAGACTAAAGGTTATTCCCAGGAAAGCTTAAATCTAAATGGTTAGGCCCATTTAAGGTCCCAAGTTTTTGGGTACGATGCTATTGAACTTGAGGGATAAAATGGGTAAAAATTCAAGGTTAATGGGCGAAGGGTGAAGAAGTAATTGGGGGAATTGGGGGAGGTTGGTCAAGTGGAGGTCATGTACCTGGACGAACCATAGCAGACAAGGTGCATCTGTTGAGCCACAACGTTAACTAAGGTGCTTCTTGGGAGGCAACCCAAGCATTTTTACTCTGAGCACTTTTATGTTTTTGTTGTTTTAGTTTTATAGGTGTGTTGGATGTTAAACAAGGCAGAGAAGAATAGGGAAGGCACTGTGCTATATCGGCGAAACACTGGTGCACAAGCTCGAGGCGCTGACTTATCGCAGGTGGAAAGCAGAAAAGTGGAGAAAATGAGAGGAAATCGGTGATTCGCTGGTGTTACACCGATGACAACACGAGAACCACCGGATGGGTGCCAGCTCAAACTAGTACACCTAGGAGTTGGGGTATAATCAGCGATATAACCAGCAAAATGCCAGTGCCAAAATGCGAATTGCTGGGTCTAACCCAGATTGCAGGATAGTGAACTGAAAGCATGATGGTCACCATCGGTTAAATTGGCGAAAGTACAGCATTCACCGACGATCACCAGTTAAGTGCAGGTTAAGGTACAAACTTCATTTAAAGTGTTGACCGACCGGTAGACCGACCCGACTAGGGATTTCCAATCAAATCTTTCCAACTACCAAATAAAAACCATTTTCTCCATCTTTTTATCAAAACTCCCACAACTTTTTAACTTCCCAAAACCCACTTTCCCAACCTAACACCATTAACACCCACCTTCTTCCTACCCAATTACCTCTCCTACCTTATCCTTTAAAACATCTACTCCTTCACTCCTTTCATTTCATCTCATCTCCAATCACTGTAAAGGCACCATAGTTGGGCGATTTACCAAGATTCCATCCCCTTACTCAGTCTCACTTCTCAACTTGGTATGTGTCTACTAGTTTTGATGTGCTTATATTATGATTATGAATATGAATTTAAGCATGCTAGAGTAGATCTTGGCCACACCCATGTTCCCCATTTTCCATTTTGTGTTTTTCAACAATTGAATATTTTCAATATTATGGGTATGTTGATGGTGATGCTTAAATGTTTAAATATTGATGTGGGTGTTTTCTTTGGTGAATATGCTTCATGATTTAGTTAGAGATGAAGTCTGAATAACCCCAGAGGCTTAAAATGTAAGATTTGCCAGATGATAAATAAGGTGACGTCATTCTTAAGGGAAAAATCACTAATGTATTTGTTTGTATTGATTGCGTAAATAATAGTGATGTTGTAATATCCCGAAAACCCTAAGATCAGACCCGGGAATTTAAATAGAGAAAATAGAATTTTCTATACCAGGTCACAGTATGAGTCATCCAGTGACCCGTTGGGTGCACCAAGAGTCATTGAGTGACTCGTGGGGAGGAGCTTGGATTAGGGTTGAAATTTTGAGTTTGAGGTGACCATGAGTGTGACCATGAGCTGTGGTCAGCACCACAATCCGTCGAGTGTCCCGTGGGCAAGAATTGACTGAAGATTTGATGATTGGGCAGTGTGGATAATGACTTGGTCACCATGAGTCATGATGTCACTCGTGGTGACCCTCCGAACCCAGAGCTTAACAGCTAAAAGTTTACTTCCTTTTTNATGAGAGATGTTCACGAGTCGTGGTCAGGGATGATGTGTCATCCAGTCCCTCATTGGGACTGGCCGTATGTTTTTCCCTGTGAATTTATTAAGGGATTTTCTGTAATTCCTAAGTTCCTAAGGCCTAAACTATGTTGTTTTAAGCTCAGAATAGAGTGTTTTAAGAAGGGTAAGTTTATTAAAGGCTTCTTCACTTCCATGCATGCAAGTTTAAAAGTTCCTAACAGTGATCCAGCCTAAATCTGTCAAGTTCTTCCCCAAATTCTCTTTGGGCAATAAAGGAAGTGGAGAAATCATATCTGTTCAGGTATGTAGGGTTATGAATGGGTGTAATTATCCACACCCATTCCCAGTCTCTTATCAATTCATGAAAATTCTAGTTGATGAATCTATGGGGTTTTACCCAACATGTGAATTCTCTAAGTCTCAATCATGGGTATGATCTAAGCATGTTTCTAATGTTGAATTATGATTGATGGGCATATTTTATAATGTATTCAATTATAAATTATGTTTTCAAGTTTCATAAATTATGATTCCCATCCATGAAAGTTCATGAAAGTTGAGAACTATGAAATATGTATTCAAGCATGATGGGATGTTTTTGAAGAAAGTATGATTTCGAATTACCCATGTCTATGTTCATGTTTTCGAATGATCAATTCTTTGTCATGCATGTTTAAGTATGGGGCAAGCCCATATGATCAAGTATGTTTCATGAATTTATCTAAACTTCATGTATTAGCTTACCACATGGATTTTGGAGTCTAAACTCCCACTATGTTCAACTTGTGGTATGGTTTGAGCCAAGGCTTCTCATGTTATGATTTCAGATTTATGTATGTATGTTATGAGTCAGATTCGTCATTAGACGATGGTTCAACTTCTTTAAAAATGATGGAGAACATATGAATGTTTTTCATAGTAGTGTCTAGCATTGAGTAGGCTAAGAGTCAGTCAACCCTATGCCTCAGAACTACGCGCCAACATAGGTATGTTCAGATTATTTGGGACCTCCCTTGTGAGCTTCCCTTTCCTTAAAGGGGCCTTCATCTTGATATCGATATCATGGTAGCGTCCTTAGCCCTGAGAAAGCCTTAACAACTCTTCCCACTTAAGTGTGATAGTCGAGATCACGTAGGCTCTATTGTGGTAATGTTGGTTATATGACGAGTCTCCCATTATTCGTCATGATTTCAATTATGCATGTTCATCAGTCATGATATTATGTTTTCAGCAGGTTTGACCCAATGTTCAGTTTTACTTATGATTATCAGTTTTCAACTTTGCGTCATTTTATTCAGTTGTGATATTCAATTATGTAGCAGATCATGGTTTCAGAAAATAACATGCAAGCCCTACTCTCAGAATCTTATCTTGTTTATGTTTTCATGATATGTATGATTTATGACTTTACTTACTTTTTCAGTTTTACTCACCTTACATACTCGGTACATTCCACGTATTGACCACATACTCTATGCTGTATCATTTCATGATACAAGCTCAGATACTCAGGCTCAGTTTCGTCATTAGCCAGACCTGCAGCATTAGCCATTATCAGCCAGAGTTGGTGATTCCTCATCTTCCGAGGGCCCTCCTTTCCAATTGTATCTATTACTTTTAGTTTCAGACTTTAGTGAGTTAGTTGGGGTCTTGTCCCATCAACTTGTCAGTAGTAGAGGCTTTTCAGACATAGCATGTAATCAACTTTGGTTTTAAGTTATGTATTCTGATGTTATGAGACTATCAGACTTCTGCAATAGTTATTATGTTGATTTTCAACTTATCTATGATTGAGTTAGATGTTATGTTCATTCCATGGGTCGACTTGGAGCCTCTTGGGGTTTTTTGTCTTGTATCTCGATCCGGGCCTATGTTGGGGTCATGAAAAACTTGGTATCAGAGCATTAGGTTTTGAAGTGTCCTAGGGTGTCTGAAGTGTCATGGGTGTAAAGCGCGCCAAACTTATGACGAAGAGGCTACGAGACGTTTAGGCAATGTTCCATTATTTCATGATCTATGTCGTGTGATGAAATGTCTCTCTATCCTTTTAACTCGTGCTATACGCATTTGTAGAATAATGCCTCCTCACCGAGTTAACGGAAGAAGAAACGGGAATAGAAATGGCCATGAGAATGGCAATGGAGACGGGTACCAGCAGGCCCCACTAGCCTATGAGGAGCATGTACCCGAGCATGTTGCCCATGCGAAGTTCAGGGCATCCATACAGATGCTAGCTCAAGCCTTGACCGCCCAGGTCAATCAGCAGGCGGTAGCACATGTCCCTCAGAACGAGAATGCGATGGTGGCAAGAATAAGAGATTTTCTAAGGATGAACCCTCCAGAGTTTCTTGGATCAAAGGTGGACGAGGATCCACATGATTTCATTGATGAAGTTCTGAAGATCACCCAGATCATGGGAGTGACAAGTGAGGAGTGCGCCGATCTAGCCTCGTATCAGATGAAAGGGGTTGCGCACGTCTGGTTCAAGCAGTGGAAGGATAGCAGGGCGGTCGGAGTATGTCCTATTGGTTGGGATGAGTTGCATGCCGCTTTTCTGGATCAGTTCTTTCCTCATGAGATGAGGGAGGTTAAAGTAGCTAGGTTTGTGAACCTAAAGCAAGGGAAGATGACAACTCAAGAGTATGCCTTGGAGTTCACTCGTCTGTCCAAGTATGCACCTGAGATGGTGGCGGATCAGAGAGCCCGATTGAGCCGATTCGTGCATGGAGTAGTAGACTACCTATTCAAGGATTGCTGAATCATGATGCTTCATCAGGAAATTGACTTTGCTTGGATAGTTTTGTACGCCCAACAAATGGAGGTGGTGTAGATGAGTGAGCGAGAGAGCGAGGCTTAGAGGGCCAGGAATAATAGCTTCGGATTCTCCCAATCGAGACCTAGTAGGCACCATCAGCAGTACCACCAGAGATCTTCATCCCCAGCACCTTCGACTATGAGTGTGCCATCCAGATCCAAGCGCGATTAGAGGGGACGAGCATCAGGCTCTAGAGGACAGACTAGCAGACCTATAGAGACTAGCACTCCAAAGTATAGCAGCTATGTCCAGAGACACGTGGGTCAGTGCTTGGCAGGTTCAGGTTCTTGTTTTGAGTGTGGGAAGCCCGAACATATGCTTAGGGATTGCTCAGCAGCTAGACAGGGTCATGATAGGGGTCAAGGACTAGCCTCCAGTTCAGCAGTTCAACCAGCACGCCCAGCTCAGCAGGGGGCATCTATCAGTGCGGGTGGTGGACAACGTCAAAATAGATTCTATGCCCTAGCATCCCATCAGGAGAAGGAGGTCTCCCCAGATGTAGTCACTAGTATGTTACGAGTATTCGACCTTGATGTATATGTATTGTTAGATCTAGGGGCTACTTTTTCTTTTGTGACATCCTATGTTGCTTGTAGTTTCAAAGTAAGTCCCAAAATCTTCTCAGAACCCTTCTCAGTCTCTACTCCATCTGGCGATTTAGTTATAGCTAGATGGGTATATAGAAATTGCCCTGTCACAGTACTTCAGAAAGTCATCTCAGCAAATTTAATAGAGTTAGCCATGACATATTTTGATGTTATCCTCGACATGGATTGGTTATATGCATGTTATGACTCAGTCAATTGTAGAACCCATGCAATAGAGTTTAGGTTTCTGGGTGAGCCACTATTAGAGTGGAAGGATAGTTCAGTTGTGCCTGTAGGTTGCTTTATTTCCTACGTTAAGGCCAAAAAGATGATCTCTAAGGGTTTCCTGTACCATCTATATAGGGTTAAGGATTCTACGTATGAAACCCCGACTATTCAGTCAGTCCATATAGTGTGTGAGTACCCAGAAGTGTTTCCAGATGATTTACCGGGAATCCCCCCCGAGTGAGAGATCGATTTTGGTATTGACCTTCTTCCTAATACGCAACCTATATCTATCCCTCCTTACAGAATGGTTTCAGCTGAGCTAAAGGAGTTGAAGGAGCAGTTGAAAGACCTCTTAGACAAGGGATTCATCAGACCCAACAAATCCTCATAGGGTGCACCAGTTCTCTTTGTCCGCAAGAAGGATGGTTCTCTTCGTATATGCATTGATTATCGACAATTAAACAAAGTTACCATCAAGAACAGGTATCCTCTCCCTAGAATTGATGATTTGTTTGACCAACTTTAGGGTGCCAAATGCTTTTTAAAGATAGACCTCAGATCTGGATACTATTAGCTCAGGGTTCAGGAGAATGACATCCCGAAGACAGCCTGCAGGATTCGGTACGGTCACTATGAGTTTGTAGTTATGTCTTTTGGACTAATAATGATCCTGAAACTTTTATGGATTTGATGAAAATGGTGTTCAATCCATACTTGGATATGATTTTGATTGTGTTCATAGATGACATCCTTATATACTCTCGAAGCGAGGAGGAGCATGCCGCTCATTTGAAGGAGGTTCTACAGACCTTGAAGAATCATTAGTTATATGCTAAATTATGTAAATATGAGTTTTGGTTGAACTCAGTGGCATTTTTGGGTCATGTAGTGTCAAGTGAGGGTGTACAGGTGGACTCTCAAAAGATAGAGGTGGTGAAGAATTGACCCAGACCAGTTAGTCCTTTGGATATCAGGAGTTTCTTGGGTTTAGCTGGTTATTATCAGAGATTTGTTGAGGAGTTTTCATTCATTGCAGCCCCATTGACTAAATTGACACAGAATAAAGTGAAGTTTCAATGGTCGGAGGCTTGTGAGAAGAGCTTCTAAGAGTTGAAGACTCGACTCACCTTAGCACCAGTGTTGCCTGAGGGTACCAATGGGTTTGTGGTGTATTGTGACACTTCAAGAATCGACCTTGGTTGTGTACTCATGCAACACGGTAAAGTTATAGCTTATGCTTCCATAAAGCTAAAAGTTCATGAAAAGAATTATCCAACTCACATCTCAAGTTGGTGGCAGTAGTATTTTCCTTGAAGATTTGGAGAACTATTTGTACGGGGTCAATGTAGATGTGTTTAACAGACCACAAAAGCCTACATTATGTGTTCACCCAAAAGGATTTGAATTTAAGCTAGAAGAGGTGGTTGGAGCTATTGAAGGATTATGATATGAGTGTCCTTTATCATCGGGGCAAGGCAAATGGTGGCAGAAGCTCTTAGCAGGATTTCCATGGAGAGTGTATCTTATGTAGATGAGGAGAGGACAGAGTTAGTAAAGGATGTGCACCGAATTGCACGATTAGGAGTTCGCCTGGTTGACTCGACAGATGGTGGTGTCATTATTTAAAATGGATCAGAATCATCTTTGGTGATCGATGTTAAGGCTAGGCAGGACGAGGATCCCATTTTGGTGAAGTTGAAGGAAGCAGTTTAGAATTAGAATCTCTCCCAAGGGGGAGATGGTGTGCTCCGATATCAAGGTCGTTTATGTGTACCGGATGCTAGTGACTTGAGGGAGCAGATGTTGCATGAAGCTCATGGTTCCAGATACTCTATACATCCAGGTGCCACCAAGATGTACCGTGACCTATGGGAAGTCTATTGGTGGAATGGCATGAAGAAGGACATAGCGGAGTTTGTGGCTAAGTGTCCGAATTGTCAACAGGTGAAGGTTGAGCATCAGAGACCAGGAGGTGTGCTTCAAGACATCAGAATCCCTACTTGAAAGTGGGGGGAGATCAATATGAAATTCATTACAGGGTTGCCTCGCACTCGTCGACAGTATGACTCTATTTGGGTGGTTATGGACAAGTTGACTAAAGCAACTCATTTTCTACCGATCAAAACTACCGATTTAATAGAGGACTATACTAAGTTATATATTCGGGAGTTAGTTCAGTTACATGGAGTTCCACTGCCCATCATACTAGATAGAGATACTCAGTGTATCTCCCAGTGAAGGCGAGGATGAGGTGACCACGAGTCATGGTCAGGGACGACGGGTTGTCCAGTCCCTCATTGGGATTGGCAGTATTTTTTCCCTGTGAATTTACTAAGGGCTTTTACGTAATTCCTAAGTTCCTAAGGCCTAAACTACATCATTTTAAGCTTAAAATAGAGTTTTTTAAGAGGGGTAAGTGTCACGACCTGAACATAGGCCCGTATCAAGACACGGGACAAAAAACCCCGAGGGACTTTGAGTCGACCTAGGCATGAACATTCAACTAACTCAATCAACAAAAGAGGAAGTCTAAACATCGCATAATATCTTAAATACATCACATGCATTTAAAACTGAATATACACTATGTTCGAGAAAGCCTCTATCACAAAAGAGTTGATGGGACAAGACCCCAACTAACTCTCTAAACGAAAACTGAAAATACACCAACAAAACTGAAATAATGAGGGGCCCTCGATAGATGAGGACTCACATACAGAGACTGATGCTACTCCGAAGGCTGGCTAGGGTCGAGGATGAAACTGAGTGATCTCGGGCAGAATAGCATACCCGAGTGATGCTTTATAACTTAAATTAGTCTTGTTTATGTAAGTTATTTTATACATTTTCATGTAATTTTATATAAATGTGAATATATGTGCTAACCAACATGATTAGTCCTTGTTTTGTAGGTTTTGATGATTTTGAG
>JACEIK010001125.1:0-94167 GCA_018107945.1 Datura stramonium
TCTTAAAGATATAGTTCATTAACACTTAAGTTAATTAGTACCGTAGCTCAGTCCCTGTGGGATCGATACTTGGCTTTACTTAAGCCACTTTACTACTTATGCGATCATGTGCACTTGCGTGTAGTTACCAAAACACCCGAACAAACATTTCATGGTGATGGAGGCTTGAAAACATTCTAATTTCTTGTATAAGAATTACATCCTCAATGGGTTAGAAGATGACTGGTGTAATGTCTACAATGTCTGCAAATCTTCTAAAGAATTGTGGAATGCTTTGGACAAAAAGTACTTGATTGAAGATGCTGAACTGAAGAAATTTGTGCTACCACATTTCTAGAGTTCAAGATGGTAGACAACAAGCCTGTCATGTCACAGGTCCAAGAGTTACAAGTCATAATTCATGATCTCCTTATTGAACGTATGATTTGTATAAGAATTTTTTCTAAAAGTATTGACTATTTTACTACTAATAATTTTGTTTTTATTGAAGAAATGATCGTCAATGAAGTATTTCAAGTAGCTGCATTTATTAAGAAGTTACCCCTTTTGTAGAAGGACTTCAAAAACTACATGAAGCACAAAGGCAAGGAAATGAAGTTGGAGGATCTAATTGTTTGTCTGAGGATTGAAGAGGAAAATAGATTTGTAGAAAAGAAGGTAAGGGGGAAGCCAGCAATAGAAAGAGAAAATATTGTTGAAATTTCTCCTAAAACTTCAAAGAAAAGGAAGAGGCATGCTGGACTGAAAAATATTCCAAATAAAAAGAAGTTACAAGAAAATTGTTACAATTGTATCAAGTTTGGTCACATGTCGTCAGTATGTCATGCTCCAAAGAAGGATCAAGAAAACATGAGAGAATGAATGAAGTCATGGAAAACTTGCGTGCCATGCTTTGAGAATGCAAACTGGTGGGTAATCCCAAAGAATGGTAGATAGATTCTGGTGTAACTTATCACGTTTCTGCTAATAAGGAACTGTTTGTTCCTACACATTGGCTAGACCAGACAAGACAATCTTCATGGCAAATTTTGCTGCTGCAAAGATTGTAGGAACGGGCAAGATATGCTTGAGGATGACATTAGGCAAGATCGTGCCTCTGAGGAATATCCATGTTCCTGATATGTGGAAGAATTTGGTCTAAACATCGCTTCTAGTGAAGAATGAATTCAAGTGTGCTTTTATTTTCGATAAGGTTGTAATTAGAATGAACAATATGTATGTAGGAAAAGTCTACCTCAATCGGGCCTTTTCAAACCCAACATAATATCTATTGAAATGAATAAAAGTTCTGCTTCTTCTTACTTACTTGAGTTAAATAACTAATGGCATGCATGTTTGGAACATGTAAATTACAAAAACATTGCGAAAAATGATTAACTTGAAAATATTGCCTAAGTTTGAATGCAATAATTCAACATGTCAAGTATGTATGGAACAAAATTATTCTAAGTATCCTTATAAGTAAATTGAAAGGAATTCCAATCCTTTAGGCTTAATTCATACAAAAATTTATGGCATGAAGTCAATATCATCTAGTGATGGAAATTTTTTTGGTAACTTTTATTGACGATTGCACTCGATATTGCTATGTTTATTTACTTAATGAAAAAGATGAAGTAATTATCGCCTTTAAGTAATAACAAAATCAAGTTGAAACACTAGCACTCAACAAGAAAATCAAATTGATTAGAAGTTATCAAGGTGTTGAATATGAATTTCTTTTTGATGAAATATATTTGGAATATGATATTGTTTATCAAACAACAGCCGTTTACACAGCACAATCAAATGGGATTGCAGAAAAGGAAAATAAAATATTAAAGGAGATGATGAATGATTTATTGGTAAGTTCTAGTTTATTACAGAACTTAGGGGCAGAAGTTATACTTACTGCTAGCTGTATACTCAACAATTACCTGATAGTAAAACAAAGTCCATTCTATATGAGAAATGAAAAGGAAGAAAACTCAACTTGAAATATTTCAAAGTGTGGGGGTGTTTATCTAAAGGACAAGTCTTTAACCCAAAGGGTTAAAATAGGATCGAAAACCGTAGACTGTGTTTTCATATGATATGCAACAAATAGTATAACATATCATTTTCTGGTTAATAACATAGAAAATACTGAAATTCATTTTAATCGGGTAACTGAATCAAATAAAACTGAATTTTTCAAAAATATTTATCCATATGAAAAGAATTGTGAGTCGCCTAGTGAAAGACCTAAATGATCCCAGGAAGAGAAAAATGAAAGTAGGACTGAAGAAGATATTCCAAAACATAGCAAGCGTCGAAGGACATCTACTTCCTTTGGTCCTAATTTTTTGACATTCTTAGTGGAAAATGAGCCTCAAATATTAAAGGAAGCAATGTCTACCTCAGAAGCGGTGTATTAAAAAGAGGCAATCATTAGTGAAATAGAATCCATATTAAATAACCTTTCTTGGGAACTGATTGACCTTCCTCTAGGAAACAAACCTTTAGGTTCCAAATGGATTTTCAAAACACAAAATGCAAAGTGATGGCACTATTGACAAATATAAGGCAAGATTTATTTTCTAGGATTTCTGAAAATAAGAAGGTCTTGATCATTGTGACACATACTCCCCATAACAAAGATTATATTTATTCGGGTGTAATAGTATTGACTACCGTGTACGGTCTTCAAATCCATCAAATGGATGTAAAGACAACCTTCTTAAATGGAGATTTGGAGGACGAAATTTACATAAATAAGCTCAAAAGGTTTGTAGAATTTGAAAAAAGAAAAGAAGGTGTATCAACTTGTTAAGTCATTGTACAGACTAAAACAAGCACCAACAATGGCATGAAAAATTTGACCAAACAATATTAGCAAATGAATTTAATATTAATGAGTGTGATAAATGTGTTTACATTAAGAATACCCCAAATCATATAATCATTGTTTGTTTTGTATGTTTATGATATGTTCATAATGAGTAAATATATTGCCAACGTAAATTCTTCTAAGTGTATGTTTTCTAGAAAATTTTACATGAAATGTCATTCCCCAAAACTAGGGTAGGGCGCAACTAGCACTCAATTCTAGAAAGGTTGAGAAACCGGCTAGTTGACATCATAACTATGACACTGAGGCTGACTAGGCCATCTATCATGATCGATTAAAATAGATATTGGACCTATAAGGTCTAAACCACAATGAATAAAAAACTGAAATGTCGACAAGGCTACAATAAAGCTAAACTGAACAACGGAAAGCCGATAAGGCCACACAACTGACCAACTTTACAAACTAGTCCACACAAGCCTCTAAAGAGTAAACAAACTGTAATGAATGAGATAGGGCCCCGACCTACCCATGATGGTCATGAAACACATGGTCATGATTGGCGCCCATACTATCACCCCCCCTTGGGGGGTGAACCAACGAGTCTCAACTAACTACCCAATCTCCACAACAATACGAATAATCATATTCTAAAAATAAATAGTGGAAGCCTTAATTGAAATTAAAGAGAATAATCGCCAAATCTGTCTATTACATCTCCAAAAATTGAAAGTCATTGTACTTGAGGACATCCACCGAGCATGGTCTAAGAGGAATAAATTAAGAAAATAAAAAGTTCACGTCTGAATAAAAGACAGTCTCTATAGTGGAATCATGGAAGCACAAAATCCATTCACCTTCATCTTTTTGTGGCTATGGTGCAGATGCGGTTAAGATGAACTTATTTGATCGTGGTCTGCACTCAGAAAAGAAGTGCGGGAGTAGCATCAGTATGACATAATGTACTTGTAGGCATCATCAGTGGACCTTAGTTAATAATAAATGTACTAGTGAAATAACAACATACAATTACTAAAACACATAATTAGCAAATAGTACTCATTCTAGAATCAATCAGAGTAAGGTGTTAGGCTGGCCTGCTCACTAGATTAGCCTCACTGAAGTGATACTTGACAACTACTATGGTCTCGCCATGACGGTAAGGGTACCTCCTCAAGGGTCAACTCAACTGACCACCTTTATTTCTCCCTTAAAAATTCTCAACAACCAATTCATTAATTCCATACAAGTTATACATATCTATAAATTCAACAGTTAACGTGTTAATTTACCACCGACCACATGGAATATACAATGGAATCATCATAAACAATCTCCCAACTCATCATGGACTCATACATGACTTACAAATAATGACAAATTATAATAAACACTTCAACATAGAAAAAAAATAAAAACTAAACAAGCAAGGATTTCAGTTTCATTAGGTTCTCATACTTTTAGATCTTCATTCCTCGAGTTCTGTCTTGGTCTTGTAACATTTGTGATGTGATAGGCTCATGCCTGTCACATCACCACTATAACTCAAAATTGAACATCACTATACACACTTGCTAGAGGGTCTTATTTCTCTGCTACAGTCATGAATGCAGGGGACTTTAGAAATCTATATACTGTACCGGTGTGGTACCCGCTCAAATTTATCTACTCATCCAGATTCTCTACTTGGAAACTAGCCACTCTACCACAACCACTCGCCCAGAAGCTCTCCTCGGGCATGAGTCACTCATCTCAAGCTAAAACATGTTATCCACTTTCTTTCTCATAAATTTGTATGATATCACTAATTCAATTGACATGATTTTTAGGAGGCCTCATCTTACCTCCATCAACTTGATTATACTTACCAATCATCACTCACTTTCATGAAAATAGGAAAGAGCACATATAACATCTCAAGACACCCAATTTCACACTACATAAGTAACAACATCATATCAAGTTGACTTCATCAACTGAATTTAACATGTGAACAATTAATAAAAACTAGAGTCTGAGGACCAACCAAACATGTTATCATTCTACATACATACATGTCATTATATAAAGTCTAACTCATTCTAAAATCGTAACCTACCTCAACTGGAGGATTCAAATGCCAATAACTCTACTGGAGCCTTTCCTTTCCTCAATGTCTCGCAATGCTCGAAAACTATGAACAATAGTCACATGAGTGCTTCATTAATGACTCTTCAATTAAGGGTCTTAGGAAATCCAAACCTACCCAATTCTACCCGGTATTTATAGCCTAACTCCATGCTCAAAGATTAAATTATCAAAACCAAGCCCTTCTCCTTCACTTAGCCCTAGTTTCTACCAATCTAGGGTTCTTTCCTTAAAAGATTCCACTATTACAGGTCCCTCTTTGATTCATTGGTGTTAAGGAATCAAAAGTAGAAGGAATAAGCCATGACTCTTACCTTGGGAAGAAGAATTGCTCTTCTTTTTGGAAAATCGCCCTTAGCTTCTAAAAGTTCATGCCTTAGATTAATGGAGTAAAACCTCCAAAATTCCACTAAAACCCACTTACTACCTCCTATCTTCCATTGTAGCGGTTATATTTCTATTGAAATAGACCCGCTATGGTGGTCAGGACACCACCATGGGGGATCCAATGATTACTCTACCTATATGTGTAACCGGCCTCCAACCATAGTAACGATCTCGCTGCACTGGTTTTTCCCATGTTGCAGCAGTCCCCCGATAACCAGCAGATCCCATTTCTTGTACACAAACCATTTTTTAATCTCAGCTTTAGCTAACACTCACCCAACACCTTTCCACAAACAACCTAGGCTAATAGAGGGTGTTCCAGACTTATTTCCTCCATAAATAGATGGGTCGTTACATCAAATAATAATTAAAATATCGTTCGTCCCCGAATGGCCTAAGAAAGCAAGAAAAGAGACATACCAAATTCTATAAACAACTTGGGGCATCAGTCCTCCATGTTGGCTTCATTATCCCAAGTGGCTTCCTCTATAGGACCATTCTTCCACTGGACCTTTACCATTGCGATCTCTTTCAATCTTAACTTTTGAACCTCCCTTTCTAATATAGCCACAAGCTCCTCCTTATAAGGAAGGGTTTCATCAAGCAGCCCTAAATCCCAGAGGATTATGTAAGACCCATCCCCATGGTATTTTTTCAACAAAGAGACATGAAATATCGGATGCATTCCCAACAACCCTTGCGGCAGAGCCAGTTCATAAGCTATGATAACGCTCAAATACACTCCTCATTTAGAGAGAATGTATCCGATCGTTGTATCAAAATAAATAACCCGCCGGGTGTTGGGGTCGAATCCCACAAGGAATAGAGAATGATTTACACAAGAGTTGTTTAGTGAAATGAATTGATTCACATCCAAGTAATGAAAACGTGAAAGTAATTTTTGGGGGAAGTGAATGCAATTATATTATGAACTCTATAATCTGCTAATCAAGAAAACAAGATAACCAAAATCAAGAAACAATAATGAGCAAAGGCCAGAGGTGTGGTGTAGATGGTATGTAAATCAAATCAGGATTTACTAGACAATCAAGTTATTACTAATATGTGTAAATAACCTTGTAAAAGATAGAGCCCGATATTTTCAACCACTTGGGCACCTTATCCTCAAGTCATTTCGAACCTCAAGGTGCAATTCAACTATTCCAATATGGTTTGGTTTAGAGGATGAGCTATTTCTAGACATCAACCTCTAAAGGGATTATGACCATAGGTTTTGGCTATTTCTATCCCAACTCCACATAATCAAATCCCAATCTACTATTAAGTTCTCCCCCATTACTTAATTCTTCTTTATCATGCCAAAATTATGTAAGAAAACAATACCCATATTTGTAACTATGAGCAATCAACTACAATTTGAGGAGAATTCAATAGATTTACACTAATTGCGTAATAACAAGATAAATCTAGCAATACCCAATTAAATCAAACACCCATCATCACACACCTCTAGCTATAGATTTAGCTACTCATAATTGATAAACACAAGAGCATATTTATCAATAAACTCAATAATTTCATCATTAAGAGTAAGAACAATAAAGCTCAAAATATATCTACAATAGTGGTTATACCTTGCTGAAGAAGATGAAGATGAAAAAGTAATATTCAAATATTTCTTCTCTTCTCCAATGTAGTTCTCTCTCACTATAAAGTAATCAGAATAATCAATAATATGTTCAGAGTACTTTTTTTCTAGAATATGTACAAAAGTAGGTCATAAAACTCACCTCTTTTTTAGGGATGGAAATTTTTGCCCTTTTCAGGCATCTTTATCTTGCGATGGAATCGACGGTTCACCAGTGTCTATCCACGGACTGCAGATTGGTTGAGGGTAGTGTCCAATGAAGTCCAAGGATGTCAGATGTTTTGCACCGATGGTTCTCCGGATGAGGTTCCGCGAGCCATCGGTTTCATTTGTTCTTCATTCCAGTGGATACCTGCGGTCAGCCGGCGTTTCACCGGTGTCCTCGGTGGAGCGCCGGTTTCCACCTGAATTTCCTCCTTTTTTCTCAATTTCATGATCATTCTCTTCAAGTTAGATACCTGTAACATCCAAAGGGAAAAGGGCATAAAATTCAACTAAAATACTTGAAAACTAAGCTAAAGCACATGCTTAAGAGCCTAATGAGTTGGTAAATTAGCAGCTCATCAAACCCCCAAACTTGAACCATTGTTTGTCCTCAAATAATGCAATTCTTATCAGTTGAGCAAATGGAATAGCTTGTTACTCCACAAGAGTCTATACATCAATGACTGCTTAATATATGAAAACCCAAAAATGCTCACCAACTCACAGAAAAAGAGAAGCAACTCCCCCTGAAAATGTGGAAAAGTTTTAAGAGGCAACCACAATTCATAGACATGATTCCTGACTGCTTTCATTTCGCAAAACAAAGGCGTAGTTTATCCAATCAAATACACATAGCATCTTAATATCATAATCACTTTACATTCAAAGTTCTCCTTGGAGCTGACATTGCTCATGCCTCAATCACACCTTGACCTTAATGCAAGTATGTCTTAAAAAGGGAGTGATGCAACTCACTACAAGAGAGAATCCCCTTTCTTTATCATAAATCAATGCACACATAAGGGATTATAGAAGAAGATAATCACACTTACTCTCACAAAAGAAATCTCCATGCACACAACTTGATCCATAGGCTTGCCCTTTGTGTAATTAGCCACTAATGTGGAGCAACAACACTAAAAATCAATTAGGACTTTGGGGTCATAATGAAGGCTAGGGGTAACTGTAGGAAAAATATTTAGCTCTAGTAACTAGAACCTCCCTAATGCCTTTATGTGAACACTTTTATCCTGCCTATCCAACTCTTTAGATCACTTCACCTTATTCTTCCTTTTTCATCCATCTTCATCATTTACTTCTCAAAGGCCTTCCTTCTAGCTCTTTTTGCTCTAACATTAATCCTTTTCTAAGGAAGAGTAAACACCATTTCACTATTACTTTTCTTTGGGAAATTCAAGGTTTCTCAATCCATCATTTCATTCCTTTTGATCATAATTTGGTGCTACCTAACATTTAGGCTCATCGCATTTCCCCCGCTCTTGTAAACCCCCAAACTTAGGCTTTTTGCCTCTTTCTCATTGATTTCCTTATTTCTCCCTATGTCTTGGGCTTTCAACCTCATTATTTTCATTAATTCATCACTAGAAATTAGGGAGGATGGGTGCCAAAGAAGAGGATTACAAAAAGGGACATTGGCTTGTAATGTGGTTTCCAAGAATAAACAGTCCAAAAGCTCAATATTGGCTAGCAAGGGAAGACATTTTCGGAGGACATTTTGGGTGAAGTGACTAATCAAACAAAATCCTAGAATCATGTTCTAAGTGCAACTACATCTAGGATTTTTCCTTGAGTCACACTTATGGCAAGTTATAGACAAGAAGAGATGAATGAGATACATTCAAAAATTCTTACCACACAAGGCATTTCACCCAAAGAGCTCACACAAGTCATTATTATCATAAGATTTTGATTCAAGACATGAGAGCATGCAAATTCACAAGACAAATAGGGAATATGCAATGTACGACAAGAGAGTGCTACATTTCCCATTTCAAATGCCCATTTTAATATTTTTTCATGCCACACAAAATTTTTTGGTTGTACCTCTCAAAAATTTCCATAGAAGACATAAAGAAAGACATGGAATTTTCCCTCAAGAGAGTGGCCTCACAATCTATCATTGGGAAATGTCAACCCGGTTCGACAACAAAAAGAAAAGAAAAAAAATGCTCCTTGAGAAAGAACGGTGGTATGAAGAAAATCCTTGGAGTTTAATTACTATCTACTATCTAAAAAGGCAAAAATAAAACTTGGTTAACAACTTGAGGCAATAAAAACAAAGACCCATCCATTAGCGGTAACATCAAAGATAATTTTTCTATTCATCCATTCACAATTTTAACAAAACAAACAGTCCGACAAGGGAAATCATCAAACAAAGTTAAAATGAGCCCGACAAATGCTCACAACTCTTCACAAGTTAAAAACAAAAACCCAATAAGGGCCACATCAATTCATAAACAACACAAATGACCACCCCAAAAGAATACTCATCCCACCCCCAACTCAAACACTACATTGTCCCAAATGTAAGCATGTAGGACAAAGAGGGCAAGAACTCCCTGTGTTGATCACTCCTCATCATCCTTATCATCATCAGAGCCAGTTATAGCCTCCCCATCAAGGAATTCATCACCCGGATTATCCCTTTCGTCTCCTAATCCCTTAAACAAATCATCAATAGGGCCTTGGACTGTAGGAGGGGCAGCCGTCGCTGCATCAAGGACGCTCAAGTTAGGAACCTCCATGGATGTCCGACCCTTCCACTCCCTTACTTTAGCCTGTAGAAAGGTAACAACCCTCTCTACCGCATCCACCCACTTGCACAACTTATTCAGACTCTCATACATGGACCTCATCTCCTTTTTCACTATTTGGGAGATAAGGGTAGGGAGGCTCTTAGCCAACTTCTGAAGCTGGCTCTCATGAGAGCTATGACTTCCACAAGCCTGTGAAGACTGCTTGGTTGGGAGGATGTTAGAGGAGGTGATATTCCCCTAATAGGGGTTTCACCTAAGGCTTGTTTCGATGCCTCCCGGTGTGGCATGTTCAGATTGGGAGACAATGGAGCCTGCTCAGAACCATGGGAGAAAGAACCTTCTGGTAAATCAAAGGTCTGCATCCGCTTTTACTTACTCTTAGGCCCATCCAAGTCTCTTTTTCGATCTACTATGATTACACCAGTAGTGGAGCTAGGGGCTTCGTCTAGGAACAGTGGAACTTGGGCTTGCAGGCAAAGTTGAGAGATGAGCACATCATATGGCATGGAATTGCTGGTTTGCCTTGCTTTCCTCTTAATTTGAATAGCCATAATATCCCCAAAGTTTACGGAGACCCCTCTCATGATGCAGGTGATATGGATAGCTGCTTCCAAGCTGACCCACTGCCGTTCTTTGAAGGTATGATTTAGCCATAAATGAAATCTAACCACATCTTAGCCTCAAACTTGAGATCATGGAAAGAAATATCGCCGCCCATTTTGGCCCAGAAGGGCGTGCCTGCGACAATTATTTGAGCTATCCATGAGAACTAATTCTCTTTGCAAGCAATCCTAGCCATATATTCTGAGCCGATTTCAATCTCATCCTCCCAAAAAAAATAATTTATGGTTGTTGGAGTGATGTCAACCTCCACACCTTGCACCTTAACTGAAGTAAGGGAGGGACATTTGTCCACCTTACCCTTATGATGCATGCTCTCCTAACTAGCCTGGTCGGAAGCATAAAATTCTGGGACGAGGCTGGGGTAGTAATCTTGGAGTGGATTGGCAAAAACATGTCATTGCCTATCAGTGAACTAAGCGGTGATGTTTGGGAGGTCACCTAGCAACCCCACCAAGGTAAACCTTTTCTCCATAGTGATTGAACGACACTTGCAAATGGCGCAGTGCCCCTTCATGTTGGGCACACTAAAAATTATGGCCTCTCAAGAGTTGGTGGGTTCTGTGAATGCCTTTTCTTTCCCCTTTCCTTTCATGGAAAAGGAGGTTGGGGCCTTTCCCTTGCTTGGGTTCCTGGATGAAGTCATACTCTGCAAAAACCATATTAGTGCCAAACAACCATATTTTCTTTTTGTGTTTTTGTATAAGAGAAAATAAAATAAAACAAAAGTAACAAGAACTATCATCTATCCTAAACTAAAAGAAGGAATTATAACCATTGGATGACAAACAAGTAGAATTTCTAAAATGTGAAGCATTGGTAGTACTGGCAAGACACCTGCAAAACACAGAAGGGGATCTGCGAGCCACCGATTGCCCCGCGGTTTCAAATAAAACACTGGGACTTACAGGATCATCCAGTGAGACACTGACATTTTACTGGTCTCAACTCGTGGAATGCCGGTGTAACGCATGTCTGGGACAACATCCTGAAGCCCTGAGCCCTTGCCGGTGTTTTAACTGACATTTTACCGGCCTGATCGGCGGATCGCCGGTGGATGCCTGGCTGTCAAATTCCTACTAGTATTATAAAAATGGCAGAACACTAAAATTTAAAGCTCACCCACTCAACATAGAAACAGCAAAGCAAGTAAAATTTACAATCTATCCTTAAGAAAGACATCACTCCATCTATTATCAGGAAAATTGTGCATTATAAGCATACAAGGGGTTAGTCAGACTTCACCCCAACTTAAAATCTACATACTAAGGAATAATCATTTTATCAAAGGATAAACCTACATTGGTATTCACATGATATCACCACCCCCACATACTCAAGAAAAAATAAAAGCAAAGTATCATCTAGCACAAGCAAAAGTGTAATGAGGATATATGATTTGGGGGTATTTCGGTGGTCCTAATCTCAAAAACATTTATATTGTTCCAATTAATAGTTAAAAACAAAGTAACAACGACATACTAGATAGATTGGAAAGCACATAGCTGAGAAATATCAAATTTTGCACATGAAGGCTTCACATAATTTGTTCTGGCTTTAGTGTATGTGAGAGTAAAGTGAGTAGTGAAAAAAATGAGGGATGGTGTAATACCTCGAAAGCCCTAGGATCATACTCGAGGGATAAAATAGAGAAAATAGGGTTTTCTGCACCAGGTCACAAGATGAGTCGTCTAGTGACCCGTGAGGTGCACCACAAGTCGTTAAGTGACACATGGGGAGGAGGGAATAATTGGTTTGAATTTTGGGATTTGGGGGTGACCACGAGTCATGGTCAGCCCAAGATTTGTTATGTTATCCGTGGTCAGGAGTTGAGTGAAGATTTAAGAATTGGGACAGTGATGATAACGACTTGGTCACCACGAGTCATTGGGTACACCATGACTTGTGGTGTCCCTCGTGGTGACCCTCAAAAGAGAAATTACAGTGCTGATCACGAGCGGCAAACCACAAGTCGTGTTCAGTGGCGACGATTCGTCCAGTCCCTTGTTGGGACTGGCAATGAGTATTTTCCTTCGAATTTAGTAAGGGTTTTTCCATAATTTCTAAGTTTCTAAGGCCTAAACTACGTCATTTTAATCTCAGAAAGGTGTGTTTTAAGAGGGTTAAGTTCATTATAAGCCTAGTCTCTTCCATGCATGCAATTCTAGAAGCGCCTAAGGGTTATCAAGCTTAGATTCATCAAGTTCTTTCCCAAATTTCCGTTAGGAATTCAAGAGGGTTGTATAATCAGATCCTTCCAAGTATGTATGTTTATGAATGGGTGTATCCATCTACACCCATGCCCAATCTATCCTTAATTCCATGAAAATTCTAGTTGATGAATCTATGGGGTTTTAACACAACATGTGAATTCTCTAAGNATGGATATTCATGAAAGTTGAGATTTATGATATATGTATTCAAGCATGACAAGATGTATATAATGAAAGTATGATTTTGAATTACCCATGTCCATGTTCATGTTTTCAAATGATCAAGTCTATGTCAAGCATGTTTAAGTATTGGGAAAACCCATATGATCAAGTATGTTTCATGATTTATCTAAATTTCATGTCATTAGCTTACCACATGGATTTGGAGTCTAGACTCCCACTATTTTTCAGCTTATGGTATGGTTTGAGACCAAGGCTCCTCATGTTATGATTTCAGATTTACGCATGTATGTTATGAGTTAGCTTCATCACTAGATGATTGTTCAGCTTCATTGAAAAATGATGGAGAGCATATGCATGTTTTTCGGAGTAGTGTCTAGCACCAAGTAGGCTAAGGGTCAGTCAACCCAATGCCTTTGAACTACGTGCCAACATAGGTATGTTCAGTTTATTTAGGACCACCCTAGTGAGCTTCCCCTACGCCACGGGGTTTTCATCTTAATATCGATATCATGGTAGCGTCGTTAGCACTGAAAAAGCTTTGGACGGCTCTGCCCACTTGAGTGTAATAGTTGGGACCACGTAAGCTCTATTGTGGTTATATCTGTTATAAGAGGAGTCTCCCATTATTCCTCATAATTTCAGTTATGCATGTTCATTAGTCACGATAGTATGTTTTCAGCAAGTTTGACCCAATGTTCAGTTTTACTTCTGATTATCATTTTTCAGTTTTGGGTCATTTGATTCAGTTATGATATTCAGTTATAATAGTCAGTTATGCATGAATCATGTTTAAGATAATACCATGCAAGCCCTACTCTCAGACGTTTATGATGAAATGTTTTATGATTTGCATAAGCACTGATTTTTATTTACTTAGCGGTTTTATTTACCTTACATACTCAGTACATTCCACGTACTAACCGCATACTCTGTGATGTATTGTATCATGACACAGGCTCGAATGATCAAGCTCAGTCCCACCATTAGACAAACTCTCAATATTAGCACCTTCCATTCTCAGTTGGTGAGTCCTCATCTTCCGAAGGCCCTTTATCAGTTGTATTTAGTATTTTTAGTTTCATACTATCTTGAGTTAGCTGGGGTCTTGTCCCATCAACTCATCAGTAGTAGAGAATTTCCAGACATAACATGTATTCAATTTCAGCCTTGTGTTTTGTATTTAGATGTTATGATATTTTTCATACTTCCGCTTTATTATATGTTAGACTTCCACTGGATTATGTTGGATTCAAATTTCATGTTCATGCCACTGATTGACTTGGAGCCCCTCGGGGTTCTTTGTCCCATATCTCGATCCGAGACTTTGTTCGGGTCGTGACAAATTTTGTATTAGAGCATTAGGTTTTGAAGTGTCTTAGGTTGTCTGAAAGTTGCGTTAGGTAGAATCTTTTTCATGGGTGTGAAGCGAGCCACACTTATGACGAAGAGGCTACAAAATATTTAGGAATGTTCCCCTCTTTCATGATCTAAGTCATTCAATGAAATGTCTCTCTATCCTTCTAACTCATGCTATATGAATTTGCAGAATCATGTCTCTTCTCCGAGTTAATAGAAGAAGAAATGGGAACGGAGATAGACATCAAAATGGAAATAGAGATGGGCACCAGCAGGTCCCACTGCCACCACCCCAGAGGACCATGTACCCTAGCAGGTTGCCACACAGAGTTCAGGGCAGCCATATAGATGCTAGCTCAGGCTTTGAACTTCCAAGTCAATCAACAGGCGGTAGTGCATGTCCCACATAATGGGAATGCAGCAGTGGAAAGAGTCAGAGATTTTCTGAGGATGAACCCTTCGGAGATTCCTGGATCAAAGGTGGACAAGGATCCACATAAGTTTATTGAGGAAGTTCTAAATATCACCTAGAATATGGGGGTGACTAGGGAGGAGTGCGTCGATCTGGCCTCGTGTCAGTTGAAAGGGGTTGCACACATCTGGTTCAAGCAATGGAAGGACAGCAGGATAGTTGGAGCGAACCCTATTGGTTGGGAGGAGTTCCATACCGCATTTGTGGATCGGTTCTTCCCTCGTGAGATGAGGGAGATTAAAGTAGCCATGTTTGTGAACCTGAAGCAAGGAAAGATGATAGTTTAAGAGTATGCATTGGAGTATACTCGCCTGTCCAACTATGCACCTGAGATGGTGATAGATCAAAGAGCCTGAGTGAGTAGGTTCATGCATGGGATAGCAGACTACTTGGTGAAAGATTGTCGGACTTTGATGCTTCATCAGGATATTGACATTCCCCAGATAGTTCTGTACGCCCGGCAGATGGAGGTGGTACAGGTGAGTGAGTGGGAGAGAGAGGTTAAGAGAGATAGGACTAATAGCTTCGGATTCTCCCAATAGAGACCTGTGGGCACTTTCAGTAGTCTCACCAGAGATCTTCAGCCCCAACATCATTGGATATAAGTGTGCCATCTAGATCCAGGCACATCCAGAGAGGACGAGCATCAGGCTCTAGAGGTCAAGGTAGCAGACCCATAGAGTCCGACATTCCGGAGTGTGGCAGGTGTGGTCAGAGACCCATGGGTCAGTGCTTAGTTGGTTTGGGTTCTTGTTTCGGGTGTGGGAAGCCCAAACATATTCTTGGAGATTGCCCAATGGACAGACAGGGTCATGATAGGGGCTGAGACCAAGCCTCTAGTTCATCAGCTCCACCAGCACACCCAGCTCAGTAGGGGGCATCTACTAGTACGGGTGGTGGTCAACGCTAAAATAGATTCTATGCTCTAGCATCTCGCCAGGAGTAGGAGGTCTCCCCATATGTAGTTATTGGTATGTTACGAGTATTCCACCTTGATGTGTATGTACTATTAGATCCAGGGGCTACTTTGTCTTTTGTGATGCCCTGTGTTGCTAGTAGTTTTGGAGTCAGTCCTAAAATCTTATCAGAACCCTTTAAGTCTCTACTCCAGTCGGTGATTCAGTTATAACTCGGTGGGTATACAGAAATTTCCATGTCATAATTCTTCAAAAAATCACCTCATCATATTTAGTGGAGTTAGCCATGACTGATTTTGATGTAATCTTCGACATGATTAGCTATATGCATGTTATACCTCAGTCAAATGTAGAACCTGTTGATGAGTTGGTAATTTACCAACTCATTAGACTCCAAAGTTTGAGATTTTTCTTAGTTCTCGAGTTGATTAGTTGGATTTTATGCCTTTTTTGCTTTTATTGTGTGCAGGTGCCTAAGATGAAGAAAAAAGCTAAAATGGGGGTAAAATGGAGGAATTGAGCAGAAGTGGGGAGACTCAGGTGTTAACCGGTGAAACGCCAGTTCAGAGGATGATGGTCACTACCTAGGCAGAGGAATGCCATTGGCAGTTCATGAATCACCTACGGCGGAAAATCGGTGCGGTCACCGAAGGACGCTCAGTAAAATCTGGAATTGGTATTTAAGGTCCGGTAGTTCACGGATTGGCATCGGCAAAATGCCGGGTGAACCGCCAAAGTTCACTTATAAGGACTAAAGTAAGAAGAGCAAGTAGCCAGTGGTTCATGGTTTCATTGGCGAACCGTCAGTGCCTTCGCCGGTTCCATAGCTATGCTATTAAGGGTGAAATTGTCCATTGTTGAAAAAGGAAGGAAAAGTACCTTACTTTTCAAGGTATAAATAGAAAAAGAGGTACATTGCAGAAGGGGGGAGAAAAAAAAGGGAGAAGATATAGAGATTGGGAGAATAGCCAAGTACACATAACATCATCTTTACTTTTTAGCTGAAGACCATTTTTAGCTGAGAAAAGGGGATTTTGATTGAAAGTTGTAAAAGATACTCTGTTCTCCCTTATTCTTTGGTATTATTTAATTTCAATTGTAGTTGAAGGATAATTGTGCTTCTGATTTATCTACTCTTCTTATTAAATTCAATGATTCTTTTGATGATTGTGTTTTTGAATTTCATAACTATGAGTAGCTAAAATCATTAACTAGAGGTGTGTGATGATGAATACTTAATTGAATTGGGTATTGCTAGGTTAACTTCTTAATGTTCAATTGAGTGTAAATCTATTAGATTCCTTTCAATCTATTAATGAAGATCCATTGATGATGATATGGGTCTATCTATACTTGCTTAATTGTTGCTCGGGAGAGAATAATTAAGTATTGGAAGGGAATCCAGTAATGGGTATGGATGTAAGGTTGTAAAATTAATCTAGCAATGGTTGAAATTACTTCCTTATTCCTAATTAGCAACTAATAGTTAGGAATAGTGAAGTTTCTGATCCAAATCAATTCGGGTATGTTAACTTGAAGCTAGAGTTTGAGAAATTCTAGTTAAGGGTAGGTAATAGGATGGGAAGCTAAGGCTACCTATTTCCTGAGATTATTTACATTTATTGAACTTATGAAGTTAACCTGGTCCATCCCAATCTAATTAGTATTTCATCTACACCTCACCTCTAGTATTTTACAAATATTGTCTACAACTTAGCTGATTCTTCTAGTTTGAATTCCCTACAACTTACCAAGGACGCTTTGTTACGATAGAGAACAGATTCGACTTGGCTGGGTTGAAGGGGGACTTCTCGAATATAACGAAACAGTTCACCCACCGGCAATGACATGCATTTGCCAACCCTTTGACGCCATACTACCCCAGGCTTGTCATAGTGTTTTATGCCTCCTACCAGGCCTGTCAAGATAGCATGCGACATTGGGGCAAGGTGGATGAATTTCCCTGCCTTCCTTCGGTGATGATTCGTGGGGTAGATGTGGATATCACCTCGGCTGCCATCAATTATCTGTTTTGGGAAGATGAGATAGACTCTTCCGCGGAATACATAACACTGATAGAGAATATGATAGATCAATATAGGTGGGTGGATGGCATTATTGCTATGAATACTCCCTTATAGACCTCCATGGGTGGTGAAATCTCTCACCACGATTTGAAATTTGAGGCCAAGCTATAGTTTGATTTCATTTGCTCTCGCATCATCCCATCGAAGAATAAGCAGCTGGTGACGATGGAAGAAGCTATCTTTATCACTTGCATTATGTTTGGGGTCCCTATCAACTTTGGTAAAATTGTTGCGCACAACAAATGAAGAAGAAGGCACGTCCAGCACTTCCATGCCGTATGCCGTGTTGATATCGCAGCTTTGTGCGGCAGCCGAAGTGCCTCTATTTTCGGACAAGACTCCTTCATCTGCTTTAGGAGTAATCACTATTGACAGGAAGAGAGATGTAGAGGCACCGATAGGGAAACGGAAGCGCCTGCAAGCCTTCGGTGTACAAGAGGAAGCCCTCTCCCACGGGTCAGCCCAATATCCCACCGCCCCAGAAGTCAATGTGCCCTAGCCTGCATTGTTGGGCCAAGCATTAGGTGACATTCCCCAGCCTAGAGCGTCTCCACCTCCTCAATCTTCTCAATCCATTGGTCTCCTTCACCTTGTGGAGATGACAAACTCGCATAAGAGCCAGCTTCAATGCTTTGCCAAGAGTCTCCTAGCCTTAATTGCCAAAACTGTCAAGAAGGAGCTCAAGTCACTATACGAGAATGTCGCCACTTTTGCAAGCGGGTGGATGCAGTAGAAGGGGATGTCACATCCCTCCGAACTAAGATGCAGGAATGGAAAAGTCATACTTTGATTCAAGTGCCAAACATGAGTTCTTTAGATGCTGTTATGGATGCTCCATCCTCAGCTCGCGGGCCAATTAACGACTTGTTTGAGGGGTTGGCGACGACTTTGTTGGGCTTGGTGATGCCAGCGTAGGTGATGGTGGTGATGAGGCTGATGATGACGATGAGTGACCCGTGTAGGGAGTTTCTTATCTCTTCTCTCGTTGATTCTTTTTGCATAATACATTAGGGACAATATATGATCTTAAGTTGGAGGAGGGATGAGCGTTGTTGATAGGGGGTATTTTTGTTTTAAGTTGTTTTGTTTCTTAAGTCCTTGCAGGGTATGTTTTGTTTTGAATGAATGATAATTGATTTGTGTTTTTGTGAGTAGTATTAGTGACTCATTGGGGTATCCGGTTTTAAACATTGTATTGTATTTTAAAAAGTTTCGAATGAGATGATCCCAAATTTATTTTTCACCATTGTAAATAGAGTAGCGTAGAAATTAAAACTCCTAGGGTTTTCTTTATACCACGATTCTTTGCCAAGGAGCATTCTTTTATTTCAGCTAATTTTGTTGTCGAACCAGGTTTTCTTTTCCCGATGATGGATTGAGTGGCGACATTCTTAAGGGAAATGTCATGTTACTTTGAGTTTGTTGTGAAGTTGTTTTAAGAGGCATCAAGTAAAAATTTTCTGTTTTTCTTGTGATTGGAGTGAAAAATGTGAAAACAAGGGCATGAAAATGAAGAGGATGAGTAAGAATTGGCACCGTAGCATAGTAATCTTGGTCATACATTTGTAAAATTCCTTGCTTAACTTATGATGTTTGCATGAGTGATGTCTTAATGTGATGTTTTGTTTTGGTAAATGACTTTTGTAGACCCTTAAGGGTGATGCTTTTTGTGGAAAGGATATTTTTTTAATCTTGTGCATTACATCTTGTCTAGAACTTGCCCTAAATATGAATCAAGGCAAAATATTAGATGTAGTTGCACCAAGAAAATGAGTTTAGGCCTTCCGTTGTCTAGCCACTTCAACCATATGCCCTCCATGATCATTAATTTTTGTGAGCTAATTTTGAGCCTTAAAACTTTTCCTTGGCAACCACATTACAAGTCTCAAGACCATTCTTAATACCTCTTTTGGCCCTATTCTCCCTAAATGCTGATTACAAAATAATTACTGAAGAATGGCTCAAGGCCTAAGAAAAAGGGATGAGAAAAGAAAATGTGAAAAATGAGACAAGAGCATAAGTTTGGGGGTACGCAAAACAAAAGGGGAAGACAATAATCATAGTGAAAAGGGAACATCACCTTTAGTGAAAATGCAAAAAGATGAATTCAAAAAGAAAAAGACTATTTGTGTGAAGTGGTGTTCCTTATTGAGGTAATAAGAGTAGTGATAGAAGCCAAAGAGGGGTTATAAGGGGAACTATTAAAGAAATGAAATGCATCAACAAAAGAAGCAATAAAAAGGAGGTTGAGTGAGCAAAAGTGTTATAAGGCATGGCATGAAAAACATTAGGGAGGATCTAGTCACTATATCCAAATGTGTATCCTACCCTGACCTTAAGCCTACATCATAGCCCGCAAGTCCTAAATTATTCTAGGTGAAACTACTCTACATTACTGGCGAATTACATGCAGGGCAAGCCTATGAGTCAAGTGTATGCATGAAGATATCTTTTGGGAGAGTGAGTGTGAGTATCTCTTCCAATTGATCTCGAATATGCATTCAAATAGTCAAAAAGTCAAGAGAATAAGGATCATTATACATGGTGAGTGGAATCATACCTTTTAGAGCTGCAATAGCATTTAGAATTCATATGGGCATAGGACAAGGAATGCAAACTCTAAGGCAAGCTTTGAATTTTCAGTGATTACAACTTGAGATGCTACTTGTGTTACTTGGTTGAGAGATTTCCTTGTGTGGTTAATGATTCCTTTCAATAGAGCTCTAGTTGATATAACGTTGTTTCCTTCTTGAAACACCTTTAGTGTCTTGGTCTTTTGGGGTGTTTCCTTCTCTTTTCAGTGAGCATTATGAGCATTTTTTGGGTTGTCCTAGTCCAGGTGGTCAGCGATACGAAGAAATGTGCCTTCTTCCTCAATAGTTGAAGTATTGCATTACTTGAGGACAAGCAATGATTCAAGTTTGGGGGTTTTGATGAGTTGGTAATTTACCAACTCATTAGACTCTAAAGTTTGAGTTTTTTCTTAGTTCTCGAGTTGATTAGTTGGATTTTATGCCCTTTTTTCTTTTATTGTGTGCAGGTGCCTAAGTTGAAGAAAAGAGCTAAAATGGGGATAAAATGGAGGAATTGAGCATAAGTGGCGAGACGCAGGTGTTAACCGGCGAAATTCCGGTTGATAGGATAATAGTCACTGCCTTGGCAGAGGAATGCCACTGGCGGTTCATGAATCACCTGTGGCAGAATGCCAGTGCGGTCACCGAAGGACGCTAAAAAAACTTTTGAATTGGCATTTGAGGTCTGGCAGTTCACGGATTGGCATCGGCAAAACGCTGGGTGAACCGATGAACATCACTGATAAGGACTGAAGTAAGAAGAGCAAGCAGCCAGTGGTTCACAGATTTCATCGATGAATTGCCGATGCCTTTACCGGCTCCAAAGTGATGCTATTAAGGGTAAAATTATCCGTTGCTGAAAAAGGAAGGAAATACCCTACTTTTCAGGGTATAAATAGAAAAAGAGGTACATTGTAGAAAGGAGGAGAAAAAAAGGGAGAAGATATAGAGATTGGGAGATAAGCCAAGTACATATCACATCATCTTTCCTTTTTAGCTGAGAAAAGGGTATTTTGATTGAAAGTTGTAAAAGATACTATGTTATCCTTTCTTCTTTGGTACTATTTAGTTTCAACTATAGTTGAAGGGTAATTGTGCTTTTGATTTATCTACTTTTCTTATTAAATTCAATGATTCTTTTGATGATTGTTTTTTTAATTTCATAACTATGAGTAGCTAAAATCATTAACTAGAGGTGTGTGATGATGAATACTTAATTGAATTGTGTATTACTAGAGTTAATTTCTTAATGTTCAATTGAGTGTAAATCTATTAGATTCCTTTCAATCTATTAATGAAGATCCATTGGTGATGATATGGGTCTATCTATACTTGCTTAATTATAGCTTGGGAGAGAATAATTAAGTATTGGAAGGGAATCTAGTAGTGGGTATGGATGTAAGGTTGTAAAATTAAGCCAGTAATGGCTGAAATTACTTGCTTCTTCATAATTAGTAACTAATAGCTAGGAATAGTGAAGTTGCTGATCTAAATCAATTTGGGTGTGTTAACTTGCAGCTAGAGTTTGAGAAAATTCTAGTTAAGGGTAGGCAATAGGCTGGGAAGCTGAGGCTACCTATTTCCTGAGATTATTTAGATTTATTGAACTTGTGAAGTTAACCTGGTCCATCCCAATCTAATTAGTATTTTATCTACACCGCAGCTCTAGTATTTTACAAATATTGTCTACAACATAGCTGATTCTTCTAGTTTGAATTTCCTAACTAAATTTGCGTAATTCCTTGCAAAGTTTAATCCCCCAATTTTTCATGTTTTATGTCAAATTTATATGGTGCAAGCTAAAATCAACTTCTCAATCGACACTTGAATTCATCACTCTCTAGTCCTCGTGGTATTCGACCCCGACACTCATTGGGTTACTTGTTTTGATACAACGATCGTGTATATTCTTTGATTTAAGAATATATTTTGGATGTTATCACCCATGTGGTAGAGTTTAGATTTCCGAGTGAGCCAGTCCTAGAGTGGAAGGGTAGTTCAGCTGTGCCTATAGGTCGTTTCATTTCCTACCTTAAGGCCAGGAAGATGATTTCTAAGGGTTGTGTGTACCATCTATTTAGGGTTAAGTATGCTATATCCGAGACCCTGACTATCTAGTTAGTTCCTATAGTGTGTGAATACCCAAAAGTGTTCCTAAATGATTTGCCGGGGGTTCTTCCCAAGCGGGAGATCAATTTGGTATTGACCTTCTTCCTAATACATAGCCTATATCTATTCCTCCTTATAGAATGGCTCCAGCTGAGCTAATGGAGTAGAAGGAATAGTTGAAAGATCTCTTATACAAGGGTTTCATCAAACCTAGCAAATCCCCATGACGTGCACCAGTTCTCTTTGTCCGACAAAAGGATGGTTCTCTTCGTATGTGCATTGACTATAGGAAATTGAACAAGTTTACAATCAAGAACAGGTATCCTCTCCCTAGGATTGATGATTTGTTTGAATAACTTTAAGGTTCAAAATGTTTCTTAAAGATAGACCTCAGATCCGGATACCATCAGCTCAGGATTCAGGAGAGTGACATTCCAAAGATAGCCTTCAGGATTCGGCATGGTCACTATGAGTTTGTAGTTATGTCTTTTGGACTAACGAATTCTCCTGCAACTTTTATGGATTTGATTTACAGGGTATTCAAGCGATACTTTGATATTTTCGTGATTTTGTTCATAGATGATATTCTTGTATACTCTCGGAGCGAAGAGGAGCATGCCGCTCATTTGAGGGTGGTGCTACAAACTCTTAAGGATCACCAGTTGTATGCTAAATTTAGTAAATGTGAGTTTTGGTTGAACTCAGTGGCATTTTTGGGTCATGTGGTGTCAAGTGAGGGTGCATAGGTGGACTCTAAAAAGACAGAAGCAGTGAAGAACTGGCCTAGACCATTTAGTCCTTTGGATATCAGGAGTTTCCTGGGTTTAGCTGGTTACTATCGAAGGTTTGTTGAATGGTTTTCATCCATTGCAGCACCGTTGACTATGTTGACCCAGAAGAAAGTGAAGTTTCAGTAGTTAGAGGCATGTGAGAAGAGCTTCCAAAAGTTGAAGACTCGACTCACCTCAGCACCGGTGTTGACCCTACCTGAGGGTACCAATGGGTTTTTGGTATATTGCGATGCCTCGAGGATTTGCCTTGGTTGTGTATTAATGCAGCACCGTAAAGTTATAGCCTATGCTTCTAGGCAGCTTAAAGTCCATGAAAATAACTATACAACTCATGACCTCGACTTGGTGGCGGTAGTGTTTTCCTTGAAGATTTGGAGACACTATCTGTACGGGGTCCATGTGTATGTGTTTACGGACCACAAAAGTCTAGAGTACGTGTTTACCAAAAGGATTTGAATCTAGGTAGAGAAGGTGATTGGAGCTTTTGAAAGATTAGGACATGAGTGTCCTTTATGATTCGGGTAAGGACAATGTGGTGGTAGACGCTCCTAGAAGACTTTCTATGGAGAGTGTGTCCCATGTAAATGAGAAAAGGAAAGAGTTAGTGAAGGATGAGCATCGGCTTGAATGGCTAGGAGTCCATCTCATTGATTCAACAAATGGAGGTGTCATTGTTCAGAATGGGTCAGAATCTTCTTTGGTGACCAAGGTAAAAGCTAGACAAGATGAGGATATGATTTTGGTAAAGTTGAAGCAAGTCGTTAAGAATCATATGGTGGAGGTATTCTCCTAAGAGAAAGATGGTGTGCTACGATATCAGGATCGTTTGTGTGTACTTGATGCTGGTGACTTAAGGGAGTTGATGTTGCTTGAAGCTCATGGTTCCAGATATTCTATTCATCCAGGTGCCACCAAGATGTACCGTGACCTATGAGAAGTCTATTGGTGGAATGGCATGAAGAAGGACATAGCAGAGTTTCTGGCTAAGTGTCCGAATTCTAAACAGGTGAATGTTGAGCATCAAAGACCTGGGTGTGTGCTTCAAGACATTAGTATCCTAACTTGGAAGTGGGAGTAAATCAGTATGGACTTCATTATAGGGTTTCCTCGTACACTCTGATAGTATGACTCTGTTTTGGTGGTTGTAGACAAGTTGACTAAGGCTTCCTATTCTGTACCGGTCAAAACTACCGATTCAACGAAGGATTATGTTAAGTTATATATTCAGGAGGTAGTTCAGTTGCATGGAGTGCCCTTTTCCATCATATCAGATAGAGGTATTCACCTGGATTGTGAAATGGGTTGGAAAGGTAGCACGTGAGTTCGAGTTGCCCTCAGAATTAGCTTCAGTTCATCAAGTTTTCCATGTGTCGCTTTTAAAAAAGTGTTGGGTGATCCGGAATTGGTTGTCCCAGTGGACAGTGTAGGTGTGAAGCATAGTCTTAACTATGAGGAGTTTCCGGTGAAAATACTTGATCGTCAGGTTCAGAAGCTAAGAAACAAAGAAGTAGCCTCAGTAAATGTTTTGTGGAGGAACCAACATGTTGAGGGAGCTATATGGGAAGTCGTAGTATAAATAATGGCTAAATACCTGCATCTATTCCCTTCCGGAATAGTCCCAGCTTGAGGTACCAGTTTCCTCCCTAGTACTCTATTCAGTTTCATGTTTAGTTCATGTCCCCCAGTTTCTTTAAAGTCAATATATGAATGTATGATCCAAGAATTTAGTTAAGTCAGGTAGTTCAACTCGGAGTCAGTCACTCCATTAGTTTTCAACTTAAATGTTCAGTATTTGAGTTTTGTGATTGAATTTCTCAGTTTTTCAGTATGATTTCCCACATTTGAGGACGAATATTCCCAAGGGGGGAGATATTGTAATACCCCGAAAGACCTAGGATCATACTCGAGGATTGAAATGGAGAAAATAGGATTTTCTACACCAGGTCATAGGATGAGTCATCTAGTGAACCGTCAGGTGTACCATGAGTCATTAAGTGACTCGTGGGGAGGAGGGAAGACTTGGTTGAATTTTGGAATTTGGGGGTGATCACGGGTGTGACCACGATTCGTGGTCAGCAGCATGATTCGTTATGTTAGCCGTGGTCAGGAGTTGAGTGAAGATTTAAGAATTGGGAAAGTACTGGTAATGACTTGGTCACCACAAGTATTTGGGTACACCACGAGTCGTGGTGTTCCTCGTGGTGATCCTCAGAAGAGAAATTACAGTACTGATCATGAGAGGTAGACCATGAGTCGTGGTTAGTGGCGACGATTTGTCCAGTCCCTAGTTGGGACTGGCAGTGAGTATTTTCTTGCAAATTAATTAAGTACTTTTTAATAATTTCTAAGTTCCTAAGGCCTAAACTACATCGTTTTAAGCACAAAAAGGTCTGTTTTGAGAGGGGTAAGTTCATTCTAAGCCTATTTTCTTCCATGCATTCAAGTCTAGAAGCTCCTAAGGGTGATCAAGCTTATATTCATCAAGTTTTTTCCCAAAATTCCATTGGGCATTCAAAAGGGTTGTATAATCAGATCCTTCCAGGTATGTAGGGTTATGAATGGGTGTATCCATCTACACCCATGCCCAATCTCTTTTTAATTTCATGAAAATTCTAGTTGATGAATCTATGGGGTTTTAACCCAACATGTGAATTCTCTAAGTATCAATCATGGGTATGATCTATACATGTTTCTAATGTTGAATAATGATTAATGGGCATATTTTTCAATGTTTTCAATTATAAATTATGTTTCCAAGTTTTACAAATTATAATGCCCATCCATGGATGTTCATGAAAGCTGAGATTTATGATATATGTATTCAAGCATGATGAGATGTATATGATGAAAGTATGATTTCGAATTACCCATGTCCATGTTCATGTGATTAGCTTACCACATAGATTTGGAGTTTAGCCACCCACTATTTTTAAGCTTGTGGTGGTTTGAGCCCAAGGCTCCTCATGTTATGTTTTCAGATTTATGCATGTATGTTATGAGTCAGCTTCATCACTAGACGTTGGTTAAGCTTTGTTGTAAAATGATGGAGAGCATATGCATGTATTTTGGGAGTAGTGCCTAGCACCGAGTAGGCTAAGGGTTTGTCAACCCTATGCCTCAGAACTATGTGCCGACGTAGGTATGTTCAGTTTATTAGGGACCTCCCTTGTGAGCCTCCCCTACCCCTAGGGGACTTCAGCTTGATATCGATATCATGGTAGCATCCTTAGCCCTGGCAAAGATGTCCCTTCAGCTTGATATCGATATCATGGTAGCATCCTTAGCCCTGGCAAAGCTTTGGACAGCTTTGCCCACTTGAGTGTAATAGTTGGGACCATGTATACTCTATTGTGGTAATGTCAGTTATAAGACAAGTCTCCTATTGTTCGTCATGATTTTAGTTATGCATGTTCATCAGTCATGATAGTATGTTTTCAGCAGGTTTGACCCAATGTTCAGTTTTACTTATGATTTATCAGTTTTCAGCTTTGGGTTATTCAATTTAGTTATGGTATTTACTTATGCATGAATCATGTTTTAAGATAATATCATGCAATCCCTACTCTTAGACTCTTATGATAAAATGTTTTAGGATTTGCATGATCACTGATTTTATTTACTTAGCGGTTTTACTTATCATACATACTCGGTACATTCCATGTACTGACCGCATTCTTTATGCTGTATAGTTTCATGATACATGCTCGGATATTCAGGAAAAGTTCCGCTATTAGCCAGACTCTCAGTATTAGCACCTTCCAGTCTTAGTTTGTGAATCCTCATCTTCCAAGGGCCCTTTATTTGTTGTATTGAGTATTTTCAGTTTCAGACTATAGTGAGTTACTTAGGGTATTGTCCCATCAACTCATCAGTAGTAGAGGCTTTCCAGACATAGCATGTATTCAGTTTCATCCTTGTGTTATGTATTCAGTCGTTATGATATTTTTCAGACTTTCGCTTTATTATTTTTATACCCTGTAAGCCCAAAGATCAGACTCCGAAGTTCAAATGGAGAAAAGTTAAATTTTGACAATAGGCCACAGAATAGGTCGTGAGATTACCCCTTGGTGTAGCCTACGAGATGTGATATGACTTGTGGCGAGGTCCAAGTGAAGAGTTTGGAATTTGGGAAGTGCCTCCCCACGGACATGAACACGAGTCGTGGTCAGGCCCCACGACTCATTAGGTCAGTTGTGGGGAGTGGTGACTGAGAGAAGAGGAAAAGGATGGTAGTGGACTTAACAGGAGGACCCCACGAGTTGTGGTTAGTCCCCACGATTCGTGGGATGAGTCGTGACCAAGCAGGTAAAAATTTATTTGAGGATGAGGTAGTTCACATCAAGGATGGTGACCACGAGTCATGGTCACCAGGTAACGAGTCGTTATGTCTTCCATTATGAGCCCATAAGACTTGAGAAGCTATGAACCTGACGGATGACTCCATGAGTCGTGGCCCTTGATGACGAGTCATTAGGTCCCTCGTTTGGACCATTTGGCACTTATTTCGTGCGATTTTTGTAAGGGCTTTTCTGTAGTTCCTAAGATCCTAAGGCATTAACTACATCTTTTTGACTTATGAATGATGACTTTTAAAGGGGTTAAGTTCATTTTAGGCCATATCCATTCATGCATGCAAGGTAGAAGCTGAGAGAGGGTGATCGAGCTTAGTGTTCTTCAATTCCTCTTCAATATCTCCTTGGGTTATCAAAGAAATGTAAGAATCAACTACCAACAAGTATGTAGTGTTATGAATGGGTGAATTCTTTCACACCCATGCCCAATCCCTCTCTAAATCATGAGATTTCTATGTCTAATCTATGGGGTTTTAACCCAATGCATGATATTTCTAAACTCTCTACACGGATATGATTTAAATGTGTTTCAACTATTGAATTATGAAGCATGGGCAAGTTTTATAATGTTTTCAATTAAAAATCATGTTTCTAGCTTTATGAATTCAAAAGCCCTTGATGAAAAGTTCATGAAAGAAGAGATTTGTGCTGAATATATGATTATGATGAGATGTAATGATGAAAAGCATGTTTTCAAGCTACCCATGTTTGTAATGATGTTTTCGAACTTAAATGAGTATTCTCAAGCATGATAAAGCTTTAGGCAATGCCCATATGTACAAGTATGATTTATGATTTCCCGAATTAAGCTTACCACATGGTTTTGGAGCGAAGACTCCCAATTATCTTGTAGCTTATGGTATGGTTTGAGTTAAAGCTTCTCATATGAATGATTTTTGATATTTGAGATATATTTGATGATTGAGCTTCGTTAGTAAATGATTTTGAGCTTTGTTGAATAACGATGTAGAGCATATGCATATTTTTGGGAGTAGTGTCTAGCACCGAGTAGGCTAAGAGTCGATCACCCTATACCTCAGACTACGCACCAACATAAGTTAATAATTATATATATTACTTCAGGACCTCCCTTTTGATCTATCTCCAGCCCTATTGGCCCACGAGCTTGATATCGATATCATGGTATCGTCTCTAGCCCTAGCAAGGCTTTGGACTGCTCAACCCACTTGAGTTATACAGTTGGGAACACGTAAGATCTATCGTGGTATGTCGGTTAAAACACGATTATCCTATTGTTCCTCATGATTTCAGTTATGCATGTTGATCATGCATGAAATTTCTATATCTATATATGTTTTAAGAAGGTTTGACTCAATGTTCAGTTTTACTCGTGACTATTAGATTTCATATTTGAGTCAATCGATAAAGTTATGATATTATGAATATGTTATGATGAGATCATGAGTCAGAAAGAATGTATGCAAGCCCTACTCTCAGATGCTTATTTTTATGTTTTACATTATGCATGTCTTTAAATGATTTTACTAACTTAAGCGGTTTTACTTACCTTGCATACTCGGTACATTCCACGTACTAACCACATACTCTTTGTTTTATTGTTTCATGATACAAGACTTGGCTCTCAGGCTTAGCCCCGCTCATAGTCAGTCTTCTGAGATAGCATCGTACGTTGTGGGTGAGTCCTCCTCTCCCTAGGACTAGACTATTCAGATTTTCTTCATGTATTTTCAGTTTCAACTTGTTGAGTTTATTGGGGTCTTATCCAATCAACTCGTCATGTTTAGAGGCTTTTCAGAAAAAAGATGTATTCAACATTGTATTGTGCATTCTGATGTTATGTTCGATTTAGACTTCTGCTATGATTATCTTGTTGATTCTTCTATTTTATTGATCTAGTTAGATGTATGCTTATGCCATGGGCCGACTTAGGGTCTCTTGGTCCTCCTTGTCCCGTGTTACTATCCGGGTCTTAGTTCGGGTCATGACAACTTGGTATCAGAGAAATTGGTTTGAAGTGTCGTAGGGTGTCTGATCTCCGTGTTAAGTAGAGTCTTTTTCATGGGTGTGAAGCGTTCCAAACTTATGACGAAGAGGATATGAGACATTAGAAAATATTCCCTTCTTTTATGATCTATGTCGTGCGATGAAATGTCTCCCTATCCTTCTAATTCGTGCTATTTGCGATCGCAAAATCATGGCTCCTCGAAGAATGAACAGTAGAAGGAATGGGATTGGAGAATTCCATGAGGATGGCAATGGGAATGAGCACCAGTAGGCCCCACCAGTTCCGGAACACTAGACACCAGAGCTGGTTGCCCACGCTGAGTTTCGGGCAGCTATTTAGATGCTCGCACAGGTCTTGACCGCTTAGGTCAATCAGCAGGCAGTTGCACATGTCCCATAAAATGGAAATGCGGTGGCGGCTCAAGTCAGGGATTTCTTGAGAATGAACCCACCGGGGTTTCTCAAGTTAAAGGTAGACGAGAACCCGCATGAGTTCATAGATGAGATTGTGAAGATCACCCAAATCATGGGGGTGAATGGAGTTAAGTGTGATGAGTTGGCCTCATATAAGCTGAAAGGGGCCGCACACATATGGTTTCGTAAATGGAAAGACAGTAGGGCCGCTGTAGCAGGTCCTGTCACTTGGGAGGAATTCCATGTTGCATTCTTAGATCGGTTCTTCCCTCGTGAGATGAGGGAGATGAAGGCAGCTGAGTTCGTTAATCTGAAGAAAGGAAGGATGACGTACAAGAGTATTCTCTTGAGTTCACTCGCCTATTGATGTACGCCCCAAAGTTAGTGACTCATCAGAGGGCGCGGGTGAGCAAGTTTGTTCATGGAGTGGCGCGCTATTTGGACAAGGATTGTAGGAACGCCATGCTCAATCAGGATATAGATTTCCCTCGGATAGTCTTGTACGCCAAATAGATGGAGGTGGCACATTTGAGAGAGAGGGAGGCTAAGAGGGCCAAGACCGATGACCACAAATTCTGACAACCTAGGTCAGAAGGTGGGCACCGACAGCAGACCCACCAGATATCTTCAGCCCAAGCATCTTCAGCATTGAGTGGGCCATCCAGGCCTAGGAACGACCAGAGAGGGCGAGCATCAGGCTCTAGGGGTCAGAGCAGCAGACTCACAAATTCTAGTATTCCAGCTTGCCGCAGGTGTGGCCGGGGTCACACGGGTTAGTGTTTAGCAGGTACAGGTGCTTGTTTCGGGTGTGGGAAGCCTAGAACATGCTTAGAGATTGCCCAGCTATGAGGAAGGACCATGATGGGGTCCGAGGCCCAGCTCCTAGTTTCGTAGCCCCACCCATATGCTTAGCACATCAGGGGGAATCTACCAGCACATGTGGCAGTCAGCGCCAAAACAAATTCTATGCCTTAGTATCCCGCCAGGAGTAGAAGGTCTCCCCGGATGTAGTCACTAGTATGTTACAAGTTTTTTATCTTAATGTATATGCTTTGTTAGATCCGGGGGCTACCTTGTCTTTTGTGACACCTTATGTGGCCAGTAGCTTCAGAGTCAGTCCCGAAGTCTTATGAGAACCCTTCTCAGTGTCTACTCTAGTAGGTGACTCAGTTGTAGCTAGATGGGTGTATAGAGGTTGCTCAGTCTCAGTTTTTCAGAAAGTCACCTCAGTAGATTTGACAGAGTTAGCCATGACCGATTTCAATGATATCCTTGGCATGGATTGTCTATTTGCATGTTATGCCTTAGTTAATTGTAGAACTCGGGTAGTAGAGTACAGATTTTCGGGTGAGCCAGTCTTAGAATGGAGGGGTAGTTCAGCTGTGCCTGTAGGTCATTTTATTTCCTACCTTACGACCAGAAAGATGATTTCCAAAGGTTGTGTGTACCATATCGTTAGGTTTAAGGATGTTGAGTCTGAGGCCCGGACTATCCAGTCTATCCCAGTATTACGTGAGTATCCAGAAGTCTTTCCTGATGGATTTTCGGGAATCCTTCCCGAGCGGGAGATTGATTTTGGTATTGACCTTCTTCCCAACATGCAGCCTATATCTATTCCTCCCTACAGAATGGCTCCAGGCGAGCTAAAGGAGTTGAAGGACCTGTTAGATAAGGGTTTCATTAGATCGAGCAAGTCCCCATGGGGTGCACTAGTTATCTTTGTTCGAAAGAAAGATTGTTATCTTCGAATGTGCATTGATTATCGACAATTGAATAAAGTCACCTTCAAGAAAAGGTATCCTCTACCCAGGATAGATGATTTATTTGACCAGCTTCAAGGTGCCATGTGTTTCTCAAAGATAGACCTCAGATCCAGGTATCATTAGCTGAGAGTCCGGGAGAGTGACATCCCGAAGACAGCCTTCATGACACGGTATGGTCATTATGAGTTTGTAGTTATGTCCTTTTTACTAACGAATGCTCCTACAGCTTTTACGGACTTGATGAACAGGTTATTCAAGTCATACTTGGATATGTTCATGATTGTGTTTATTGATGACATCTTGATATACTCTCGAAGCGAGGAGGAACATGTCGCTCATTTGAGAATAGTGCTTCAGACTCTCAAGGATCGCCAATTATATGCCAAATTAAGCAAGTGTGAGTTTTGGTTGAACTCTGTGGCATTTTTGGGCCATGTGGTATCAAGCGAAGGCATAACGGTGGACTCTCAGAAAATAGAGGCAATGATGAATTGTCCTAGACCGGTGAATCCTTAGATATTCAGAGCTTCTTGGGTTTAGCTGACTACTATCAAAGGTTCATGGAAGGTTTCTCATCGATTGCAGCACCTTTGACCAAATTGACTCAGAAGAAGGTGAAATTCCATTGGTCGGAGGCTTGTGAGAAGAGCTTGCAAGAGTTGAAGACTCGACTTACTTCAGCACTGGCGTTAACTCAACCCGAGGGAATCAATGGGTTCGTGGTTTATTGTGATTCTTCAAGGATCGGACTTGGGTGTGTGTTTATGCATAAAGTTATAGCATATGCCTCCAGACAGCTAGAAGTTCATGAGAATAATTACCCGACCCATGATCTTGAATTGGCCGTGATGGTATTCGCCTTGAATTTATGGTGACATTATTTGTATGGGGTCTACATGGATGTGTTTACAGACAATAAGAGTTTACAATATGTGTTTAAGTAGAAGGATCTCAATCTTCGGCAAAGGAGGTGGTTGGAGATCCTCAAGGACTACAATATGAGTGTGCTTTACCATCCAGGTAAGGCCAATGTAGTAGTGGACGCACTTAGTAGACTCTCTATGGAGAGTGTGTCTCATGTGGATGAGGGGAAAAAGGAGCTGGTGAAGGATGTGCATCGACTCGAAAGGTTGGGAGTTAGGTTGGTTGACTCGACCGATGGTGGTTTTTTTGTTCAGAACAGATCAAAATCGTCCTTGGTGACTGATGTAAAATCTAGACAAGATGAGGACCCTATATTGGTAAAGTTGAAGGAAGCGGTTCAAAATCAGAAGGTAGAGGTCTTCTCCAAAGGGGGAGATGGTGTGCTTCGGTACCAAGGTCGCTTATGTGCTTCGGATGTTGATTATTTGAGGAGCCGAATGTTGCATGAGGCTCATGGCTCCAGTATTCTATCCATCCAGGTGCCACCAAGATGTACTGTTACTTACGGGTAGTCTATTGGTGGAATGGCATGAAGAAGGACATCGCAGAATTCGTGCTAAGTGTCTAAACTGTCAATAAGTAAAGGTTGAGCATCAGATACCTGGAGGTGTGCTTCAGGATATCAGTATTCCTACTTGGAAGTGGAAATAAATTAATATGGATTTCATCATAGGTCTGCCTCATACTCATCGACAATATGACTCCGTTTGGGTTGTGGTGGACAGGTTGACCAAGGCTGCTCATTTTCAACGGGTCAAAACCACGGATGCGGTGGAGGATTATGCCAAACTATATATTTGAGAGCTAGCGGTGGAGGATTATGCCAAACTATATATTTGAGAGCTAGTTATATTGCATGGAGTGCCCTTATCCATCATTTCAGACAGAGGTACTAATTTATCTCTTTAGTTTTGGAAGCCGAGGTTAGCCTAACACTCAAAATTGATGGTTATGAAGCAATAATTCATACTGTATTGAGACATTGTTAAGAGCAGGTTGCATTGATTGCAGAATGCACATATTTTCTCTATCGAGTTTGCATACACAACAACTATCATTCTAGCATTCAGATGGTGCTGTTCGAGGCCTCTTTATGGGCGGAGATGTAGATCGCCCAGTTGGTTAGTTTGAGGTTGGCGAGGCATCTATGATAGGGTCAGATTCAGTTCTTGAGGCTATGTAAAAGGTTCAACTTATTAGGGACAGGTTGAAAACTGTCAGAGTCAACAAAGTCCTTTTGCTGATGTGAGGAGAAGGGAATTAGAATTTGAAGTGATGATTGGGTATTTTCAAGGTGTCTCCTATGAAGGAGTGACGAGGTTCGAAAGAAGGAAAACTTAATCCCCGTTTATTTTGGACCATACCGATCATGAGATGTGTTGGCAAGGTGTCCTATGAGTTATTTCCTCAGAATTAGCCTCCATGCATCCTGTTTTTCATGTATCGCTCTTGAAGAAATGTTTGGGTGATCCAGCCTCTAGCCGTCCCGGTACGTTGTTGGTGTAAAAGAGAGCCTCTATTGGGTGAGGGAGGTTCTGGTAGAAATACTGGATCGTCAAGTTCGAAGGCTAAAGGAACAAGAAAGTAGCTTCAGTTAAAGTGTTATGGAGGAATCAAAGATGATGAAGGAGCTACATGGGAAGCCAAAGCGAATATGATGCATAGATACCCACATTTATTCTTTTTTACTGGGCTCGCCTAGCTTGAGATATCGGGCTGACCTAAAACTCTATATAGTTTTCATGTTCAGATCATGTGCCCAAGTTTCTTTTATGTATATGGATGTATGTATGATTTGTGAATTCAGTTCAGCTATATAGTTTGAATCTGAGATAGTCATTCCGTAAGTTTCGGCTTAAATGATCAAAACATTTGAATAAGGATAATTGCATTCTCTCGCTTTTTGAATGTTTTCCAACATTCCAGATGAATGTTCCAAAAAGGAGATATTGTTATACTCCCGAAAGCCCAAAGATCAGACAGAGATTAAATGGAGAAAATTCTAAAATTCTAGCAACTGGTCATAGAAAGGGTCGTGAGGTGACCCGTTGGTGCATCCGACAAGTTTTGATATGACTCGTGGTAAGGTCAAAGTGAAGAGTTGGGAATTCTGGAAGTGCCTCCCCACGGATATGACCACGCAGTCAGTGGTCAAGCCCTATGACTCGTTAGGCCGTGGGGAGTGGTGACTGAGAAAACAGGAAAAGGGATGGTAGTGGACTTAACGGAGGACCCCACAAATCGTGGCAGAGTCCCCATGATTTGTGGGATGAGTTGTGACAAAGAAGGGAAATATTTATTTGAGAATGATGCAGTGCACATCACGTATGGTGTCCACGCAGTCGTGGTCACTGTGTAACGAGTCGCTATGTCTTTTTGTTACAAGCCCATAAGACTTGAGAAGCAGTGAACCTGGCAGACGACTCCACAAGTCGTGGCCCTTCATGACGTGTCGTTGGGTCCCCTCGCTGGGACCATTTGACAGCTATTTCGTGATTTTAATAAGGGCTTCTTCCGTAATTCTTAAGGGGCAGTCCTAAAGCTCAAACTACATCATTTTTGAGTTATGAATGATGACATTTAAAGGGGTTAAGTTCATTTTAGGCATATCTATTCATGCATGCAAGGTAGAAGGTGAGAGAAGGTAATCAAGCTTAGTGTTCTTCAATTCCACTTCAATTTCTTCTTAGGTTATCAAAGAAGCAGAAAGAAATCAACTAGCAACAAAAGGGAAGCTATGAATAGGTTAATTCTTTCACACCCATGCCCAATCCCTCTCTAAATAATGAGATTTCTATGTTCAATCTATGGGGTTTTAACCTAATGCATGATATTCTTAAACTCTACATGAGTATGATATAAATATGTTTCAACTATTGAATTATGAAGTATGGGCAAGTTTTTTATAACATTTTCAATTAAAATTGCGATTCAAGCTTTAAGGAATTAAAAATCCCATTGATTAAAAGGTCACGAAAGAAGAGATTGCATGAATGTATGATTATGATGAATGTTATGGTGAAAGCATGTTTTCAAGCTATCCATGTTTGTAATGATGTTTTCGATGTGAAATAAGTATTCTCAACAAGGATAAAGCTTTGGGCAATAGCCACATGTACAAGTATGATTATGATTTCCCAATTATGCTTACCACATGGTATTGGAGTAAAGACTCCCAATTATCTTGCAGCTTGTGTTATGGTTTGAGTTAAAGCTTTTATATGCATGATTTGCTATTTGAGATGTATTTGGTGATTGAGCTTCTGGCCAATATGCGATGTTGAGCTTCGTTGAGTAACGAGAGCATATGCATGTTTTTGGGAGTAGTGTCTAGCACTGAGTAGCTAAGTCGATCACCCTATGCCCAGCACTACGCCAACGTAGGTTTATACTTATATATATTACTTTGGGACCTCCCAGTGAGCTTACCGACCCTAGCTGGGCTCACGAGCCTTATATCGAATATCATGGTATCGTCCCTAGCCCCGGCAAGGCTTTGACGGCTCTACCCACTTGAGTGTGATAGTTGGGACCAGTGCAAGCTGTATCGTGATATGTCAGTTAAAAGACGAGTCTCCCATTGCTCCTTATGATTTCAGTTATGCATGTTGATCATTCATGAGATTTCTATATCTATATATGTTTTAAAGTAGGCTTGACTCAATGTTCTGATTGACTATCAGATTTCAGCTTTGAGTCAATTGATACAGTTATGATGTTATGATTATGCAAAGAGTGATGAGATCATGATTTCAGAAGGAAATCATGCAAGTCCTACTCTTAGATGCTTATCGTTATATTTTACATTACGCATGTCTTTAAATGATTTTACTTACTTAAGCGGTTTTACTTACTCGCATACTCAGTATAATCCATACTGACCACATACACTTTGTTGTATCATTTCATGATACAGGACCCGACTCTCAGGCTCAGTCCCGCTCATAGTCAATCTTCTGAGTTAGCATTGTATGCTTCTAGACATTATCTCCCAAGGACTAGAATATTTATGTTCTTCATGTATTTTCAGTTCTTAAATTTGTTGAGTTAGTTGGGGTGTTGTCTTATCAACTCGTCATGTTTAGAGGATTTTCAGACAAAAGATGTATTTAGCTTCTCGGATTGTGTATTCCCGATGTTATGTTTTATTTAGACTTCCTCTATGATTGGTCTTATTGATTCTTCTATTTTATTGATCGAGTTAGATATATGCTTATTCTAAGGGTCGACTTGGGGTCTCTTGGGGCTCCTTGTCCCATGTTGCGATTCGGGCCTTAGTTCGGGTTGTGACAATTATATGTTAGACTTACCTGGATTATAAGCTTGAGTTGTATGTCATGTTCATGCCATGGCTCGACTCTGGAGCATCTCAGTGGTCTTTGGTCCCATGTCTCGATCCGGGCCTATATTTGGGTCGTGACAGATGGAGTGGGAGTTTTATAGGAGAGAAGGAGGAAATGGGATTGGTTGGTGAAATGATAGTCTTAATGGTGAGAAGGTGGAAAATTGATGTATAGGGAAGGTGAAAGTGTGTAATGGGGAAGTGTGAAGGTGGAAGAAGGGGTTTATGGGAATCTCAGGTTTATTTGGTGTTTTAATTTCCAAGTCGGGTCGATCCATGGATTAGTTAAAAATCTAAAAAAATAAAAAAAAACTTTACCTCCACCTGTGCTTAGCCGGCGATAGCTGATAGAAGCGTCGGCTTGCCGATTCTAAGCCCGGTGCCCCTTACCTTTCCAATTCACCGGTATCGAACAATGATTGACGATGAATTGTAGATTGGAATTAGCGATTCGCCGGCTGGATCCTCCGAGCACTCCTGCATCATACACATTGAGCCTGCGATTCACCGATCGGTTCACGAATTTGTATTGCCATTCCGCTAGTGAGTCGCCGGTTTCCTCTCTCTCCTTTCTCTCCTTTTTCTGTTCATGACCTGCAATAGAGTGGTGTTTTGCATGTTGTCGTTTGCCGTCCGATGCCATGCCTACCCTATTTTCTTTTCCATTGTTTGTGTATCCAAGTTACCTACAAAAGTCAAAAACAATTCTAAACATCAAAATGCTCAAAAAAAACACTTGGGTTGCGTCCCAAGGAGAGCCTTAGTTAACGTCGTGGCACATTGTATTTCTCATTCATATTCCATTTTCTGGAGGATCATCCTTCGACTCATCCTCTTCCATATCAACTCCTCCATTTTCACTTTCATCATTCAACACTCCAATCACCCTACATTTGTCTCCGGGAGGCTCAAACGTTTGACATACTTTAAAGGTAATCTCTTCACCTCCCACATGAAACTTGAGTTCACCTAGGTCTACATCTAACAAAGCTCGCCCGTGGCGAGAAGAGTGGTCTCCCTAAGATGATTATAATTTCCATATCCATCTCACAATCTAAAACCACAAAGTCAGCTGGTAGAATGAAATTATCTACCCTTAATAATACATCCTCCAAAACACCCATCGATTTCTTGATAGAGCGATCAACCATTAACAATCTCATCGGGTAGGTTTGTGTTGGCCAAGCCCTTAAATTTATTGAAGACAGTGAGGGGCATCAAATCTATACTCTCCCCCTCACCATCACAAAGGGTTTTCTTGAATACATACAACCCTCCTATGGTGCAAGGGACTGTGAAGGCTCTCGGATCCTTCTTCAGTAAGGTTGCTCATCATCATGGCGCCGCTATGATGTGTTGCCCTCTGGTTCCCACATCTGCTACCTTCTTCTTCTTTAGTAACTCTTTTCATAAACTTTCCATATGCAGATATTTGGAGCAAAGCATCCACCAACGGTATATTTATGGATAATTTGACGAACATATTCTATAAAACTTTCTAAATTGATCATCCTTTTTCTTGGTTAATCATGTGAATAAGGAGGTGGAACTCTTGGTTCTTGCTCTTTATCACTCGAGGCCTTCATTCCCGCATCTCGTTCCTCATCATTTGAGGGAGTCTCATCAACATCGCCTTCACCTTGATCTCTCAACATTGCTACAACCATGATGCTTGTGGCACCTCATCCAATTCTTTCATATCACTTGTCATTGGGGCAATAAACATCCTTGGGTTTAACACCACATCTCTCAGCATCTTGCCACTACTGGTGACAATAGTCATGCATTGATTATCCTTTTTGGGATTTGGCATTTTATTACTAGGAAGTGTTCCCTTCTTCTGGGGGTTCATTTGAGAAGATAAGTGGTTCATTTGGGATTCTAAATGCTTGATAGAAGCCGAGTGTGAACTCATCATTTGGGCAAGGTTAGACACCTCCCCTTTAAGTTATTTGACCCTTGTCCATTGACTCAACCTTCTCGAGAACTCTTGCCAACATTTCTTCAATTTTTGAGTTCCCTAAAGCACTCACACCCGGTTGGGATTGGGAATTCTCTGTGTTAGGAGGGGGAACATATGGATTTGTTTTGTGCTTCTATGATAGCAATCACGGTTTTTATCTCTATTACTGCATCTCTCAATCCAATTAGGCCACCCTTGTGCATAATGATTACTCCAACCTTGATTCTTCTTCCTTGGGTGCCAAGGGCCTTGATTAGTCCCTTGGTACTCCGTGTCGAACCACCATTTGATTTTACATATATTGGCACTCCTCCTTGTACCTGGTGGCGAAGACTCTCCTCAAAATGCATTGGACCTGCATTCCCACTATATTTGCACCTTCAGGCCAGGCTCCCATCATGCTTAGTCATTAATTCCAGTTAAGTCATTATTTTTGCAAGATTTTCATCTCTTCATCTTTCTTTTCTCATTTCAGCTGTTAGAAACTAAATCCAGCATCATGTGAAGATACATTCATCTCCCTTGTATGCCACGCCCTATTAATCTTCATCAATCCTATCCAAACAGCTTTTAGCTGGACCATATGTTTGGTCCATTATTAATCCTCAAGCTAGGTTATTGGTAACCGATTTTGTTACCTAAGGCTCGATAAAAGCTTTAAAGTAACACTACATCGGGAAGACTTTATGGTTGGGACAAAGAGACACCTTCTTCTTGAAGTCAACCATGCTTCCTGGAAAGGCTCACCTAGCTCTTGCCTAAAGTTTGTAATGTCATCCCTATGTTGCAACATCCTTGAGGGAGGGAAAAATCGATCCAAAAATGCATCTCAGAAACTACTCATAGTTGCTTTTCCTGTTAAGGAGAATGGGAAGAGTCTCAACCTGATATACTCTTTTCTTATATTAGTTATATTAAAAGGTTGGAAAATCTCGAGGAAGTTCCATTAAATGGAAGTTTGCATCCTCACTCGATTTTCCCTCAAAGAGCCCTTTCATCTACAACAGGTGCAACATCATACGAGTGACGTGAAGCATCGCATTCCCACCGTGTAGCTGGCAGGTGAATGGTAAATTCTTCGATCGTAGGCATGATAGATTATCCTTTTCATGATCCATATTTTCTTCCACCGAACTATCCCCTTCTTTAAGTAGTTTTAGCTCATATGAATACACCTATATTACCAACCGCAAGAACAATGTCAAAACAAATAAGATTCTTAATCAATTAAAATTAACAAACAACTTAAGGACATAGAGCTTTATTCTCCGGAAACGGTGTGTACTTTGATAATGCTCAAATATGCTCCTCAAGTTAGAGAGAATGTGGGCAGATCGTTGTATCAAAACAATAACCCAACGGATGTCAGGGTTGAATTCCACAAGTAATAGAGAATGATTTACACAAGAGTTGTTTAGTGAATTTAATTGATTCAAATCCAAGCAATGAAAACGTAAAAGTAAATTTTGGAGGAAGTAAACACAATAATATTATGAACTTTGAAATAAGCTGACCAAGAAAGCAAAATAATGAAAGTCGAGAAAAATAAATTAGCAAAGTCCATAGGTGTGGTGTAGATGGTTTGTAAATCGAATTAGGATTTACTATACAATCAAGTATTAAAAATATGTGTAAATAACCTTGGAAAAGATGGATCCCGATATTTCAACCCACTTGGGGCAGCTTATCCTCAAGTCTTTTGGAACCTCAAGGTGAAATTCAACTATTCCAATATGATTTGGGTTAGGGCTGCTTATTTCTAACCAACAACCCTCTCGAAGGGATTATGACCATGAATTTTGGCTATTTCTAGCCCAATCCCACATAATCAAATTCCAATCCACTATTATTTTTACTTAATTCTTATTTTTCAAGCCAAAATTAAGTAATAAAACAATACCCATATTTGAAACTATGAGCAATCAACTATAATTTGAGGAGAATTCAATAGATTTACTAATTGAGTAATAACAAGACAAATCGAGCAATACCCGCTTAAGTTAAACACCCTCATCACACACCTCTATCTAGATTTAGCCACCATAATTTAGAACACAAAAGCATATTTATCAATAAACTCAATAATTTAATGATTAATAGTAAGCACAATAAAGCTCAAAATATATCTACAATAGTGGTTATACCTTGTTGAAGAAGATGAAGATAAAAAGTATATCTAAATATTTTTTCTTTTCTCCATTGGAGTTCGCTCTCTAATGTAAAGGGAATAATCAATGATAGGTTTAGAGTTCTTTTTCTAGAATATATACAAAAGTAGGTCATAAATTCTCCCTTTTTTAGGGTTGACTAATTTTCCTTTTCAGGCTTCACTTGCGATGAACTGGGCAGTTCGTGTATCCGCGACCACCGATTGGTTGAGGCTAGTGTCCAGTGAAGTCCAGGGCAGTTCGGCATTTGGCACTGGCGCTTTGCTGAGGAGGCCCCACGAGCTTCTGGTTGCATTTGTTCTAATTCCAAGTGGATACATGGCCAAATGTTTCACCACCGTACTTCAGTGAAGCTTCGCTTCAACCTCACCCTCCTTTTGCTCAATTTCCTCCTTTCCTCAATTTCATGATCCTTCTCTTCAAGTTAGATGGCCTATAACATCCAAAGGAAAAAGGGCATAAAATCACACTAAAAGACTTGAAAACTAAGATAAAGCTCATGATTAAGAGCCTAATGAGTTGGTAAATTGGCCAACTCATCAAGCTACCTTTCCTACACGTCAAAGAATCTCAAATGACGCAATGTACCTCAGGCTAAGCTTTCCTCACTTTCAAAATCTCATCACTCTCTTCATGGTGGAAACCTTGAGCAACGCTTTCCCACAATGAACTCCATATCCTCACATTTTTGTATGTATACTGGATTCGTCCCGCTTTGACCAACCACTAGTCATTCCTAAATTACCCTAACTTTCCAAGGACTCTTCAAGAAAGTCAAAAGCCCAAGGTCTTTCCATGAACACACCGAACCAGCTAGTTAGGGATATGCATTTCCTTCCATATAGAGCTTCGTATGGTGCCATGACAATGCCTTAGTTATAGCTATTATTAAAAGAAAATTCTATGAAAGATAGATACTTATCCAAATGGCCATTGAAATTCGATCACACAGGCCCCAAGCATGTCCTCCAACTTTTAAATTATCCTCTGACTGTCCATCTGTTCATGGGTGAAATACCATGCTCAAATCCAACTTGGTGCCTAGTTTAGCATGCAAGGTCATCAAAATTTGGAAAGTGAACTTCGTACCTCTCGTTTGAGATGACTGGCACTAGTACCCTATGCAAACCACATTACCTCTTTCAAATATAGTTTTTCCAGTCTCTACATTGTAAGTCACCTGAACAGGAAGAAATGTGCAGTCTTGGCTGTCTATCTACAATAACCCAAATGGAGCTCTAGAACTTCCCCAATGTCTTTGGAAGGTTAACCATGAAGTCCATAGATATTCGCTCCCACTTTGATTATGGGATGGGCATTCTATGGAGTATCTCCCTGCTTTGATGCTCATATTTCACCTATTGGATAGTGTAGGTACAGGGACACATGCTCAATAATTCTCTCTCATTCTTCCCTACATATAGTGTTGCTTTAGGTTTCACACATCTTAGTAACTCTGGGATGGATAGAGTACCCGAGTTGTGAGCTTCGATGCTGAAGCCCTGGCCTTAACACCGACGATGTCTCCCCTTGTCTTAGACAATGTAGTCTCACCAGGTTGTTCACCAATGTCTGAACTTCTTTGGACGTCGAGCGTCGTGTACCTTCAAACTATCCAAATTCTTTCCATGCTCACTAAGCTTTCTATCTCATGGCATCCGCCACTATATTATGCTTTCCTAGATGATATAAAATTGTGACATCATAGTCGTTGCTGCCTCCATCCATATCCATTATCTCAAATTGAGATCTTCTGGGAGAAGACATACTGCAAGCTGCGATGGCTTGTGAACACATCAAGCAACAGGGCCTCATACAAGTAATGCTCTAGATTTTTAGGAGTGAAATACTCACTCACTGCCGATTCCAGGTCAAGTGAATGGGGTTGTTCTTCTCATGAACCTTCAAATGTCTCAAGAATAAGCAATGACCTATCCTTCCCCGCATTAGCATTACCTATCCTTCTTGCATTAGCATAGCACCCAAACTACACTATAAGGCACCATAATAAACTACAAAAATCTTACCTTCGACTGGTAGTGCTAGAATAAGTGTCGTGGTTAGCAAGGTTTTGATCTTTTGAAAGATTATTCATATTCTTTTTGGACCACTGGAATGAAACATTCCTTTGGGTCAGTCTTATCAACTGAGAGACAGCCACAAATCCCTTCACAAATTAGCGGTAATGTACCGACAGCCCTATAAAGCTCCGAACCTATGTCATTGTGGTGTGCCTATCCTACCCTCGGGATCGCTTCCACTCTTGTGGGATCCACTCCTAATCCTCGTTGGAGACTACTTTCCCTAGAATGATAGTGATTCTAGCCAAAATTCACATTTAGTGAACTGTGGATAAAGTTGTTTCTCCTTTAATAGCCCCAACACCATCCTTAGCGATTCTCATGTTCCCATTAGTTTTGGAGTACCTGGTAAATATCGTCAATAGAAAAGATTACAAATGAATCCGTGACAGGGTTTGAAGATACCGTTCATCAGGATCATGGATGCTGCATTAGGGACTCCAAATGACATGACCAGGAACTCAAAATGCCCATACCTAGTCTGATGCTGTCTCACCTATACCTCAAGATGAATTTTTAGCTAATGATAATCGACTCCAACCGATCTTTAAGAACACCAAGCAATTCTTGGCAACTGATCAAATAGGTCATCTATTTGGGGAAGAGATATTTATTCCAAAGAGTTACTCTAATGCAATTGACGGTGTAATCAATGCACATCCGCATACTGCCATCTTCTTTTGCACAAACAATACCGGAACCTACGAAAAGACACTCGGCATGTTAACCCCATATTAAGAACCTTTCAACTACTCTTTAGGTTCCCTCATCTCAGTAGGTGCCATCCTATATGGAGGTATGGAAATAGGTTGGGTCCCTGGCTCTAAATCTATACGTAAGTCAATATCGAGGTCCACGCATGCCAGGCAAATCCATAGGAAATACCTCTAGAAACTCATGAACTATTGGGACCAACTATATGGAGGAACCCTCTGAACTGGTATCCTGTATGTGGGCTAGATATGTTGAACACCCTCGCCCTATCAATTTTCGAGCACAAATATAATTGATAAGTTTCTAGGAGCATGGCTACAATTCCCTTTCCACTCCAACCTGTATAAATATTGACATTTCTATGGTGACTTTATAAGCATGGCAATACATAATCGCATGGTAAGGAGACAACGAGTTCATTCCCAAGAAAACATAAAAGTCTACTATGTCTAAGATCAACAAGTCTACTCAGAGTATCACAACCCATAAAGTCCACCGAACACGCCAGCAAACCCTATCCACAAATCACGTAATCCCTAATAAGAGTAGACACATGAATTGGAATATTAATAACATCATCAGAAAGATCCAAACCTGGCAGCAAAATAGGCAGAGACATAGAAAAAGTAGAACCAGGATCAAATAAAGCTATATCCATTTTGTCACATACAAGAATACAACCTGTGATACCATTCAAGCCTCTCGCCTTAGGTCGACCGCAAAATATATAGAAGTGATCTGATTACATTCCTGAGAGATCACCCCTATTAGGGCTATGTATCCCCTTGCCGGACTGGAGTACCACCCTTCTTGTCTGGACACCCCTTACCAAACTGAGTACCCCCTCTAATCAGCCGGGACCGACTATCCCACCTAAGCCGTAGGTGATACCTGCTGAATGCATCACTTCCTCTTCAAGCTTTGGTTGATGCTCGAGGAGCTGGGTGCGGAACAATCTTCCTACCCCGGGCCCAAACCTGGGACACCATTTACGGATATGCCTATACTCCCCACACTCATGGCATACCTTATCAGACATGGCTTATGAGTCCAAATGGAGGAAATAGGGAAAGCCCCAAAATTTGAGCGATCCATCTGAGTACTCCCAATTATACCTGAAGGCCACTAAATGGTTCCTGGCTGATACTTGCATAACTGACTAACTAGAGTATCCCGAGTACCCCCGGGGAATCAGAGTTCTAGCAAAAGAACCACTAAAGGTATGATGTGATGTGAGTTTACAGCACTTTCGACAGTTAATACTGAGAACATAGCATGGACTTAGGTATGTTTATATGGATATGAGAAACTTTACTTTGATTTCCAGAGAAAATAAGTGTTGAGAAAAAAATGTAAAAGAAGCCTAAAATGTAGAAAAATAGCAAAGTATAATTTCATTACGAGCCATACTGATTGTACGAGTTGTATTGAGAATCATGGTGAAAGTTAGAAGGTTGGAATAAGAGGAAGGCAATATACGACTCTCAGTATGAGCCACAACTAGAGTAGTGGAATTGTTCAACGAAATTTGCACAAAGGTAGTCTCTTTTGTATGGATGGACTTCACGGAGGTAGCACCAACATACGACCCATACCATGACCTATGGTGAACTTCAAGAGCTTCTTCAAGACTTGCAGAACTTCAGACACTAAAAACAATATGAGTAATAGGAGGAAATTATGAGGTGTACCACAACACTCGTGTGGTTACTAGAAGATGTCGAGTTCTCAAGGCTAAATCACGAATGCATTTTACGCTTGTAGGACTATGGTATGAGTCATACTCTAACCTTCCAACACTTAGACAAATTTGTAGCAGCCAAGGATGTATGAGAAGAAGGTACGACTCGTACTATCCTTCTATGGGTCATAGGTTTAGTCGCTACAGCCGGGCACTGTATATGGAAAATTTCCTATTAGCATAGGAAAAGGTTTCTAATGTCTCGTATAAATGATTTTTATGTTTTATTTTAGTGAGAGAACATAGAAACGAAGTAGGTAGATGTGCGAAGAATATTCTTCGTGATTTTCTCAAGTTTTGAAGAGCAATTCTTAGATCAAATTTTTGATTTCATTCATTGTTTCATAATCAAATATGATTTCCTTCTAATTGTTTCTGTAAGTATTTAATTATGTGTTTATTTATGAATTCAATAAATCTTATGTTCAAGGAGAGGATAAAACCTCCAAACTAGTTGAACCATGGTAGATTAACGAAATCGGGGTACACAAAACTAAATCAAAACCAATGCTAAAATATTGTATTGTATTCTTTCTATATTTTAAAAGTTTCTTAATAGTGTACAATTTTAGAGTTAGCTATGAATTCTTACTTGCCTGAACCTAGAAAAGTAGAGATTAGAAAAAGAGAAATACAATAAAGCCTTGGTCTTTAGGATAATTGTATTAACTTGAGTTGTGGTCGTAGGATAGTTAAATTTGGAAACATACCGATAATAGCTAGTTTGAAATTGCTCGAGACCTAACCCAGCTTATTGAGTATAGTAATCCAATAGTGACGATCCAATCGTTTGGATGAACCCTAGTTATCAGTTCTAGAAGTAAGCATTTTGATTAATCACATGTGTATACCCGAAGTAGTTATCAACTCATTGGAAACACTTACCCTAGTTGTTTACAAATCTTGATTTAAATCAAAATTATAATCTTTTCTTTAATATTGTTTTATTTAAAATCCCCCAATTTCGAGATAACTCACCAACAAGTTCACTACCGACATTAGTCTAGATTTTACCCGCTCCCCTATGGGTTCGACCCCAACTCTCTTAGTGGGGTTCTTTATTGACAACATCCCTTCATGCTTTGTTAGGAAGTGTGAGTTTGAGCGTTACTTCAAAAAGTGGCACCATTGTCAGGGAATATGGATAAGATTAGATGAATTGCTTGTATTTGACTTTTTGGCTGTTACTTCCTGAATTAGGTTTGCTTTGTGTTTTTGGATATCCACAGTTGTCGCTTGGTGAATGCCAAGTACTCTTCTCGAGTGGAAAACCCTGATTCCTTTGGATCTCAAACTCAAAAGAATACTGCGAAAGATGGAGAACAAAGAGAAGAGAGATGCCCATATTGCTGAAGAAGCAAGCTGAGCTACCTCAGAAAGCTAAGCATTTCAGGATGCGAGGATGCTCGAGATGAGGTTGTAAATGCTAGTCACCATGAAAGGGCAACAGAGATCAAAGATATGCCCCTCAATTATTAGATGAGGATGACCCAGACATAGATAAAGTCGGGTCAACAAGAGCTATTATACCACCACCATTGCCTGTTGGGGCTAAATTTGATATCACTAGTACCATTATCCAATTATTGAACATGAAAGGGTTATTTAGTGGTCATGCAGCTAATGATGCCAACCTACGCCTAATGAACTTTGTTGGAATATGCAAGGCATACAGGTTTCCCGGAGTTAGCCAGGATACTATAAGATTAAGACTTTTCCCCTTTCTCTATCTGGGGAGGCCATTTTATGGTTATTAGAGTTGCCCAATGACTCCATTACCAATTGGAAGGAGCTCGCCAAGCTTTCCTAGAGAGATTCTTTCCACCCTCCATGATGCTTCAGCTTAAGGATGAGATCTATACTCTTCGACAATGAGGATTGAGGCACTTCATGATACCTAGTTGAGGTTCAAAGGAAGTTGACCAAGTGCCCGAACCACAAAATTGTAATGATAGTCTGTTGAAGATTTTCTATAGATCATTGAATAATAGCAATAGCAGTAGCAGACAGTGGCGGGAGGAGCACTGATGAGACACACTTGGGAATAAGCTTCCACTACTCTAGACAAAGTGACCAAGAAAAATAGAGCATGGAACAATTCGAAAGAAATGCTGCCGGTACATATGTTGTTGGTTTGATCGTAGACCAACGAAGGAAGGAAGAAGAACATGACTAGGAATTTGATCATATGCACATCATTGGATTTTTCACTAAGCATGGTCATGGGAGTAGGAGCTAGAAAAGTAATGTAGTGGGGACAAAGGGACAAAGAGTCAGTGGCCTAACCACTTATCTTTAGAGTGAGGCAAACATCTTCGACAACCAAGTGGAGGATTTTCGAGCCAACGCCCAAGCGGTCTAGACAAGGCACTTGGCGCTAAGGCGTTCAAAAAAACCACTTGAAACCTATACAGAGATAATTACAATCGAAATAGTGGCCAGACAGAAGACGGTGCCATGTGCGCGAGGGGATTGGAGAAGGAATGACGTGTTACCGCAACGACCGAGAAGGATTGTACGTGCCTCCAAATACACGTGAGGGGGAGGGTTGACAGTCAAAGCAGAGCATGATGGTGAGATGCTAAAGAAGGTGAGATCCATAGATAATCAGCTGAAAGACATCTGTAGTGATATATCGAGCATGTGCCAAAGAGTGGAGTCACATGATACAACTATCAAGCATATCAAATAGTGCTAGGGCAACTGTCAGCATCCATGAATTCCCAGGTAAAAGCGTATACAACCTAGCAAACACAGTTCAGAATCAAACAAAAATGATGGTCACTGCATGGCTGTGGATGATTAGGGAGTGGAAAGACCACATTGATCCCCTCTTCACTGTTTGGAAGTTGAAAGAAAGAAAGAAGCGTGATTGATGATGAAAAAGATGTTATTTACAAGTAGCATAATAAGGATGCTGAGTTGATTGAGGTTTCAAATGTTGAAAATGTTTTGAAGCTAAACAAGAAGAAAAAGCAAGGAGTTACACAATTTTACAAGGCTATTCCACGACCACCACCTCCATTCCCTCGAAGAATAAAGAAGAAGGTTGAGAATGGTAAGTTTCAAAAATTTTGTCAATGCTAAATAGTTATCTGTAAATTATGCTCATTGGCACAGTGATGCTGGGATATGCCATGTTTATGAAGGACCTTGTCATAAAGAAATGATCTGTGTGCTATGAGCCTATGGATAATATGCATCATTGTAGTGTTATAACCTCACGGTCCTACCAGGCAGCGAAGATCGAGGTGCCTTCACTATTCCATGCACAATTGGCGATGTTGAGTTTTCAAGGGCAATATGTGATTTTGAGCAAGCATCAATCTGATGTCGTTAGCTGTGTTGACACAAACTCGGGCTTGGGAGCCCCACATCGACTATTATGCGGCTACTGATGACCGATAATCCAGAAGGAGCCAATGTGGATCCTATGTGATGTGCTTGAGTTAGTTGATAGATTCATATTCCCAGCGAACTTTGTGATCCTAGATTGTGAGGTTGATTTTGATGTCCCCATAATTTTGGAGAGACTATTCCTTCACCGAGCTCTTTAGTAGATGTGGAGGCTGGCCAGTTGTGCTTAGACTCACAAGAAGGAGGCCACCTTCAATGTTTGCCGATTAATGAAGCAACCGAAGGAATACAGAGTTGTCTTAACAATAGAGAAATGAATTTGAGTTCCTTGATGAAGTCTGAGTAATAAAGAGACTTGTGTCGTGCCGCAACATTTAATCAAAAATTTCAGAAGTTAACCCAATAGGTGGTTTGGTGAATTCTAAGTAACTGAACCACCTCCTCATGTCATGAAACTAAATCATGTGCTTCATGGTAGGCGACCAAAGTTGATTAACTTATCTGTGTTTAGTGTAAGTATGGAAACAAAATAGTGGGCAAGTAAAAAATTGTCGAATGCTGTGTGCTACAGTCCTCAGTACGACTCATAAGAGTTTTTGTACGAGATATAGCACGAGTCATGGTGAAAGAGATAGAGATGTGGGCTTCAATGCATGAGTTCAGGATACGGTTGGTCCTATGACTCGTAACCTCATTGTACGTGTCGTAGTACTCACTGTGGCTATGAACTATGCAAGGCATCAACCAAAATGGAAGAAAGACCTACTAGTGATAGTACAAATCGTACCCCCATAGTATGAGTCATAAGATGTGCTTCACAGGTCCACACAGATAAGTTTCAATCTCTGTTATGTCCAAGGGATGAAACATAAGGCCTTCCTACGACTATGGTATGAGTTGTGACGGGTCAAAAATTTTAAATATGCAACTAGCCCAAATTTTTCAAATCTGCCCTATAACCTATTTAAAATCAAACAAGTCGTACCCTTCTCCCCTGTTCTCAAAACGGAAGTCACAACCATAACCCATGACTCCCTCATACCCATAACTCAAAATCAAAGATCGATTGAGCAATTTTGCTAGTTAACACCGAGATCCCAACTTCCAACCCTAAGTTTCTGATTGCCAGTCAGCAAGCAGTTATCAAGTAAGTGTATTTGTTGAATTTGATAATTATGACCTCTGTGCTTGATGCAACCTGCTTAATCCCCGAGAGTCCTCTCGCTGCATGAAAATTAAAAAAAGTCAATGACTAAGGATGTGAACAAGTTGTGTGCGACTGGGCAGGGCTTGAACTTGTACAAATTGTGCATGAACTATTAACTTGAGTTATGGGTTGTGATTAAAAAGGGGAGGAATGGGTAAATCATAAACATGATAAAATGCATGCCCGGACTTGGAGAATTTTGAGTACCCAACACTAAATTGAAATCTCCTGCAAATCAACCAAAAATAAGGCGTGACAGCTTCACAATCCTTCATAAGACCCATGGTTTCATACTATGACTCGTGGGATGGCTCGTTGGTACGGTCCGAAACCAAATTTGTAATAATCACAAGGTACGAACTTAGTATGGCTCATGGTTTACTTGTATGAGTCGTACCTAGTAATCGTACTAAGAATCCGAAAAGGATCAAGTCCACAAGTGACAGTGGGCGATCCTTCCTACGACTTTCGTGGAATCGACTCACGGGTCGTACCATGAGTCTTGGAAAAATACAAAACATTTGATTTAAAGGGGCATCCTCGTATGACTTGTGGGACGAATCATAAGTTCATGGTACGAGTTGTACTCGTGAGGCATAACATTGACTTAAGATATTACGGGTCTTAGTAGCACCACCTCCAAGGTACGACCCGTACTGTTGACCGGTGATAAATTACAGAGGACTTTTTCTTCTTTGTTTTTCTGTGGATTTGGAATTCTAACCCATTTTCTCTACATGTGTACAATGATGCAAAATGAAAAGCATCAAAGGAACCGTCGAAGGACATTGCTTTATGAGACCTTCAAATCCAATCAAGGGCAACTCCCCTAGTGGTTCATTAGAGGAATATAGGGTCGATACATAAGATACTGAGGGGACCCGAACCACTAGGGAAAAAGTTAAAGCCTCCAAAGGAGGCAGTCATCGCCACATCCGGTGCTCCTCAAATCGAGAGGGAGTGTAGGAAAGATCCTAAGAGTCTGTGAAGCGGTTTCCATTAAAAAAGAGGGATCTGAGGAGTGTCCAAACAGAGATGCAAGTAATGAGTCCGGATTAGAGGAGGAGGCACCCAATGCCGAGTAGGAGCAGACTCCACCTAGGGAGAACCACACCATTTGATGGAGAGTACTGTGAGCCCATGAAATATGTGAACAGGGCATTTCTCTCATGGCCAAGAAGAAAACCTAGGCGGGGTATTCAAAGCACTGCAGATCTCGTTTAATTCATTAAACAAGGTAGAGAGAGAAATGGATATTTAGCTTTCTATGTATATGAATGGATGGCTAGGGACTCCTAGACCGATACACTTCAAAAACCGTCTGGAAGGACTACTGACATTTGGCAACTATGGAGCAGAAATTGAATGAGGGGAAAAAGAAAAATCAGCCCAAGATGGAGAGAATCCTGGTTAGAGGCCGAGAGGTTGATATATCTGATTACACTATTGCTCGGCATTATATGGGCCCCAATTCTTACTGATGTAACCCAAATTACACCTCGCAATTGAGATATAAAGCAGTCGATGTCAAATATAGAACCCAATGAAGGTTGAGGTCGATCCCACATGGAATATAGAAAAAAATAAGTTAATGTGATTAGTTATTACTACCAGATTACTTATTTCCTAAAGGGGAAAGAAGTAAAATAGTATACAAGACTAAAGACTACTAGATTTTTAATTCAATTTCGGTTTGTATTTAATTGACAAGCTACTTGTGGGATTGTGTTCCCGTGACTTAATAATACAAAAAAGACTTTATACACTAGTAATCTATTTTGGTGTTTAACTTGCAATATTGGTAAGTTTAGTTCACCTAAATAGTTGGGACCCTATCTAGATGATTATGACCATACAACTTGGTCCATATATGGGTGTATGCTTAATTAGCCCTTCCCCTTAATATCGGATTATCTATCCCTGAAAATTCTGCTATAAGATGAGGTTGATAGCCTCAAATCTCCATTGTTAATCCTTTTTCCCATTCACTACTTCCTTGATTCGAGAAGTAAGAATAAAGCGAGTTACAACATTTGGGTAAACCGTTAAGAAATAAGTAAAACAAAGGGAAAATCAATACATGCATTGAACCCCGTTCAAGAATCACTAAGTGTTTTACCTGTGTGTGTTAATTCATCCTAGTTTCCACAACCTTAGTTATGTGGGTTTAGCTACTCATTCTTTGAATAATAAAAAATGACAAATTAGAATAATTCATAATTGTAACTTACAAAAAATTCGTAGAAGAAAACCACGAATTGAATACAACTCCAAAATCGATGAACAAAACTCAAATGTCGTTTGATTCTAAAATCGCGAACAAAATTAAAAACTTTGCTCTCTTCAACCAAGAATGATTGTTAACAACACTAGAATTCACGTTAAAGTTCGTAAAAATAACTGTGTATGAAAATAAAACCTAAAAATTATATTTATGGTTCATACAAATCTTATCCAAACTAAACTTGGATTCCAAGTCGGTAGGGGTAATCTGGTCAAATAACGAATCGCTAGTCTCCAAATGAGTCATGGCCAATGAAAATCATATGTCCTAAGAAATAGGCCCACCGTGTAACAGGTCACCTAACTCGCCACGGCCGTGTCAAGGCACGAGTAGTTAGGCCTCTCGTCTTGGCTCCAAAATTTAGTGCACCCGACGATCCATCCCAAGCTTTCCTCCTAATGAGTCGCCCCATCATCCAACGATCATTTCTTCATTCATTGCCTTCAGATCAGATATTTTTCGAATCCTCTTCAGTCTTCACGACTGGCTTAACGACTCCTTACCAGATGTAATGAGTCATGCCTTCAACCCGTTAAGTGCACTGATTCTCAACATTAAAACCCTGGTTTTCCCAATACTCCAAGCATGATTTGTGCTGTGAGACAATGACTCGTGACGTGCCTAGAAGCCCGCATTTCGCTCTTATTCCTTACTTTTCCTATTTCTTCAAAACCTATTTTCCTGCAACATTTAACACAAACTCCTTATATCTACATATACATACTCGGAATGTGCATATTACTCTGGTTTGGGCGTAGAAAATGCCTTAAAATCACGGCACATCAACACCTCAACTTAGAACTTTTGCATGTCCTCAGGCAAAAACAAAATAAAACTACTTTGACGCTTCAACCAAAAGAACTTTAGGAAACTACGGCAGTCACAACTCCTCATCAAGTCAAATTTTCTAACCTCTCCTTTATCATACAAACTCAAATCATAATAGAATATTCAAAATTTTCAACCATGACATAGAGGAATCAAAATGGAAAAATATTGTCACTTGTATCCTCGCACATAAATCTATAACACTGACCCAAACAATTTGTAGACGATTTTGTTGATCAAATGTTGTCGCCTTAATTAAGTCCCACACTCACTCATGTGTATATGATTATATAAACGTATTTCTCTTGGGAATAGGTAAGATCACACTCGCTCTCACAAGGAAATTATAACTATGAAGTACGCAATGCCATAGGCTTGCCTTTTACTTTCAATACTTTGATTTTCATATAGGTAACCAGGGTCACTATAGGAATTTTTAGTTTGTAACGAGATTGGGTTTGGGTATGGTACATATGGGACTAGTATCTTGACCCTCCTTGGGCACTACAATACGCCTTGACTCCACTTTTTGACCTTTTTCATATTTTCTCCCTTTTTCCTTACTTGCTTCTTCTTTTATTTTCTTTTGCAACTACGAGTTCAAAGGTTTCTTTTCTAGCATTCATTGCTATAACATTTTATTTTCTTTTCTTGTCTTGCTCTTTTTCTAACAACATTTTTGTTTCTTTCTTTTCTTTTTGTTACACACACCGCTCCGGCCTTCATTTTCATTACCCAATCTCATTCCCAATCTTCATGTAAACAATTCCTCAACTTAGGAGATTTTCCCGAGTTGAGGTTCACGGTGTCCAATGAGGGACCAGGGCCAAAACAGGTTCATTTTTAATCAAAGAAGGATGGTGAATTGGTGTTAACAAAAGAAAGGTCAATTTAAGCTCAAACATTTGAATCAAGGGATATTTATTTTCATGGTCGGTCTTTAAGGATAAAGTGGGTCTATTAATGAAATGACCTATGATCCTTTCCTAGTTTCCCATACTCCATCTCAGTATGACCGATAAGACAAGTTCTAGATTGACACACTAGAATTTAACTACTAAAACCTCGCTCACACATAGCAAAGGCTAACATCATCACTTCTACGAATCGCTAGTTCAGGTACAAACCAGATAATGACAAACATGTTCAGTTTTAATGCCATGCAAAGATTCACAAATGTAATAATTTGTCGATTTTAACACACACATAAAAATATTTTTTATGTTTAAATTTAAATATGTTAGTTTAATTAAATTAAAAATTCATGCTCTTGACTACCTTAAGTTCACCTAACTTTCTTTCGACTGACACAAATAAGCACAAAAACATAAAAACCTAGACATGTTGGTTCTTCTAGACAAGGAACACCCGAGGGAAAAGATATCCTAAGCAAGAAAACCCTCGGGTTATGTTCAACAAACAATACATGTGCATCTCTCCCCACCCTCATCACAGCATGCGCGTCCTCGACGCATATATAGAAAAAAACCGGAAATAGGAACATACATGTGCGACCTAGGTGTTTGCAGGACTCCCGATCGGTGGAAAGTGTATATTCCTCTAGTGTCCTCTCCGATACCACCGAATTGAACCGGTGCATTTTCAGACACAACTGAGCTCGTACCTTCTCCCAGAGCTCTCTGCCTCAACTGCTGCCCTCTATCGAGCCTCCTCTCTAGATAAGTGTAGCGCTGTCTCCATCTCTCTCTACTTTGCTTCAACATGGAGCAGAGTCATCCTCCTCAAAACTCACCTCCTCATGAGGTCTCTTACCCTTGTCTTACTCCAATGGCTCCTCAGTAATAAAGTAAAATATCGGTGGTAGCTCTTCTTCACTCTCATCCTCACTTCTGGAAGTACGGGTGGAGGGATCGCATCCACCCGTCAAACGGACAACTCCCGCACTCCGCTCTAAGAGTCAAGTACTCTCCACATACCACCTTGCCGCAAAGCCAGTGCTTGTAACTATGCAAGCACTCATCCTGCGTCTCTCAAAAGCATCTAATCTTCCATACTGAGCTACAGAGCCCTCCAACAACTCTTTGGTAACCCAAGGCTTGACTTGCTCCATTAGTACCTTTACCTGTGCAGCTGTGTGCTTGTTGTTTCTCAATCCTTGCCATCCGTCTAGCCATCGGTTAGGAATTCTTTGCAGATAGGACTAGACAAGATGAAGGAGCACTAGAGGATGAAACACGTGGTTGATGGCAGCTGCCGTAGATGATGACTCTGGAATCTCTGTAGGTGTGGGAATATCGCCTACATCTAGCCTCAAAGTAGCTACTCATCTTTGTTCCATGGGCTTCCTCTCCATTCAATAAATACAAATTCTCAGTCTGCCTACCACTGCTAAATGCCTCTGCCAATATAGTCGTTCTAGCAGGATTTACAGCCTGACTCCTTGCTCTCAGTACCGGGTTTGTGGGCTCGTCCCTTATCAACCTGATATCGATGATCTTGTGGACCACTAAGTGAGCGTTGGTCAACCGATGGCAACTCCGACACTTTGACTCATGAAAGAGTCTATCAACAAGACATGGAAAGGGAATGGCAGTGCCATCATTTAATCTCCCGCCTCTCAAATCTTTAGCAATATACCACGGGAAATTTATGGTGTAAATTCCATAATTCTAGCTACCAATGCATCTTCTGTCGTGTGAAAGAGACTAAACATTGCTGCTGGTTGGTACCAGCCGATGCCGAACCAGTGACCACTAAAACTTGGCTGGAAAATCTAATGTGGCCTTTTATCTGGGACTTAGTGCCATGCAACCATTCGACCAACGAACCTCTTGTGGCAATGACCTGTGCAAACCTAAGTTTATTTCCTCTTATTCGCTCCTCACTATTCAAATTTTCTTAGTCTTGACTTTCTTGAGCCTGGGCCAGTCTATGATCGAACTCGGTTGTATTCATCGCGGCATGATAGTCTGGCCCATAAAGTACTCGTGATGGACCTTCAAAAATGTCCACATGCTCTCAACCAAAGACTCGTGTTCAAGCGGGCCTTCTTTTTTTCCAGCCTTTGACCACCTAATGCCAGACACTATAGTATGGCTGTAGGGTTGTATGAGAATTTGACCAAGCCATGGCTGTAGCTCTCCTCGCGGCTCAGTCCACCACCTAAACTTGTATTTGTCGAACAAAGCTTGCAGCTCCGAGACATCCATGAGCCTGGTGACCTCAGCTTGGGGCTCCTCACAGATGCTCCTCTTTGGATTTCTTTGTCATTCGGAGCAATGCTCCTGTAGTATATAGCCCTCATACCATGAACACACCATCTCCCTACGTGCCTTTGTTGATCATTAGATGTGCTCGAAGTCTCGGTCAATTCATCATTTGTGCTCCCTTGTTGAGCACGTGACTCATCAGCTACTTCGGCATTTTACCCAATTGTTGTGCTCTCGGGAGGAATCAGAGCTATGGCCCCGGCTTTTCATCTGCACGGCTTTATAATCTCTTTCTTGCTAGTGGAGTAGGAGCATCAATCAGGGTTATCAGATTTGTAGATTGTTCTGCCCTAGCCCCGTAGATCTCCTCACCAAACGCTTCTTTGACACCTCTTTGTGTTCCTCCTCCGAGCTACTCTTTCGACTCTTCGGAGGAGGATGGCTCATCCCGAAGTCTGCAGTATGACAGTTGACTCCTCTCCGGCATTTCTTTCTGGCTGGACCTTTATTTGGTGTATCCTTCGGAGCCATTTACCTGTGGAATAATTAGCAAGATGAGATGAAACATATCAAATTTTAAACTGCGGTCTCAAGAGACATGACGAGTGACTTAATGAGTTGTTGCCATTGGGCATGACTCGTGAGGTCGGTCATTGTCTCCAAGCTGTTGTTTTTCTTGTTGTACCAATGGACTTAACAACTGGTCACAATGAGTCGTTACCTAAGGAGACGACTCGTTAGACCAGTCATGAGGTACACCGGTGCCCCCCAACAGGGAGAATCGGGGTAATGTTGAAATTAAATCTTTGGCTTTAAATTTCAGGTGAGAGCTTGGAGGGCAAGAAAATCGGGTGGTTTTCATATGTTTGAAATAAAATTTACGCTAATTTGTGCGTGGGTCGGGTCGGGTGGAAGCTAATAAAAAATATACCACGTACTCCATGTAATGGTTAGTTGGGTTGTGAAATGACTCATTTGACCCTTCATGCAGTGGCTTAAGCTTAATATGTTACTTGGGATCTAACGACTCATGTAACGACTCGTGGTGCTACGCAATGTCGTGGCCTGGAGTTGTAGGCCCTGGATCTGTGGTAGCTTCCCGATAGACTACTTAACAAATCATTTGGTCACCCAACGCATTCAAGTCACTCGTTGTCACCTTTTTTTCAATTCTTAATTTCACCCTTGATCCTGTAAACTTAATGAAAGACCTCAAGATTCGTTAGTCAATGGAAATGACTTCATTTGGTCAACTGTTGTCTATACTGTTTTATGCAGCAATGATGACGCATCCAGCTTAACGAGTCGTTTGTCAAATGACGATTCGTTCGTGCTTTTGGCACCATCAATTCAAGTTTAGATTTTCGGTTTTAACTTCACATTTTCCACCTTAATCACTTGCACACATCAGCACAGGTGAACACTATATTTTTCTTACAATTGGCAACTTGGGTTACCTCCCAAGAAGTGCCTGATATAACGCCGCGTCACGACGCAGTGTATTTTGGACTACTTTGTGACTTCAACTAAACACCTCCATGGGTTGCCTCCCCATGCAACGCCTGATTTAACGTCACGACACGATGCATGTCCCCGGGTTACTCAGATTTCACCTAGAGCCCAGAGATCCACCAGCTTTATTTCTTCGCTTTTCCCCAGATATGCTTTCTACCTCGTTGACTGCTAACTTTAAAGTTCTTTCCTTTATGATTTTCTAGTTCAATTTCCATGTGAGAAATACTTGAAACCACTCAAAAAGTGCCCAACCATTTGGACTTCAACTTGGCAGGAAACAAGTTGCTGAAGCCTAGAATTGAATAGTAACACCATATCATCAGGGCGAACTCTCTCTTTTGATCTTCTGGCCATGCTTAATTTTCATTCTTAGTTTATAAATTTCTTAACTCTCATAGTCTTTCAAATGAAATTCATCTGGCTCATTCAACTTATCAAGCCTCAAGTTCGCAACTTTGTTCCAATGCAAATTCAGCTTCTTGAGCGCCCACATAGCTTTGTGCTCAAGTTCCACCAAGAGATGACATGTTTTTCAATAAACAAGCTGATACGGAGACATACCTATAGGAGTCTTGAATGCGGTCCGATATGCCCATAAAGCATCATCTAGCTTCCGTGCCCAATCTGTACGGTTAGCATTCACAGTCTTCGCCAAGATGGTCCTTATCTCCCGGTTTGTGACTTCAACCGACCCACTAGACTTCGGATGATAGGGTGTTGACACCCTATATTTTACCCCATTTTTCCCAATAAAGTGCGAAACAACTTGCTACAGAAGTGAGAACCCATATCACTAATGATGGCTCGAGTCCCGAAACTAGAAAATATATTCCGCTTCAAGAATGCTATACCCTTTCCCTTCATTTTTGGAAGTGCAACTGCCTCTCCCACCATTTCGAAACTTAGTCAACAACAACAAGTATGTACTTTATCCCATTTGAGTTCACAAATGGACCCATGAAATCAATGCCCCACATATCAAATAGCTCAATGACCAGGATGGGAGTAAGAGGAAGCTCATGCCTCTGTGATATGCCTCTTGTTTTGACATGTATCACATGCCTTTGCAAAATCATGCGCAACCTGGTGAATGGTCGTCCAATAGTAGACACATTGCATAATTTTGTGGGCTGTGTGAATCCCACTGATGGCCTCCAACAGGGATGAGTGGCAGGCCTCTAATATGCTCAACATCTCTACCTCGGGCACACATCTCCGAATAACCCCATCAGCACATATGTGAAATAAGTAGGGCTCAACCTAGAAAAAATTTCGCACGTCAGACATGAACTTCTTCCGCTGGTGAAAAGATAAGTTCTCTAGTATAACATCACTCACCGTATAATTAGCCGGCGTCTGCAAACCATGGGGTAAGATCCAGTGAGGACACTAAAACCTGCTCGTCTGGGAATGCATAATCTATGTAATGCTCATCTCGAAGTGCTGCATCTGGTTCCAATCTTTATAACTGATCTGCCGCCTGATTTTCAGTCCCTTTTCGGTCTTTACTCAAACTCGAATTTTGCAAGAAGAGAACTCCATTGAATCAACCGCTGTTTGGCATCCTTCTTTTTTTGCCATCATATTTCAAAGTTGCATGGTATGTATGGACTATAACCTAGTTCCAAGAAAGTATGCCTGAAACTTCTCGAATGCAAAAATTACAACCAAAATTCCTCGTTCGTCACGGTGTAATTTTTCTAAGCCGTATTAAGAGCCTTACTAGCGTAATAAATAAGATGGAAAATCTTTTCACACCTCCGACCCAACACAACTCCTAGGGACACTCTGCTAGCATCACACATAATCTCGAATGGTTAAGACCAGTCAGGTGCCACTATAATTGGGGAAGTGATCAATCTCTCTTTTGGGCATTCAAACGCCTTCAGACATGCCTCATCAAAAGAAATTCTACCTCTTTCTCAAGAAGTTTACACAAAGGATGTGCAATTTTTGAGAAGTCTTTGATGAATCTCCTATAAAACCTTGCATGACCCAAAAAGCTTCGAACACCATTCACAAAAATTGGAGGTGGTAGACTACCAATTACTTCTATCTTGGCCCGGTTCACCTCAATACCCTTACCGTAAATCTTATGGCCTAGCACTACCTTCATTGACCATGAAATGACACTTTTCCCGCTAAGTACCAAGTTGGTCTTCTTCACATCTCTGCAATTACCTTGCTCAGATGAGCTAAACACCTTCAAATGAATTACCCACCACCAAAAAGTCATCCATAAATACTTCAATGATGTCTTCCACTATGTCAGAAAATAAGGACATCATGCAACGCTGAAAAGTGGCGGTGAATTACATAACCTGAATCGTACATACTCTTAAATGCAAATGTACTATATGGACAAGTGAACGTAGTCTTCTCTTGGTCTTCGGGGGCTATAGAAATCTTATTGTACCCCGAATAACCGCCGAAGCGAAACAATACCATCCTCTTCCAAAGTCGCTCTAACATCTTGTCCATGAATGGCATAGGAAAGTGATCTTTCTGAGTCCAATGGTTCAACATCTTGTAGTCCATGCATACTCTCCAACCTGTGACTGGTCTGAGGGAATGAGCTCTATTATTAGCATTTGGGACCACCGTGATTCCTCCCTTCTTCGGTACACACTAAACTCGCTCTTCACCCATTCGGTCTACAATAGGGTAAACCTTACCTGCATCCAACCACTTGATAATCTCTTTCTTGACCATCTCTTGCATAGGTGGATTCAACTCCATGCTGATGCTCAATACTCGGAACACAATCTGGCTATAGCTGATTTTGTGAGTATAAATACCGACTCGGATTCCAATAATGTCTACAATAGTCCACCCAATGGATTTTTTATATCTATTCAAAATGGAGACCAAAGCCTCCGCCTGCCATCTTGCCAATAAGTTGCAACAATGACCACTAAAGTGTTACTGGTTCCCAAAAATACATACCAAATGAGACGAAAGTGGCTTTGAGAGAGCTCCAGCCATAGAGGCTCCTCAATAGATGGCTTGGCTGGTGCTTCACCCGGGATTCTTCAGTTCAAGATCAATATTCTTGGAGCATAAGTGTATGACCCCATGCCAGAAAGTGCATTAACAATCTCCTCACCCCTATGGATTCCCTCAGCACTAACATCCATCAAAATCAAGTATTAAGTCATCAAGTATCAAAACTTCTCAATGGGCATAATTGGGAACTCAGGTTCCACAACATCAATTACTGAGACTACCCTCATATCATTTGGTTGCTTCATGGATCTGCATACATTGAATGTCACTTCATCATTGTTCAACCGAAATTTTAGTTGTCTAGTCTCCATATCTACAAGAGAACATTCGGTGACAAGAAATGGTTGCCCCAAAATAAATGGGACCTCAAAATCAAATTCACAGTCCAGGATGACAAAATCGACCAAAAATATTAAGGATTCCACCCTACTAGAACATCATATAGAATTCCCACCGAATTCTTCACCGTACGATCTGCCATCAAGAGCCGCATTGTAGTTGATTTGAGGGCTCCCAAGCCCAACTGCCTCGATCACCGCTAGCGGCATCAAATTAATACTAGCTCCTACATAACATAGTGCCTTAGCAAAATTAAAGTCTCCACAGTGCACGGTATGGTGAACGCCCAGTAGTCTTCCTTTTTCCAACAAGAATGGGATGCTATTACACTACAGTGGTGCAAATTATCTACAGCTCAAAGCTCACAGCCCTCTTCTAGTGACAAGGTCCTTCATGAATTTTGCATAGATGGGCATCTAACAAGTTCCTCGACTCAATGGAATGTTCACGCATAATTGTTTCAACATGGAGATGAACTTGTGATACTTCCCATCTTTGACCTTTTTCTTCAACACTGTGGAAAAAGGGGGAGGAGGTCAAGGAATAGGTGTGATCTTTTGCGGTGCCTCCTTCTCCTTCTCATTACCAAATCCATGCTCCTTTGCATTACAAGGGAGCGCTTCTTTACCACCGGAATCATCAACTAGAGTTTGATCCTCTAAATCTGCCATCCTATCATCAACAATCAATACGAGCTCTACTGACTCATCTATCATAAACTGACCTTGGAGGATCAACTGTAGCCTTCACTCCTAGTAGTGACCACCATGGCAATGACTCCTGCCATTTTTAGATTTTGCATGGTATTGCTGGGAAGTGTACCTTTGTTTCTCTGGTTCATCGCAACAGACATCTGACTCAGCTGATCAATCTACTTAATGGCCACATCATGTGATTCCACCCTTGATTCATACCAGAAATATCGGCGCCATGAGCTCTTTGAAATGGCCATCTGGTCAGCGCTCTCCATCTTCTTAAGTACCTTTGTACAACATGTCTTCCACCCCTTGAACCACTAGACTTTGGCTCACAATTCCTTGGAGAATATATAGACCGCTTCTATCATTCTAGTACTCCCTACGGTTCTTCCAAGCCCCATTGTCTCCGTATTGGCCCTTGCTAGAAGTTGTTATCCCCGTATAGTTCTCGACCTTGGTTCCCTTGACCGTGAAGCCAAGAATCTTGGTTAGACCCTCCGGAAACCCACCCCTTTATCATTCAGATAATTTACTTCCTACTCAGATTTTGATTCACGTCCATCATTTCTGGGGCCATGCCCCCGTGAACCCATAACATACACCTTTTCATCTTCGGCTCCCATCAAATGCTTAGCAAGAAGACCCATTGTTGTCTTAATTTGCAATATCTTTATCTCGGGATCTTCATCCTTCCTTCTCTACCTGTGGATATACCTACCGCATAAGTACCAGCCAGAGTCTCTAACTCTCTTGTGTGCCATGCGCCGGTTGGTTTTAGTAATTCGTCATAGCTCAACAACTTCAGCATAAGTGTGGCTCATAAATGTTCCGCTAGACATGGTATCAACAATTTCCTTGGTGTTAGCATTTACAGACCTATGGTGGTACTTCCAGCAATGTATCATCTTGATCCCGTGGTTGGGCACCCTTTTGAGCTTCTTGTTAAACCTCAGTCATGTCTACAGAAGTGCCTCGTAACTTAACTTCCTGAAGTTGTAAATCTCATCTTCAGATGCAAAGTTAGAAGGTGGGAAAAATCTTCAAGAAAAGCTCTTTCAACTCTCCATGCAGTGATAGAATCATAAGTTCCGCCTAACCAGAAAGCATTGCCTCACTCCCTAACAAAGGGAAATAACCCCAGCCGTATCACATCCTAACTCACTCCCAGTTGCTTATATGCTTTGCAGATACCCACGAAATTTGTCAAGTGAGTATGTGCATCATCAGTTGCATGACTCGCAAATACCATCCTTCATGTTGAGCATTTTTGATCATAGCATTGGTAATATCGAAATTTTCCCCAGTAGGCAAAGGGGGAGGGACAATAGCTCTAGTGGAATCGGCTTCTTCAATATCAACATCATCATCTTCATCGAAATACCGGTGTCTTTGTTGTTCTGGACCTCGCCTTCTAGCTAGCTCTTTTTGCGCCTAGACATTGCTCTTCGGAAGAACCCTAGCTAACTCATGATCTCTAGCCCGAGCTTGTTCTTATCAGTCAACATTCCCTTGTTGTAGCTTGGTCCACTATTTCCTGCTCTTGGATGTTTGCCATTCTTCTCAGATTTCTTAGTGTCTGCTCAAGTTCGTGATCGATTTGAACCAGGGATTTTCCTCCTAGTACTAGGCATGCACGAACCTAGGACCTGTTAAAAACAAAACAACAAAAGAAAAATAAAAAAGGAAATAAGAACCAATAATAAAGCAAACACAATTAACAAAGCTTTAGTCATATTCCCTAGCAACGACACTAAAATTTTATGTCGCCCAAATTACACTCGCAATTGAGGTATAAAGTGGTCGATATCAAATATAGAATCCACCGAAGGTTGAGGTCGATCCTACATGGAATATTGAAAGAACATGAGCAATGTACTAGCTATTACTATAAGATTATTTATTTCCTAGCAAGAAATAAAATAGTAAACAAGAGTAAAGTATCAACCACATAGGGATGTTTAATTCAATTTTGATTTGTATTCAATTGACAAGTTACTAGGATTGTGTTCTATGACTACAACCTCAAGGTTTTTACACTAGTGATCTATTCCGGTGTTTAGCATGCAATATTGGTAAGTTAGGTTCACCTAAATGGTTGTTCCCCATTCTAGTTGATTATCACCACGCAACTTGGTCCGTATATGGGTGTGTGGCGCTTAATTAACCCTTTTTACCATTAATATTGGATTACCTATCCTCGGTAAAGTTCAATTTATTAGATGAGGGTTGATAGCCTCAAATCTTTCGTTGTTAATCCCTTATTCCATTCACTACCTCCTTGATCCGGTCTAGAATAAGGCAAGTTCCAGCGTTTGCAACAGTTAAGAAATAATTAAAACGAAGTGAAAACAATACATGCATTAAACCCCATTCAAGAATCACTAAGTGTTTTACATATATGTGTTAATTCATCCTCGTTCCTACAACCCTAGTTATGGGTTTAGCTACTCATGCTTGAATAATCACAATCACAAAATATAGAATGAATCATAATTAGAACTTATAAAAATTCAGAAGAAACTACGCGAATTGAATATAACTCAAATCGATGAACAAAACTCCAATGTCGCTTGATTCCAAAAATCAATAACAAAATTACAAACTTTGTTTCTTGAACCATGAATGATTATTAACAACACTAGAATTCACGTGAAAGTTCGTAAAAATAACTATGTACAAAAAATAAACCTAAAATTATATTTATACTTCTAAACAAATCTTATCCTAACTAAAACTTGGATTCCGTGCTCATAGGGTAACGGGTCAATTAATGACTCGTTGGTCTCCCAACGAGTCGTGGCTGATGAAAATCATTTGTCCTCAAACAATAGGCCCAGTCGTGGTAATGGGTAACCTAACGACTCATCGTCAAGGCACAAGTCGTTAGCCTCATGGTCTTGGCTCTCCAAACTCCAATGCACCCGACGATGTATCTCTGCTCTCCCGACGAGTCGTCCTATCATCCAATGACTCATTTCTTCTGTCATTGCTTTTACTGGATGTTTTTCAAAAATCCTCTTCCAGTCTGCATGATTGGCTTAACGACTCGTTACAGATGTGTAACAGTCATGCCTTCAACCGCTTAAGTGCACCGCTTCTTCAACATTAAAACTTGGTCTTCTCTGTATGACTCCAAGCACGAGTCGTGCTATGAGACAATGAGTCGTGCAGTGAGACAACGATTCGTGACGTGCCTAGAAGCTTGCATTTCAGTTCTTTATGCCTTACTTTTCCTTATTTCATAATTCCACTGTTTTCCCCAACATTCAACTCAAACACATCATATCTACATAAACATACTGAATGTTATATTTCCTGCTTTGCTGCCCAAAGCCGTAAAATCAAGACACACTAAATACCACCCATGCTACACCAGAATATGACTATCGGGTTGAGGCTTTGAAACATATAAAGAAGCTTGGTTTTGATGAGAGGTGGAAGCAGATTCACGGTTGTCCGGCATGATCAACAGACAAAGAAGAGGCAAAACAGGGTCACCAGCGACAAGCAGGTCATAAAGAATTTCGAAATTCATAGAAAAAGCTCAAGCTGGACATTAGTCCACCACTGGTTGGCCCCGATGGTAAATGATATTACTCCCCAATGCAAACAGCAGCTTTGGTGGATTGTATCATGTCCAGATACCCCACTAATATCCCAAGGGTCATTGTTGAGGAGATGTACTGAGCTATGGGATTTGAGTACTACCATCCAATTCCCGAGTCTCATTTCATATTGTACATAGAGGTAAATCAAGGTGCGTTGTGGTGAGGAGCACTGATCGAGGATAGCGGATCACCGATATTGGTCTAATCCAGGATGAGATGAACCTGGTAAGTGGAGCCCGACTTTCCACCACAGTCCACTATCACGGTCAGTTGGGGACGCACAAGTGAATGCCCCTATTTCATAAGAGCAGGGTGAGACAATCTACTATAGATGCCTCTGCCATTCAGATACGCCTCTCCTAGCACCTCTTCTCGCACTATCTATGCCGATCCAAACGCTATTCGGGTACATGCTAGTGCCTTAGGAATTTCTTCAAAAGCTGGCTAAGCAACTGACAGTAGCTGCAAAAAAGGTTCAGTCAATAATGGAGAATGTCAAGCTTTAGGTAAAGGCTAAGATTGAAGCCGCCACAGCCATGCGATTAGATGGTTTGTTATTATTCACATGTGTATGGTTGAGCAGACTGATACGAGCAGCCTCCATGAGGCTGGGGCTCTTAGAGTCAATTCTCCAAGCTATCATCATGGTAGCCGACAATCATAGAAGCCCCCACTCTTCCTAACCTCGATGTTGGTATTGACAGGGAGCTTGATTTGGCGGGTTATTGGGAGCCCATAGAGTATATAAGGAGAAGAAGAAAGAGGGTCTCTGAGGATGTGGGTGACAAGACCCCAAAGAAGAATAGGAAAAGAGAGAAAAGAGAGTGCAAGTGGGCAAGATTGGAAAGCTGCACTTTAATCACGACGTGCATCAATGGAGTCGCTTGGAGAGAGCTAGAGAGCAGTAGCTCCACCATGGCTCATCTAGAGCTTGCGAGTGGCAGGACCCTTCGGGTGTGCCACATTCAGCCCCGACAATTCCATAGGTCTTAGAGACGACCATTACTACTGAGGGGGAAGCCACACCCCTATTGATACACCATTGAGCGTGCTGGCCACCGCTAGCGCTGCTATTGCAGTGGAGGTACTCCTCCGCGGGATGATAAGAGCTCTAGTGCCAGCGTATGTTCCTTTCCTCTATTTTTACATTTCATTTTGGGATGCTATGCTTTTAAAAAAGGGAGGGTGTACTTGTATTTTTGGGTTTTTAATTCATTCGAGAATTTTTCTTGTTGTGTTTTTTTTCCCCTCGGGGCATGCTATCTAGTAGAACCAACATGTTTAAGATTTTATTTTTTGTGATTTTTCTTATTAATTAGAAAGTAGCTTAGGAGTACTCAGCCAATAAATTGCACTAGTTTTGGATTAGTAAAAATTGACCTTGTTTAAATTTTTTTTGACGATTAGATGTGCATCTATGATTGCAAGCATGATTGCTATGGATCTTTTTTATGTCATTTATTATATTAGAATGAATAGTTTTTATTAAGCCAGCATAAACTGGACAAGTAGAGTGAATGCACACATGTACAATGAGTGAGTAAGGTCTAATACTAGTTCAATATCAAGGTAGAGGATCCAAAACTTCTCGATTGGACTTACAGGTTTTAGATATTGTTAGGAAAGGATCATATGCCATTTTTGTTTAGCCAATTTTTAGCTTAAAATGACCCTACCAAAATTATATGATTTCCTTGATCCTGATATTGAGCTCAAGTAGACTATTCTTCTTTGATTAACCAATTAACCGATCCATTTTTATAATGAACCTGCTCTTGGCCCTTGTACCTCCTCTTTTTTGACATTGTGAACCTCAACATACGCAAAATTCCTAAGTTGACTTTAGGCTAGAGTATGGGTGCATAAATAGTGGGAAGGTGAAAAGGAATAGAAAAGAAAAAGGTGAAAAATGAGGTGCGGTGTGACTAAAGAAAAAGAAAAGAAAGGAAAATTAGAAGAAAAAAAAAAGAGAATGATGCATGATAAGTTTGAAGAAACACATCACACTCATACAAGTACATAAAAGGTGAAAAGGGAGAAAAAGTGGAAAGAAGAGAAAAGGGTGAAAAAGTAAGAAAAAGAAGCCACAAGTATGTAGTGCGAAGGAGGGGTTTAGTCACTCAAAAGATTTCATATATACCATACCAAGCCTAAAGCCTAAATTATAAGTCAAAGCAAGTCTTATAGTGATCCTAGCTCCACCATCTCGACAAACCAAAGCAGAAGAAACAAGGGCAAGCCTATGCATTCGATATGCAGTATTTGGAACTTTATTGTATGAGTGAAATTCATTCTTGTTCAATCCCATGTTTCATATTTTACTGTATTTGTGAGTGGGGAACTTCATTTTCTGTGAGGATACATGGTCTGTTTTTCATTATATTAATTTTCTGTTTAAAAAGAACTGGTGATGAATTAATTTTAATAGCTAGATGACATATCTTGGATCCCTGTTTACTATGTTTTTATGATTGCTTGAAGTACATGTGCTAATTCTGTTCAAAGGAAAGGGAATCAAAATATTTGAGTTTATAGTGCAAGTTTTGTTTGATATTGGTTGTAGTATCCTAGGTCTATTTTCTAGTTAAGCATCATGTTTAGTTTTTATTTTTTTTCATGAGGGCATGCAAAAGTATTAAGTTGAGGGTTTTGATGTGTTGTGAGTTTTACAAATATTTTCGAAGCTTAAAATAGAGAAAATAACATGAACTTAGGTATGTTTATATGGATATGAGGCACTTTGTTTTGATTTCAGGAATATAAGTGTTGGAGCAAAATGTAAAAGAAGCCTGGAAATGTAGAAAATTAACTAAGTATATGTCTCAGTATGAGCTGTATCTTGATTGTATGAGCCGTACTGAGAATTGCAGGTGAAAGTCAGAAGGCTGGAATATGAGGAAGGAAACATAGGACTCTCAATACAAGCCATACCAAGATGGTACATCCATAATCTGAGCGTAGAATTGTTCTGGCAGCCTGCACAAAGGTAGAGTCTGCATGGATGGACTCACGATTCGTAAAGCGCATCAACATACGACCCGTACAATGAAACGTGGTAAACTTTAGATATTCTTCAAGACTTGGAGGAACTTAAGACACCATAAATAGTAATGAAATATAGGAGGAAGGTACCAGCGTAGACCACAACTCTCGTTAAAAACTTTAAGATGTCAGAGTTCTAGGGCCAAACCACGAATGCATTGTGGCGACTTCGTAGGACTGTGGTATGAGTCGTACCCAGCCTGCCAACACTTAAGAAAAATCTGTAGCCAAGGATGTATGAGAAGCAGGTACGACCCATACAATCCGGCTACGGGTCGTAGGATCGGGCCGTACACAGCTGTCACTCATTTCTGGGAAAATTTCCCTGTTAGCTTTGGAAAAGGTTGGTACATATATGTATAAATAGCTTATATGTTTTATTTTAGTGAGAGAACATAGAATAAAAGTAGACATGTAAGAATATTCTTTGTGAATTTTTATCATGTTTTGAAGAGCAATTCTGTGGATCAAATTCTCTGATTTCATTTATTGTTCTGAGATAGTTGTTTGATATTCAAATCTTGTTTTCTTCAAATTACAGTTGTAAGTATTTAATTATGTGTTTGTTTATGAATGTAAATTATAATCTTACAACCATGTGTTAAAACCCCACAACTAGGGGTTGTGGGAACCATGATGGATTAACGAAATAGGGTTACAGAAAAGTGATTCAAAACTAATGCAAAAAAGCTTGTATTGTATTCTATTCATCTTTAAATTTTTCTTAATGATGTATAATGTTAGTACTTAAATAAATTCTTTACTTTCATGAACCTAGAGAAGTAGAGATTAGGAAAAGAGAACAAATAAAGCCTTGGTCTTTATGATCATTGTATTAACTTGGAGCTGTGGTTGTAGGATAGTTAAATTTGGAACATATTGATAATGGTCATTTTAATTGCTCATGAGACCTGTCCCGGTGATTGAGTATATTAATCCAATAACAAGGACGAACCACTCGTTTGGATGAATGTTAGGTTAGCGGTTCTACAAGTAAGCATTGGATTACTACGTGTGTATACCCCAAGTAGTTATGAACCTAAGGAACACTTAATTCAGTTGTTTGCAAATCTTGATATAAATCACAATTATAATCTTTGCTTTGATATTTTTCTTTAAAACCCCCCACCCGTAGATAACTCACCAAATCCGCCAATTTCACGATTAGTCTAGATCTTACCCTATTCCCGTGGGGTTCGACCCCAAACTCTTAGTTAGGTTCTCTTATTGACAACGTCTACTCATACTTTGTTAGAAGTGAGTTTGAGCGTTATAAGGTAAATTCACTCCAAGCCTTCTTCTTGGAATTCCTTGCATAACCATCATGTTTCACCCTCCACACTCTTCACAAATTCTACCATTTTCTCGAAGGTCTTACCTACTGATACCATCTGTAGGGCTAATTGCTGAAAGCCTACAATCACGCCCTTAACAAACTGCATGATTCTCTCCTCCTCAGTGTGTAATGTGCAGAGCATACCTGGATAGTGAGTGTAATCGAGCCTCATAGGCCGCAACTAAAGAGGTCCCCTACTGATGGTGGTGAACTCATCTCGCCTTCTGTCTCACAGGTACCAGGCATATATTTCTCTTGTAAAGTGGAGTAGAACTGAGCCCTGTGTCAGTAGTGGTGACCCTACTGGTTTGCACTCTAAGCAAATGCTCTCCACCAGAGCTTGGCATCTCCATCAAAGCATAAAGGTTGCAAATTCCACCCCATACTTTTCCACTACTCCAATTTTATGGAGCCTCTCATGGCAATCCATATGAACTATAGGAGTTCTCAGCCTCTATTTTGTAGAAGGTGGGTTTTTCATCTTTTTGAACCTCCAGAACAAGTCATGCTCATCCTTAGTCAAGATGGGTCAAACTACCAACCTCGTAAATATAACTCCGCTCCAAAATATCATCCATAAGGAAGAGCCACAATGACTGCATGAATTTCTACCCCGATTACTGCCTTGCTAGAGTTGCTGGTGTTATTTCGTTATCTATGAGGCTGCTCAGAAGATTTAGAACTCCGAGTTAAGACCTGGAGGGTTGCTAGAGAGGCCACAACCTCTCCCTACGTCAGTACTCGAATTCTCCACCACTCTTTTCTCGGATCTCGCTTAAAGGCGTTATGGATTTTGACTCTTCCCTGAGCAAGACCAGAGCACGTGGGCTCCCTTCCTCTTGTTCCAGCAGGCCTTCACCTGCAACCTCAACCTCATCCTCTCACTACGAGTTGCGGCTACTACTGCCGGCTTGGTATTTTCCTAGATTCCTCTTGTGCGTGTTCTCACCTTCTATTAGAGAAAGAAAGAAAGAAGCTGTTAGGTACCACTCTGATCACCAAATACCAATTGGAATTAAGTACTTAGCACAAAAAGGGGAGAGAGAAAGGAAGGAGCTTTCCTATATTCCTATAGCCTCTGCCGATAAGTAACGGACATCTCCCCACCCATCCGCAAGACTCTACTAGACTCCGTCCATATAATGAGATCAATGAACATAGGGCTTAATAACAACTTCATCATGATCAAAGTGATGCATTTACACTCACACTATCCCCCTCTTCAGTGGGTGAACCAATGAGTCCCAACTAATTACTCAATTTCCACAAAGAATACAAATAATCACATTCTAAAATAAATAGTGGTTAATAAATAAAAATTAAAGAAAATAATTGCCAAATTTTTCTGTCATATCCCCCAGAAACTAAAACTCATTTTACTTGAGGAAATCTACCTAGCATGGTCTAAGACGAAAAAATTAAGAAAACAACAAGTTCATATCTTAACGAAAGATAGGCTCTACGGTGAAATCATGGCACCACAAAATGTGGACGCACACCTTAGCTTTCTGCAGCTACTCTATAGATGGGGTTAAGATGAACTTCTGATCATGGTCTACACTTAGAAAAGAAGTAGAGTAGTATTAAAGACACAATATATTGGTAGGTATCATCGGTAGACCTTAGATAATAACGTATATACATGTGAAATAACAACATACAATTACTAAAACACATAATCATCAAATAGTACTCATTCTAGAATCAACCAGAGTAAGGTTTTGGCTTTCTTGCTCACTGGATTGGCCTCGCTGCAGTGGTACTTGCCATGGTCTCGCCATGGCGATAAGGGTACCATCGGCGCTGGGTACCGCATCGCGAAGCATTCTACTAACCTAACCACTTATGCTCTCCTTAACACCTCTAACAACTAGTTCATTAATTCCATGCCAGTTATACATAGCCGTAAATTCAATAGTTACGTACTGACCATATGCAATATACAATGGAATCCTTACAAACAATCCCTCAACTCATCACGGACTCACACACGACTTTAAAAGTAATGACAATTTATAATAAACACATCAACATTGGTAAAACATAAAAACAACACAAGCAAGGATTTCAATTTCATCAGGTTCTCATACTTTTCAAACCGATCTTTATTCCTCGAGGTTCTATATTGGTATCATAACGCTTGCGATGTGCCGGGCACGCTTGTCACATCACCATAATCACTAAAACAGAACATCACTGTACATACATTCTAGTGGGTCTTATTTCTTCCCTTTCAGTCATGACCTATAGGGGACCCTAGAAAACCATGTATTGTACTAGCATGATAGCCGCTCTCACTCATCTTCTCATCTACATGCTCCCCTCGAACACAAGCCACTTACCAAAACCATCAGCCGCATACTCCCCTTGGGCATGAGACACTCATTTTAGGATAAAACATAAGCATTCAGCACTTTCATTCTCATAAAACGGCTTGTTATCACTAAGTTAATTGATATGATTTTTGGAGGCCTCATCTTACCTCCTTCAACTTGATTATCTTTACAAATCATCGCTCACTTTCATGGAAATACAAAAGAACACATATAACATCTCAAAAACCCACTTCACACCATATAAGTAACGACATCAAATCAAGTTCACTTCATCAATTGAATTTAACATATGAATTATTAATAACAACTAGTGTCCGAAGACAAACCAATCACGTTATTATCTCCACACATATGTCATTATATAAAATCTAACGCTTCTAAAATTGTAATCTACCCTCAACTGGAGGATCTGAATTTCAATTACTCTATCGAGCCTTGCCTTACTCAATGCCTCAGAACGTCAAATCTATGAACATAGTCACAAGGGTGCTTCATTAATAACACTTCAATTAAGTGTCTTAGGAAATTCAAACCCACCAAATTTTACCCAGTATTTTCTGTCTAATTCCATGCTCCAAGATTAAATTATCAAAACCCAACCCTTCTACTTCAATTAGCCCTAGTTTCTACCATCCTAGGTTCTTTGCTTAAAATTTATCATTAGAGGTCCTACATGATACGATGGTGTTAGGGAATCAAAAGTAGAAGGAATAAGCCATGACTCTTACCTTGGGAAGAAGAATTTCTTTGCTCTTGGGAAAATCGCCTTTAGCTTCTAAAAGTTTATGCCTTAAAGTAATGGGGTAAAACCCTCGAAATTCCACTTAAACCCCACTTACCGCCTCCCCGTCGTCCGTCGCAATGTAGCCTCACATTTCCATTGCAATGGACCTTCTATGGTGGTCAGGAGACCGCCATGGTATATCCAATGGTTACTCCCCCTGATCATCATGGCGGGCCTCCAACCGCAGTAATGGTTTCGCTGCAGTGGTTTTCCCCACGCCATACCCGCAGGTCCCATTCCTTGCACATAGACTCTGCCCATCAACATCAAGTTTAACTTACACCTACCCAACACCTTTCTACAACACCTGGGTGAACAGAGGGTGTTTTGGACTTCATTTCCCCGTATCGACGGATGGATCATTATAATAATGTATACAAAACTAAAAATAAACAAAACTAGTACACGAATCCTAAATGAAAGTAGCATAGCATGATTTCACAGAAATCTAGCCCCCATAACATCTGTCGATTTGAGCCTCTACAAGTACTTATAGCATATTGTAAGAAGGGATCCCAGGCGAAGGAACGTTAATACGAATGAAATATACTGGTATGTAAGTCCTGAGTTGTAAAAACAAAAGATAACAATGATAACTAAGCCATACATGAGGAATAATAACAACCTGGAACTCTGAAAACCGACACTAGACAACAATGTTATATTGAAGTGCAAATATAATATGTAATGCACAAGAAACATTATAACTGTAATACCGATGAACAACCGGGTCATTAAGTCCATATAAAGCCCGGCCCAAACCTGGTGTACCACCTGGGCATCATCCATATAAAGTCCTTCCAGCCGGTATACCACACTGGGCATCACCTATAGGTAAACACCTCGGTGGGAAGAGCATCTGGGGGTAGGTCAATAGTTTCAATCATAAATCATAAATGGTTTCCTCATAGGTCTTACACTAAGTCATTCTATCACATATGGTATAACAATGATAAATTCTGAGTTTGTGGCCTAGATAAGCCTCTCTTTTTGTACACACAACTGCAAGTTCGCATAAATAACATGTAAGTTTGCAATAGCAATTAGATACACATATTCAAATACTTATACAATTCATAAAAAGATGCAAATGACACAAGAATTTCAATTGGATTCATAGACCACGTTCTAAGAGTATTAGTACTTGAAAACTCGATAACCTATCCTCAGCTTAATGGAGAAGGACAATGAAATCTCCCCATGGCCTGGAGTACCTCATAACATGTACAAATGATGGTAGACTACAAAATTAAGTCATTCTTATTGAAATAGCCTCATTTTCCCTTTACAAGACTTTGACATTGCTTCCTTAGTTTAGATTCATTCACGTATCATCGCCTCAAGCCCTTTACCATTTTCATTTAGAAGCTTGAATTTAAAGACATTTAACATCACATATACCTAACATACCATAAAGGACCAGCTCATGGTTCTATGATAAGGGGCTTCATTTTAAATTTCCAACTACGACAATAATTATAAATAATGAGTCTTTCACTTCACATTTGATTGTTCCAAACATTTTTTACCCCTTCAAACTCAATGCCCAGTCTTTTTAAACCTTTGGAAAGAATTAAATATAACCCAATATGAGTTCAAAAATTTAGGAATATTGGCCCTTACAGTAGTAAAAAATTGTGCTTGAAAAATAAGGACAATGACGCCTTTAGATACCTTGTTTTGACGTGTTTCTTTAGCCAATTTTTCCTCCAATCAACCAATTCTTTGCCCTCTTAATATTTCAAGTTACAACTATAAAGAAAGGCTGTTTAATACATGTTTTAAACGAAAATTTCACACCAATGGCCTCCACAACACAACCAAACATTTTTTTCTAGCATGTTTCCATAACTTTTAAGGGAAAATGAAAGGGAGAACTTACTTAGATTTTATTTTGATAGATCCCCACCATAAAAGGAGTGTATTTCCAGGCCCAAACACAGATGAACCCACCTCCAAAACAAGCAGCAACTTCACACAAAAATACCCCAAAAACGTCACCTTAGTATTGCCTTCAATATCTAGCTTTTGTAAAATGCAAGTTTAATAGCTAGAAATGCTTACCCTCTTCTTGCCTTCAACTCCTACTAAGATGGAGTATGTTTTCGCTTAATATCCCAAACGCAGCAGCTTCACTACCAAAACACAGTAGTAACCTTCAGCAGAAACACATAAAAAAGGCAGCATAGTTTAGCTTCCAATCTTCCGAATTCGTACAAGTTAACAACGTAGAACTTTTACCTCAACTTTGGTAGTTTCCTCAAGACAATATGGGAGGAATTTCCCCCAAACCTCCTGCTACCGTAAATATGTCTAACTTGCAGAAAGTTCACTTCATCAAAGTTCTAGAAACAACAATACACCCAAGAAACACACACAACTAACAACTCAATACAACAACTTTTCTCCAAATTTTACCAAAACTCAAAGAAATCAAAGGTAAGATTACTTACCTTAAATTGAAGTGGATATTCACCAGATAGGAGTGTCTTCCTCCCTTCTTTTTATGCCCAGAAACAGACTCAAAATACGTAAAGAATAGAACAAAGTAATCCAAAGTGGAAACAGTCTTAGATGTTTCACGGACTTCTTCCCACACATTTGTCTTGATATTCCAAGGTATTTCAATGGCTTGATTGCCTTCACCTTTGCTGGAAAATGGAGAGGAAATAAGTGGTTTAAGAAAGCTTCTCCGCTTGGTTGTGTTTAAAATGAATTGCGTCATGTGACTTGGAAATATATAAGAAGTGGAGGCAACGGCCAGTAAAATATGCAAAACATTTTATTCCAAACACTGATTGACGTGTGGTTTGATGTTCTCACTCACTTAGACTCTTAAATACTTTAATTTAATAGGTCATAGGTCTTCTAACTTATTAGATATTGGGAGATATGATCGTCCTGTTGTGTTCACATTTGAGTCTTACTAAAAATATTTTCTCATAATAAACTGTGAATTCAATTTTAACAAGATCCCTTTTGAGTAAGAAAAAACTTCACCAACTCATCACCACCATATATCCATTCATGATTTAATCACCCATTTAAAATTTTATTCTCCCAACACTTTAAACGTCAAAAAAATTTGAAGTGTAATATTAAAAAGCCTCAAAGGTAAATTTAGTTCTAGGATTAAAATCCATCAAACTCTATAAGGTATAACACTATCTCAAACTCATTATGTTAAAATGGTGCTTTGAAAAATTCAAATATTCTGAGTTCAAAGTTGCAAAGACTTAATACATAAATCTTGCCCTTACAAAAATAAACCAAGGTCAAAACAAGTGCCAGGTAGGGAAGTTTAATGTATATTATGAATTGTACATGACCATGTATAGCATCTGAAACAAGTAAATTGAGTCATTACACAAGTAATCCTAATTAAATTCATTGAATAGCCACAAAACGGATATTTAGGTGGTAGAGGAGTAGTGTCTTGAAAACTATCTGATTTAGACAAAGCAGGTGAAGAAGCAGAATGGCTGCACTTGTAGAAGTATATTTCTTTTGGACTAATCGCAGCTCCTATGCGCATACATTGTGATAGTCAAGCTTCAGCCAGGAAGGGATAGAAATGTCATGTATAACGAAAAGTTACTGTCTCATATGATGTAAGGATATTATACCTCATTAGACAGTTACTCTCTAGTGAAATCATCAAGCAATTGATTATGCAGCACTAAGAAAATAATGTGTTGGATCCACTTACAAAAGGCCTGACTTTATAGGTAGTTGATAACCATCAAAGGGAACGAGATTATCTAAAAACACATCATCATAATGGTAACGATCTGTGATAACTAGAGATACCAACCTAGGCTCAAAGAGATCAAATAAAGTTAAGTGAATGATGGTTCAACATTGTCACTAAAATTCAATCCATTCTCATGATAAGACAACATTCAGAAGTAAGGAAAAAGTATTATGTCCTTTTAATGGTTTGTAAGTTTGACATGAAATGATCAAATAATGTATTCATAGGTTACACGCTTAGGAATCAACTATGTGATGCGTGAAGTTGTCACGACCCAAATGGCTGTGATTGGCACCATCACTAACCCTCTGCGGCAAACCAACAAATTCCGATACTACCCCCACAATCAAAATATTCATGAAAAAGGAACCAACTATTTTGAAAACATAATTTCCGATCATTACACTACGCGTACTAAAACCAAATTACCAATTTCCTAGGACCTGATTGTCATTGCACCCGATGTTTATTTTTACAAGATAAGGAACTAAAACTAAAAATGAAATAAAATGTTCGAATGTCTGAAAGAAGGACATCAAAAAGGGAGGAGTGATCTGCGTCCTCATCTTCTTACCTTCTTGATCCACAAAAGCTGTTGGTTCACAGGTGAGGGCGAGAAGAGCTGTCAGGCCTGAACTCTGCACTAAGAAAAGAATGTAGAGGTAGGGTCAGTACATGACAGAGTACTGGTACATCATCAGCCTACCTTACATACACAACATATAAGTACAACAATAGAGATATAACATATGTCCTCAACTTGAAGCGTAATTGCCAATCCATATAATGAACACTAGTTTTACCAGGAATCAGCTGGCCTATTCACTGGATTAGGCCTCTCGCTGCAGCAGTCCCTTTTCTGCCCAGCGGTCTCGCTGCAGCGGAAATGGTTCTACTGCAGCCGCACTACAGCGCAGCCTGACAGCTACCCATTCCCCACCCTATTTATCAAATGTAATTTCAATAAAATAAATAGTGAAATTTCACATACTCCATGAATCCATCAACGATCATAAATAACAAAAAGCACAATAGCTATTAAGAGTTACAAATCCTCGCTATTCTCAATAGACAACTATCACAACGCCATGTTCATTGTTATCTATTTGCATCATATCCACAATAATTAACGCCATGTTCATTGTTATCTATTTGCATCATATCCACAATAATTTAGCATGTTCTTATAATATGTTCACATCCACCTCATGAACATAAATGAATTACAAACAATAAGAAAATAACACAAATTTAAGAGTAATATGACGGCAATGCTTCGCCATCTCCCCTTAACACTAACCATACCGACCATGTACTCACATGCTAGTGGGTTTATTTATGCCCAACCAATCATGACCTGCAGGGGACTAGAAATCCACATAATAAAGTGCCGGCTTGGCACCCGCTCCCACTCACATGCTGCCTGAATGCTCCCATCGGACAATGCATCCACTAAAAATATCATTATTCGTCAACCGAATACTCCCTTGGGTTCGAGCCTCTTATTTTAAAAGATATTAAGATCTTTCATTCATCATTGTCATAAAGCATGCCAAGTGCATCATTGCATCATACAGAAAGTTACAATCTACCTCTCAAATCAGCCATCATCAATTAACCATTCATCACAGGTAATTACATTAGCACATATAAAAAATTATTTAACAAGTTGTTAAAATTCCATATCACATCTTAGTACATTCATAAGATAGATTAACAACAATAGACTCACATATCATATAAACATTCGAAGACCAATCATATATCAACATTGCACACCACACATGCCATTATATAGGTCTATCCCTATAAATCTTAACCTACCTCGATTTGGAAGGTAACAATTTAATTACTCCATGGGAGCCTTTCCTTTCTTCAAAGCTTTGAAATACGTGAAATCTACAATACAAGAGTAATTCATTAATTACCCTTGAATTTAAAGGCTAAAAGATCAAAACCTCCCATTTGGGTTGTTTTTCGAAATTAAAAACCCCAATTCATCTACTTCTTGTGACCTATAATCCCTATGTAAATCTCTTATTCCTAACCCATAATTCTAAGGGAATGATCAACATAATTCAACATCACCCAAATCATCCCACTATTCCATCCCTAGTTTAACAACCTAGGTAGTTCTTCCTCTACAAAACTTTCACAATTAGAGGCCTACAAGGATTCTAGGATCAAAATCACTTACATTTGAGATAGAGATTCGAAAATCTTACCTTGGGTGAAGGGATTACTACTCTGGAAGGTTTTTCCATCCTCTTAGACTCTAATCGCATTTTGGGAAATAATAGGTGAAAAAAAAAAAAACCCTGTAATTTCCACTTAAACCCACTTTCGATTCCCGTCGTCCCGTAATGCCCCGGAAACTCATAAACTAATTCTCGGGACTTAAATCAAGAAATCTAGAAAAGCTACAAAAAGCTTCAGGATGACCCACCTAACAAGTCACAAGTGACTCACGACTCGTCAGGTGAGACGTGAGAAGGAGGCTTAATAATTTAAAGAGTGGAGGTAGTGTACCCAATGAGACTTCACTTGTCATGGTCACGACCATGACCCGTTAGGTCACTCATGTGTCCAGTTCCTCGAGTTAGGAATACTTTTGTTGACTTAAAGGTATTTGATGGAAGGAGGCAACGAGTAGTGGTCCCCAATAACCACTCTTTACGTCTCCCCGTTACCATCCTTATTGAGTTTATAGCTAGTGTACCTGACGGGAGTGACCACGAGTCATGGTCAATCACCACGACCCATTAGGGGCACCGCGCTTTCCCAACGAATTTCTAAGGGCTAATTTGTAATTTCTTTATCTCCAAAGCTTTAAACTACGTCGTTTTAGTAATACTTTCAGATTACCCTTTAGTGGGGAGAAATGGGTTCATTCCTTATTCCCCACTCAATGATTATTATTCATATGATCTTCATTAGTTCCTTTGGCAATTGTATTTATTCTTGCCATATTGATTCACAACCCTAAATTTTCAAGTAAAATTATTAAGTGTATTAAATTTTAATCGTTTTTGCAAAGTATGTTTTGGACTGAATATCCTAGTTACGTATTATATATATATATATATATATATATATATATATATATATATATATACATACATATATCTGTGTGTGTGTGAGAGAAATTACTCCATTGATGAGAATGATTTTAGCCTTTGTTGATGAGACCCCTTTAAATTCCCTAAATCTCGTTATATTATGAAAATCCAGTGTTGTTGGAATGAGTTGTGTTCTCTATTAGTTGCTTAGTAGTTTAGTTTAGTTAGAACTTTGGAACCTGTTCAGCACTATTCAAACAAAGAGCAATTCAATCGCCTGACTCCAGTCTTTTCCGAGCTGTTAGTGGTGCCTCCCAGTTATCAGAATCTGACTTAGAATCTAGTTTTGGTCACTAGGTGGTCATGAAATTTTAGATATATAGCTTTGACCAACCCCGTGACTCCCAACCATTTAATAGTTTGTTCTTAGACGGTTACAACGCTTCCCGCATTAGCAGCTGTGACCAGTCTTGAACCCAGTTTAAGAATTTGGTCTGATAAGGCTCTCAGGGTACTTTAAATTTTATGTACATGTAGTCTTAGACCCTAGTTTTTATCTAATGCCTTAGCCGTTCGTAATAGGTTTCCTATGGGGAGTAGGACTTAGCACCGAGCGGGCCGGGTTCCAAGGCACCCAGGTTCCTAGAACTACGTTGCCACGGTAGGTTACAGTATTACTTGGCCTGATTGGCCCAGATTTTGTGATCACCTAGTTCATACCTTTCTACCCCCGGCAAGGTATACTGGGTCCTACGGGTGTGGTGTATACATCGGAGTCCACGCTTAGCTCACGTGGTTGTATGTCTGATAGAGACTCTCCCACTAGTCAGTTTAGTTCAGTCTAAGTTTTGACAGTTCAGCTCAGTTTAGATCAGTTTATGTGGTCTCTCATACCAAGATTTTGTACTTAGGTCATGTTTATGACCATTAGTCGTGTGGTCTTTATTGACCATGTTAGCTATATTCCAGTTGCTGTATCAGTTTTCAGTATTTTCAGTTTGTCATTTCAGTTCAGTTACTAGTTCTTTCATACTATTTAATCTCTCACTTTACTCAATACATTCAGCAATCAAGCATACTTTTTATGCTATATCGTTTCACATACAAACTCATGGTGTTCTCGCACCCAACACCATTAGCCAATTTTGGTTCAAATATCCTTATCAGTGGTAGAAGTGTGAGTCCTCATATTCTGAGGGCATTATTTCATTCATTTCGCTTTCTTATTATTTTCTCGTTAAGACATAGAGTTAGCCGGGAGCTTGTCCCAATAAATCTTCTTTTAGATGGCTCTCAGACCAGACCGTATTTTAGACTTTTAGATATTTAAAATCTCTATGTTTAGTCTTTTTTCATAAATGTTATGTATTATTTCAAATTTCTCACAGTATGTTTACTCGTAATACATGTATAATAGACCAAGGTCACTGGGTGTCACTTCTAGACTTCAACTACCATGTTACGTCCAGGTATAGGCTTGGGTCACGAAAAACTTAGTATCAGAACACTAGGTTCAGAGTATCCTCGGAAAGTCTTAAAGCCACATCTAGTATAATCGCTTACGGGTGTAAAGCGTATACACTTATGACGCAGGAGGCTATGAGATGTTATTAGGAAAACTCTTTGTTCATACTCTTTATCGTGCATTAAACTTCAATTCCAGAAATGCCCTTCTAATTTGTGCTATGTTTCATTTCAGTGAACCATGCCTTCCGCATTTTATAATGAAGAAGGGATTTGAATAATGTACCTCGCTCTCACTAGCCTCTACAAATTTCCTGGGCATATTCGGTGTCTATCGCTGAATTCAGGGCAGCCATTCAACTGTTGGCCTAAACATTCACCAACCAGGTTAAAAACAACAAGTGGTGCCTATAAACACCAATAGGTCTGCAGCAACACGAGGGTGCGTACTTCACCCGATGAACCCTCCGAGATTTTCATGGAACAAGGTGGGAGAGGACCCCACAAGTGTTTGTGATTGAAATTAGAAAAATCACCAAAATTATGGGTGCCAGTCTCGAGAGTGCTAACTGGGCTTCCTACCACCAAAGGGGCGCTGTCCTGCACACCCAAAGTGAGAAGGGCGCCGCCAGGATGAGGACCAGTGGAGGGGAAGAATTTCACACAACTTGGACAAATTCTTTTCTCGGGAGTTGAGGGAGGCGAAGATGGAAGAGTTTTTAAACTTAAGACAGGGCAACAAAACAGTGAAGGAGTATGCCTCCGAGTTTGGACAGGCCGGCCTAAGCATGCTCCAGATGTGGTGGTAGCCAAGATAAGGGCTCCATGTTGAAATTTTTAAATGGAGGTCAAATATGGTCCTCAAGGAGTGCACTTCTGATGCTGACACAGTCCATGAGGACTGTGATGCTTATTAAGGACATGGACTTTTCTAGCTTGATTGTCTATGCCCAAAGCAGATTAAGGATTAAAGACAGAAGGATATGGAGCGTAAGTAACAAATGGCAAGGACCGGAGTAGTTAGATTTCAGCCATCAAAGGCATCTCTAGCAGTGGTAGACGCCCACAGCAGCAGTAGCAACAACAGCAGCAAAGAATCCCAACACCCAGTTTGCCAGCACCCCAACCTTTCGTCCCGCCAGGATCGGAGGGTGGATCATCTGGCACCCGCCCGACTACAAAAGATCGAATACAAATTTCACTCTTTCCCAAGCATGGTAGGAACCACTAGGAGAATGCCTTCAGGACGAGAGGGTTGTTTCGGGTGTGGAGGCTTGGACACCGGCCAAGGGAGTGCCCGTCAGCAGGACGAGGGAGATCACAATTCATCACGCACCAACTGCTGACCAGCTTAGTAGGCCAACACATCATCTACAAGATGGCGGTCAACGCAAAGTCGTTTCTATGCTCCATCTTCCCGTCGATCATGAAAGCTCACCTGACATAGTTATTGGTATGTTATGTCTCTTCCATCAAGACGGGTATTCTTCTTAGATCCACGCCAGAGCCACACTTTCAGTTCATGACCAGAGCATAGCAGCCTGGGCCTCAAAATCGCCCGTGAGGTCCTCTCGTAATCATTTTCATTTCCACCCCCAATATAGGCCGGGCAGAAGCCAGCTTGTATGTCTAGAAACTGCCCAGTCTCAGCCTTTAATAAAGTTTATTTCAGCTGAGACTTTGTCGAGTTAGACATGGTCGACGTCAACCGTATTCTCGGATGGATTGTTGGCACCATGCCATGCCTACTGATTGCAAAACTAGGAGTTGTCAAGTTTCATTTTCCCCAATGAGTCAGTGTTGTGAATGGATTTGGAAGGTTCAGCACCTAAGGGTAGGTTTATTTCCTACCTTAAGGCCCAGAAACTCATCTCCAAAGGATTTATATATCATCTGGTTCGGGCCAAGGATTCCAAATTTGAGACCCCAACCATCCAGCTTCAGTTCCAAAAGAGGTCATTGAGTTCCCGTGATGTTTTTCCCCGAGGATCCTCCCTTGAGTTCCTTGAACAGAAAAATAGACTTAATAGATCTCCTCCTGGTGAGATACTCAGCCTATCTCCTCCCAGATACTTAAGCCTATCTCCATCCCTCCTATAGAATGGCTCCGGTCTTGAGCTTAAGGAGTTGGAAGGAGAAGCAAGGGACCTTCTTGACAAGGGTTTTACTTGCACCCAACATCTCCTCTCGGGGTGCCCTGAGCTGTTAGTTCCGTGCATAGCAGTGATGGTACCTCGTAATACACAGATTATCGTTAGTTGAAAAGGTCACAATTAACAACAAGTACCCTCTACCCAGAATTGACGATCTTTTAGACCAACTTCAAGAAGCCAGTTGTTTCTCCAAGATCGAGCTCGTGTTAGGCAGCCATCAACTAAGGGTCGAGAGTGTGACATACCGAAACAACATTTAGAACTCGGTATGGTCACTACGAATTTGTGGTAATGTCCTTTGGGATAACAAACACCCCAGCAGCCTTCATGGAATTAATGAACAGAATCTTCACAGGTTCGGATATGCTTGTCATCGTATTTATGGATGACATCTAAAGATACCTTAAATGAGAAAGAGCATTCCAACCACCTAAGATTAGCATTACATACATTCAGGGACCGCTAGTTATTTGCCATGTTCAGCAAGTGTGAATTTTGGTTAAAGTTTGTGAATTTCTTAAGTCATGTGGTCTCGGGTGAAGGAACAAGGCAGACCCTCATAAGAGGCAGCTGGAAGGATTGGCCCAGATCTACCTCTCCAACCGAAATCAGGAGTTTACTGGGCTTAGCTTATTACCGACAGTTTGTGGAAGGCTTCTCCTCCATTGCATCTCCTCCAACTAAGTTAACATAGAAGAAGGTGAAATTTCAGTATGGACGAGTGTGAGAAGAGTTTCCAGATTTGAAGACTCGACTCACTTATGCTCCGCCTTTGACCTTTAAGTGAAGGAACTTATGATTGGTTGTTTATTGTAAGGCTTCTAGGGTTGGACTCGGCTGCGTTCTGATACAATGGGGCAAAGTGATAGCTACAGTTTCTTCAAACAACTCTTTACGTTCATGAGAAGAATTATCCAACTCATGACTTGGAGGGCAGAGGTCGATTTGAGCTAAAAATATGGAGGCATTACTTATATGGAGCTCATAGATGTATTTACGTTTTTTATAAGAGTCTTCAGTATGTGCTGAGTTAGAAGGATCTAAATCTGCGCCAGAGAAGGTGGTTGGAAATTTGTCCATATCCCCCTTTCTTTTTGTTTTGACATTAGGATCTCGTTGTGATGTCATTCCTTTTTATTTTTCTTTCATTTATAATGGAACCATTGAATTCATTAGATACCGATTCCTATCTTGAAAACGTGTTTTCTCCTTTTTTGCTAAAAGACTATGACATAAGTGTACTGTATCACCCGGGCAAAGACAATGTGGTGGCTGATGCCCTAAGCAGACGGTCTATGGGGAGTGTGACTCATATTAAGGAAAACAAAAAGGAGTTAGCAAGGGATGTTCAAGACTGCACTAGCCCGGTTAGGGGTGCAGTTGCTGATTCAATGGAAGGTGGTGTGGTAATGCAAAGCGGGTCAGATTCATCCTTAGTAGTTGAAGTTTAGCGCTGCAAAGAGTGAAGATGTAGTCATACTTAAACTTAAAGAAACAGTTCTCAGAAATGAGGTTGAGGCTTTCTCCAAAGGGGAGATGGTGTACTCCAATTACTGTGGAAGATCGTGTGTACTGGATGCTGGTGAGTTGAGGCACGATACCGGCTGAGGCACACAATCTGAGATACACCATTCACCCTGGTGCTACCAAAATGTACCGCAACTTGCGGGATATTTACTGGTGGAACGACATGAAAAGAGACATTGCTGAATTTGTAGCCAAGTGCCCAAACTCGCGCAAGTCAAGGTAGAGCATAAAAGACCAGGAGGCATTACCCAAGATATCAAGATACCCACGTAGAAGTTGGAATAAGTGAATATGAATTTGGCCATGTCTACCTTGGACTCTCCGACAGCATGACTCAATCTGGGTGACAGTAGACCGAATGACTAAGTTATCTCATTTCCTCCCTTTGGCTAAAACAACAGACTAACCGAGGACTATGCCAACTTTTACATCCGCATATTGCCATCCACATGCTGGGCCATCACTGATGAAATGCACCACCTCAAACTTCTGGAAGTCCTTTCAGAAGGGGACTACATCACAGGTCCGGTCAAACTCAGCACCACTTTTCATCCACAAATCGATGGGCAAGAGGAGTAGACCATTCATACCCTAGAAGATATGCTAAGAGCATGCGCGATCGTTTTAATGGTCTTGGATGACCATTTTCCTCTGTCGAGTTTGCGTAAAACAACAATTACCATTCTAGTGTCAAGATGGCCCCATTTGAAGCATTGTGGCGGTAGAAGGTGTAGATCTCCTAAAGGTTGGTTCGAGGTTGAGAAGCTACTCTGATAGGGCCAAACTCGTTCACGAGCCAATGCATAAAGTTCAGCTCATCCGAGAAAGGTTGAAAAATGCTTAGAGCCGTCAGAAATCTAATGCCAATGTGCGAAGAAGCAGAGTTGAGTCGGTGGAAGTTGATGAGTGGGTATAGCTGGAAAATTTCGCCCATGAAAGGGGTGATGAGGTTTGGCAAGAAAGGAAAGCTCAACCCCAGATATGTGGGACCGTATAGAATTTTGAGGTGTATCGGCAATATAGCCTATGAGTTAGAGTTACCTTCAGAACTAGTAGTTGCGCACCCAGTTTTCCATGTGTCACTTTTGAAGAAGTGCATCGGAGATCCAATCTCAATTGTGCCATTGGACAAAGGTAGAATAAAAGATAGTCTCTCATATAAGGAAGTACAAGTCCAGATCTCAATCGTCAGGTGCGTAAGATGAGGGACAAAGGGAAATAGCTTCAGTCAAAGTTTATGGAGAAATCATGCAGGTTGAGGGAGCTACGTGGGAGGCTGAAGCAGATAAGATAGCCAAATACCCACACTTGCTTCTCAATGCTTAGCACAGCTTGAGATAGTAGTTTTGACCCCTATAGAACTAAATTTAGTTTTCATGACTCAGTTCAGATGTTAAAATTCCTTATACATTTTTGGAATGTATGTATCAAAGGTAAATTCAGTTTAGTTATGTATTTTGAAACAGAGGTAGTCATTTCGGCAGTTTTGGAGTTAAAATGAGCAAAGATTTGGAAAGTTTGGTTGCTATTTTTCTGCTTCCTATATGTTTTCTAACATTCGAGGATGAATTTTTACAAGGGGAAAGAGTTATAATGCCCCGGAAACTCAAAATCTAATTCCGGGACTTAAATCAGAAATCTGGAAAGGCTGCAGAAAAGCTTCAGACGACCCACCTAACTAGTTGTTAAGTGACCTCATGACCTACCGATGAGCCGTGAGAAGGAGGCTTAATAATTTAAAGAAGGGAGACGGTGTACCCAATGAGGGACTTCACAAGTCGTGGTCACTGACCACGACCTGTTAGGTCACTTGTGGCCAGGCCTGGAGTTAGGAATACTTTTGTTGATCAGTGTGCTCACGGGGTGGAGGCAATGAGTCGTGGTCCCCGCAAAGACCAAGTATGTCCCTCAAGCAGCATGCCTTATTGGAGTTTATAGCCAGTGTACTCTGGCGGGAGTGACTAAGTGAGTCGTGGTCAGCTACCATGACCTGTTAGGTCACCCATTAGGGGGACACCTGGCAGTTTTCCGAGCGAATTTTTAAGGGGTCATTGTAATTCTCTTCTCCCATGCTTTAAACTACATCTTTTTAGTAATAATTTCAGACGCTTTAGTGGGGGAGAAATGGTTCATTCCTCGTTCCCCCACTCTCAGTTCTCAGAAACATCAAAAGTTCTCCTCTCAAGAACCCTCCAAGCAAGACTAGGGCTTCTCATCTCTTGCAGCAGTTTAAGCTTCTCCTCCGAAGGATTTTAGTCAGGTATGTGGGGAATTCAACAAGGAATTGTCCTTCCCTTGTGTCCCCCAAAACCCTTCCATAAATCCCATATCAGTTTAGCCCTAAGTTTTTCGAATATGACAAATTTTCAAGGTATCATTAGTTTCAATTGGGATAATATCAATGCTTATTATTCATATGATCTTCTATCAGTTCATAAGTAAATTGTTATTCTTGTTTCCAAGATGATTCACAACCCTAAAATTTTCGAGTAAAGATTATTGCATAATAAAATCTGCCTATTTTGCAAATTATGTTTTGAAATGTATATCCTAGTTTCATATTATATATATATATATGTGTGTGAAATAGTTGTGAGAGAGAGAGAAATTACTCCATTGATGAGAATGATTTTAGCCCCGTTGGATGAGACCTCTTTAAATTCTCAAAATCTCAAGTATATTTTGGAAAAATCCAGTTTTGTTTTAATTAGTTGTGTTCTTTAACCACTTAGTAGTTTAGTTCAGTTAGAACGTGAACCTCTACAACACTATTCAGAAAGTGTCAACTGATCAGTTTGACCTACTCTTTTCCCAAGGTGCCGTGGTTCCCCTCCTTACATTATTAGAATCAGATTTAGAATCTAGTTTTGGTCCATTAGACAGTCATGACATTTTAGAATATAGCTCTGAAACAGCCTCAGACCCTAGTTCAGTTTACAGTTTGTTCTTACACAGTTACGACGCTTCCAACATAAGCTGCATCAGCCAGAACTCAATTTAAGAATTTGTTCTGATAAGGCTCTTGTGGTACTTTAGTTATATGTCTAGTCTTGGAACCCAGTTTTGAGCAATCAACTTAGCAGTTTAGAATAGGTTTCCAATGCGAGTAGGGGACTTAGCACCGGAGCGGGTCGGGGTTCCAACGCACCCAAGTTCCTGCAAAACTATGTTGCCGCGTAGGTTATAGTAATATTTCCCGCCCATTGGCCCTAGACTTTTGTGATCACCTGTCTATGCCTTTATACACTTGCAAGGTATATTGGGTCCTGCCAATGGGGTGTATACATCGGTCTCCGCGTCTCCACACGCCGAGGTATGTCGGTTGGAGACTCTCCCACTAGCCGCCTCAGTTCGCCTCAATTTTGAGCGCTCGATCAGTTCAGTGTAGTCTCTCAGACTCAGTATTTCAAACTTAGGGCATGTTTATGACCATCAGCCAGGGTCTTTATTGGACTATGCTGGCTATATTCCAAACTTGTATTAGTTTTCGCATTTTAAGTTGGTAATTTCATTTCATTTTAGTTTAGTTACTAGTTCTTTCATACAATTTATATCTCTCACTTCATCAGCATATTCAAAGTACTGATGCATAATTTTACATTGTATCGTTTCATGATACAGCTGCAGGTTCTCAGACCCAACGCCGTTAGTCGATTTTGTGAGCCTGGATCTTCCTATCACATCTCAAAGAAGAGAGTCCACATATTTCGAGGGAGTTATTTCATTCATTTCAGCTCTTTTATTATTTTCAACATGACATAGAGTTAGCCAGCTTGTCCTAGTAACTCCTCTATTAGATGCTTTCAGATTCAGACTTGATTTCAGACTTTCAAACATTTAAAATCTCTATGTTCGCCTCTTAATTTTTCATAAATGTTATTATGTATTATTTTAAATTTCAACCGTGCATCTTTACTAAGAATACTAGTATATGATATACCAAGGGTTGACTTGGGGTCATTTGTGACTTGGCACTGTAGCCATGTCCAGGGTGTAGGCTCAAGTCGTGGACACGCCCGGCCGCGCTGGAAGAGTCTTCACCGCAATGACCTGCATAATGATCATAGGGCCGCCGTAGTATTCAAATGGTTACTCCTCAATTTCACCATAGATTTCATTTTTGACGAGCCCAAGGAGTGCAATCTGCACCTAATTCGGGGGAACTCTGATCGCTACCACGGTCTTGCTGCAGCGGAAATCCCACCGTTGTAGCGTCCCCTGGACTAGAAGCTCTCTAAAATGCACAATTCTATACTTAGTTTATTTCATAACCCCGTATCTCATCCTTAGTCAGATTTCTGTGTTCTATTCCCTTAACCATCCCATAACAATGTCTGAGTCATTACATCATATACCAACCAAAATACCATTCATCCTCGAACGATTTATACAAAAGTAGGAAGAATACGTAGTAGATTTTGTAAGAAACTGCGGCTACTTGACCTGCATATTAGCCTCAGTCTCCCAAGTGGCTTCTTCGACCGAACGGTTCTTCCACTGGACTTTTACTATCGGAATCTCCTTGGACCTCAACTTCTGAACCTCTCTAGCCAATATCACTACAGATTCCTCCTCATATGATAGATTTTCATCCAGCAACACAGAGTCCCACTTGATGATATATGTTCCATTCGCGTGGTACTTTTTCAACATGGACACATAAAATGTTGGATGAAATCCCGACAATCCTAGTGCCAATGGCAGCTCATTAGCCACTTCCTCCATATGTCGGAGTATTTCAAATGTCTCAATATACCTCAAGCTGAGCTTGCCCCGCTCTCCCAACCTCATCACCCCTTTCATGGGGGATACCTTTAGCAGTACTTTCTCCCCTTCCATGAACTCCATGTCCCTTACCTTATTGTCTGTGTATTCCTTCTGCCTACTCTGGGAAGCCACTAGACGGTCCTGGATTATTCAAACCTTTTCCAAGGACTCCTTTAACATATTCGTCCCCCAAGGTCTCACCTCAAATTCATCAAACCACCCAATTGGAGACCTGCACTTTCTCCCATACAAGGCTTCAAAAGGTCCCATACCAATGCTCGAGTGGTAGCTATTGTTATAGGCGAACTCTGTTGAAGGTAAGAACTTGTCCCAATGACCCTCTAAGTCTATCATATACACCGAAGCATGTCCTCCAACACTTCAATAGCTTGCTCCGATTGCCCGTCTGTCTAAGGATGAAAGGTTGTGCTCAAGTCCAACCTCGTACCTAATTCGGCCTGCAAGGTCCTCTAAAAATGGGAAGTAAACTGAGTTCCCCTGTTTGATACAATGGAAGCAGGCACCCAATGTAACCAAATAACCTTCTTCACATACAACTTGGCTAATTTCTCCGCGTGGTAAGTCACCTGGACTGGCAAGAAATGAGGAGACTTGGTCAACCTATCCACTATGACCCAAATTGAGTCAAACTTTCCCAAGGTCTTGGGAAGACCGACCACAAAGTCCATGGCTATTCTCTCCCATTTCCACTCGGGGATAGGAATTCACTGAAGTACTCCTCTAGGCCTTTTGTGCTCATACTTCACTTGTTGACAATTTAAACACTAAGCCACGTAGTCCACCATGTCTTGCTTCATCCTACCCCACCAATAATGTTGTTTTAGATCGTGGTACACTTCGTGACTTCGGGGTGAATGGAGTACCTCGAGTTGTGGGATTCTTCCAAGAGAGTTCTAATTAGCTCACCAACTCGGGGAACACACACTCGCCCCTTTACTCTCAAGACCCCTTCATTATCTAACACTGCTTCCTTGGCCTCTCCCCGCAGGACTTTATCCCTAATTTTACCCAGCTTTTCATCTTCAAACTGCCTGATTTTGATTTCCTCATATAGAAAAGATTTAGCCTCCAGGTTAGCTAACACTCCACCAGTTTCGGACAACGACAATCTCACTAAGCTGTTTGCCGAGGTCTAGAATTCTCTGTCCATCGGTCGTTGAGTAACCTCCAAGAAAGCCAGACTGCCCATGCTCACCGTCTTTATGGTCAACGAGTATTCCATCAAATTGTCCTTTCTTGTGTGGTACAAGATAGTGATGTCATAATCTTTGAGCAAGTCTATCGATCTCCTTTTCCTTATGAGGTCTTTCTTGGAGAATGCATACTGTAAGCTGCGATGATCCATGAACACCTCACATCAATCTCCATACAGATTGTGCCTCCAAAGTTTCAGCGTGAACAGTACCGCTACTAACTCTAGGTCACGCACGGAGTAGTTCTTTTCTTGCACCTTCAGCTGTCTCGAGGAATACCCAAAAACACGTCCTTCCTGCATCAACATAACACCCAATCTAGACCATAAGGCATCACAATACACAACAAAATCTTCACCTTCCATGGGTAACACCAAAATAGGTGTTGTGGTCCCCAGAGTCTTGAGTATCTGAAATCTCACTTCACATTCCTCTAATTGGCCAGCCCCACAAAACTCCGGATTTCTGTCACATTATTCTGCCTTACACAATTTCTGACCACCTCTACCTTCTATGGATCAACTCGGATTCCCTTCTTAGAAAACACATGCCCCAGAAAGGACACTGATTCCAACCAATACTCGCACTTGGTGAATTTGGCATACAACTACTTCTCCTTCAGCAATCCCAGCACAATCCTCAAATGATTTTCATGCTCCTACTTGGTCTTAGAATACACCAAGATATCATCAATAAACACCATAACAAAGGAACCCAGGTAGGGTTTGAAAATATCGTTCATCAGGCTCATGAACATAGACGGAGCATTAATGAGTCTGAATGACATGATCAGAAACTCATAATGTTTGTACCTGGTCCGAAATGCTATCTTGGGGATATCTTCAGTCCGACTTTTCAATTAGTGATAACTTGACCTCAAATCAATATTTGAAAATACAGCTGCTTCTCATAACTGGTCAAACAGGTCATCTATCCGAAAAAGAGGGTATTTATTTTGAATAGTTACCATGTTCAACTGGCAGTAGTCGATACACATCCGAATACTACCATCCTTCTTCTTTACAAACAGAATTGGGGCACCCCATGGCGACACAATCGGTCTAATAAATCCTTTACCGAGACACTCCTGCAATTTCTCCTTGAGTTCTATGAACTCAGCAGGTGCCATTCAGTATGGAGGAATAGAAATGGGTCGGGTTCTTAGTTCCAAGTCTATACAAAAATATATGTCACAGTCTGGCGGCATGCCGAGCAAATCTGCAAGGAACACCTCTAAGAACTCACAAATAACTGGAACCGACTCTATGGAAGGGTCCTCTGAACTAGTGTCCCGAACATGCACCAAATATGCTACACAACCCCGCTATATCAACTTACTAGCACAAATATAACAAATAAATTTCTTAGGAGTAGGGCTACAATTCCCTTTCAACTCCAACCTAGATGACTCTGGACCCGATATAGTGACAGTCTTAGCATAACAATCTAGAATGGTGTGGTAAGGGGACAGCCAACTCATTCCCAAGATTATATCAAAATCAACCATGTCTAAGATCACTAGGTCTGCCAGAGTGTCAAATCCCATGAATTCAACGATCACGAAAAACCCTATCCACTAACACAGAATCCCCAACAAGAGTAGACACACAAATAAGGGTATTAAGCATATAACCCACAAGGTCACGACCCAAAGAAAAATAAGTAGACACATAAGAAAATGTAGAGCTTGATTCAAACAACACAATAGCCATTCTATCACCCACAAAGATCATACATGTTATAACAGCGTCTGAAGCCTCTGCCTCCAGTTTACTAGGAAAAGCATAGAAATAAGCCTGGTTACCAGCCTGAGAATTGCCCCGGTTGTGCTGTGCTACCTCGTCCCAGCTGTGGAAAGTCATTAGAATTCCATATCATGTCTTAGTCACATTTTAAAGATATATTAATAACAATAGAATCACATATCACATAAATGTCTGAAGACCAATCATATATCAACATTACACACCAAACATTCCATTACATAGGTCTATCCCTATAAACCGTAATCTACCTCGATTTGCAAGGTAATAATTCAACTACTCTGTGGGAGCCTTGGATATTCTCAAAGCTTCAAAATGCATGAAACCTACCACACAAGAGTAATTCGTTAATTACCCTTCAATTTAGAGCGTAACAGATCAAGCCCTCCTATTCTGGGTGTTTTTCAGAAGTAAAACCCCCAATTCATCTAGATTCTAGACCTATAATCCCCGCNCTATAATCCCCGCTAACCCTAGTTCTCGACCCGTAATTCTATGGGAATGATCAACACAATTCAACATTACCCAAATCACCCCACCATTCTAGCCCTAGTTTAACAACCTAGGGTTGTTCCTCTACAAAACTTCCACCATTAGAGGCCTACAAGGATTATAGGATCAAAATCACTTACATTAGAGATAGGAAATCGAAATTCATACCTTGGGTGAAGGAATTACTGTCCTGGAAGGTTTTTTCCATCCTCTAGACCTCATGATCGCAATATGGGAAATAATAGGGTGAAAACCCCATAATTCCCACTTAAACCCACTTTCTGATCCCCGTCGTCTGCTGCAACGGTTACCTTTTTGCTGCAGCGGACCCTCTATAGTGGACACATGGCGTTGCGGCAGTCCAAACGGTTACTCCTCAATTTCCGTCATAGCGGGACTCCGACTGCTACCACGGTCTCGCTACAATGGGAACCCCACCACTGCAACAGTCCCCTGCACCAGAAGCTCCCCAAAATGTAGAGTTCTATACTTAGTTTATTTCACAACCTCTGTATCTCATCCTTAGCTAGATTTTTGTGTTCTATGACCTTAACTATCCCTAACGATGTACAGATCATTATATAAGTGTAAATCTCTTCAAGGAGAATTCATGTAAGGCTAGTTCTCCAGGCACCCATGAAATCAAGCGGTGTTCATGGATGAAACAAACACAACAATGAGCACCCAAAATTGTTAAGGATTAATTGTGTGACATAGGTTGTCTAGGTATATATCAAAGTTTGATGGTCCAAAGATATCACATCCATTGATTGACCAAGTATACCCAATGTATGTTTACTATGGAAAGTTCAAAGGGAAATCAACTTACGTAGATGTGATTAATATTTATTTAAAAATCACACAATTTTTCCTACATATTTTCATAATATGTTCATTCCCCATTCATATGAGGGATTGTTGGGATTCTTCAAATATTAAGTCTTGAATTATGCGAACTTAGAAATGGTGAAAAATAAATGATCTGATTGACTAATAG